>MU204204.1:20288820-20325837 GCA_017309775.1 Paedocypris sp. Pulau Singkep
GATGAATGGATGAAAGGATGGATGGATAGACAGATCAATAGATCAAAAGAACACAAACTATTGGTAGAGACAGGCGTGTGTGTGTGAGAGAGAGAGAGAGAGAGAGAGAGAGAGAGAGAGAGAGAGAGAGAGAGAGAGAGAGAGAGAGAGAGAGAGAGAGAGAGAGAGAGAGAGAGAGAGAGAGAGAGAGAGAGAGAGATAGATAGATGGAGGGATGGATGGATGGATGGATAGACAGACAGACAGACAGACAGACAGACAGACAGACAGACAGACAGACAGACAGACAGACAGACAGACAGATAGATAGATAGATAGATAGATAGATAGATAGATAGATAGATAGATAGATAGATAAAACAAACAGACAGATGACAGACAGACAGATAGATAAGTGAAGGGATGGATGGATGGATAGATGTTAAAAAAATTGGGATAGACACTAGACAGACGAACAAATATTTAAATGTATAGACAGACCGAGAGACAGAAGAAAATATACGATATTAAGAGACAGCAATAGATAGAGATAAAGATATTAATGCTTAATTAATAATAAGCAATGAACAGACAAACTAATAAATAGTCATATAGATGGATGGATGAATGGATGGATGGATGGATAGATAGGCAGATAGACAGACAGACAGACAGATGAACTGCTAAATGGATGAACAGACAGACAGAAGAACGGAATGGATGGACAAAAAGCTAAAAAAGAAGATGTAATTGTACTGGTTAGCGTGAAAGGTAAAATGAATCCCCTTTCCAACAGCTGTGCTGCAGTGAAGCAGAAAGCATTGGGCATTTTAAATCTACACACGAGTGCATGCAGCTAAATAAATCCGCCGTCTCTCCGAGGAGTCTGGCGTGACCGTTAAAGAGCAAATATCGAGACATCTGCTGGAGTGACCGCTCAGGGAATAATCCTTACCAAGTCAGTCCACTTTTCCACTGACCGGCTACTTTTTGCGCCTGGCTCACCTTCAGAAACAATCCAACGCGTTCCCATTCCAGCCTCAACATCCAAAGATCAACTCGGATCGATGCTAAGCTGTGATGTCAAGCACCCGACCCAGCACGGGCGCTAAACCAGCCCTTGATTTGTTGCCACCTAGGGTCCCAGAACCATTTGCAAAAAAAAAAAAAGTTGATGGAAAACCTGAAAGAGCTCATTATGGTAAAAAATGCATTTATTTAGCCACATCAGCCAGCCATTTTTATTGTTTAGATGTGCTAAATGTGAATCCATTACAGATGAGGAAGTGTGACCTACTTAGGGCTCCGTGTGTGTGTGTGTGTGTGTGTGTTGACTCGGGAAGGTAGTGCCCGTGGGTTCCACTCTGACATCAAAGGTCTGTTTGCCACCCACTCCTTTTTCAGCTCATACGAAACAAAAAAAAGTCTATAACAAGATTGTTTCTCAACGTGAGCACGCCATCGCAATATGGCAGGTTCACCCTCCTCCATTATTCAGTGGCTCATAAACAAGCTTTGGCTAAATGTGGTCTCAACAGTGTTTTGACACACGGTGTGACAATCCCATCTGTTACTCTTGTTCTCTCTGTTTTTGGGGGAGTTCTGAATAACATCGAAGTCCTGGTTGTTGCTTTTGCGTGGTATTTCAGGTGGTGGAGATACAAAATAGCCATTAAGCATCTTTAATCTTTATATGGTGTTATATAGTTTCATATGGAAGTGAAATGTCTGACTAAAGAGTGTAGCATCTATAGAACTTAGCGCCATGGAAGATACAGAAATGGGAATAAGTGAGTAACATCTTAGTTGTCCCTCACAGATGGCAGAACAGATGCTAGACGGTGCAGTCTACCTATTATCCATGAGCTGTACACAAGCACACATGGACGGCGGACAATAGATTATATTTGTGAAAAATGAAAGATTGTGTTTGATTAAGGATGTTTAAATGTTTGAAATGGGTTTGAACAGTGTTGTTTAAATCCAAATGTTACAACGGTAACAAAGATGGATAGGCTAATGTTGAGACCAAGATGGATAGACTAATACAGTAAGTTTAGACTAGATCTCTGTTACAGATGGATGGATGGATGGATGGATGGACAGAAGGTACAAATAAAGATGTAAAAGGAGAAAGAGATAGATGTAGATGGAGAGAGTGACAGAACTATTTGTTGTTTAATGCCTATCTACTGTAGATTAGGAGATTTGAATAGGATACAGATGATGAAGAAGTGGACAGAGAGAAAGAGACACAGAGAGACAAAAAGAAACAGATAGACAGACAGCTGGATAGAAATACAGGCAGACATAAAATCTGCCATAAATGAATCGATGGTAGAATGATAAATATCGGTAAAGACTGAGGAAGAGACTACAATATTCCAATACGAAACACACAAAGATAGATGGATGAATCAATGGAGAGATGAATGGATGGATGGATGGACAGATGATAAACAGAGATATAGATTTAACAGACAGCCAGAGAGAGAGAGAGAGAGAAAGAGAAAGAGAGAGAGAGAGAGAGAGAGAGAGGTGGATGGATGGATGGATGGACTAAAGTAGAGATGGATGGAAGACATAGAGAGAAAGAAATGAAAAAATAGATGGATGCATGATGAGACAGACAACAGACAGACAGACAGACAGGAGGTTGCAAAAGACAGATATTTCAGACAGATAGGTAGGTAGGTAGTTAGTCAGAGAGACAGAGAGGTAGATAGATAGATAGATCGATCGATCGATAGACAGACAGACAGACAGACAGATAGACAGACAGACAGACAGACAGATAGACAGACAGACAGATAATGAGGTAGAGAGCTAGAGATGTGAGACAGATAGAAGCAGGCAGACAGACAGACAGCATTACTAATGAGCATTACTAATATGGCCAACAAATGAGCTGAGTTGGAGACTTTGCCGTTGCTGTTGTGCTGCGCTGATTAACATCCTTGACAGCTTGACCTTCTAAAGGTCATGTTTGGTCAGCGCCAGTCTAGACAATGTGTGTGGTGCGGCAGAACTAGAAGTCGGGCACAAAATGGCAGAGAGGCCGAGCTTCTCCGCAGTCGGACCCAGAACATCAACCGCAAACATGTAAATGATTAAAGGCCTTCCCATTATCAGCAGCATATCTAATTAAATCACAGATTAATGGCCACAGCATTTAAATCGCTCACCCCTTAAATTCAATCTCACCCTGTTCTGTGTTCATACACGCAAATATACCAAAAGACGGATGGTTTCTCCTCTCTAGCATGCTAGTCCTAAATTAAGCTTGTTTTATTCATATCTGACGCTTCAAAAAGTTTACGTCAGTGCAGAGTGAGTTTGTCTTGTCGCTGAAGTGTGCAACGCAGCCCCGGGATTTGCATAAAGTTGCATAAAGCAGTAGTTAAAAACACAATACACTCATTACGCCTTGAAACTGAGCTAAAATGAAAAGAGTTTACAACATTCGTTTTAGTAAGTCGTTCTCAAGATCGTCAAGCTCTAGTAGTGCTAAAAAAAAAGTGCTGATTTTTTATCAAATAATGTTTTCTATTATTGGCAAATTATTTTGAATTTCTTATGTATTTGAATCAAAGAAAAAAAACTGAACTTGCAGTATGGTTTCAGGTGGGAAATTCTACACCAAAAACATTGCATTTGTTAATAAAATTAGCACCTAAATAAAATTCAACTCACAAAAGGTGCAAATTGATCTATCGTTTTATAGATTTGATCACATCTATTATGAAACAGATCAAGTCATTGCATTTAACAGTCATTACAGTTTTTACAGTTATCAAATGGTTATAAAGCTGTACTTACAACCGGAAGGTTGTCGGTTCTAAACCGGATTGCTCGGGTGTAACAGTTTGAGACTGCCCACTGCTCCGGGATCATTTATTAACAGACAATAATAAGCACCAAGTAATCAAAATATTAAAATATCCACCCATTCTTTAAATTGTTATGTATTTTGTTTAGGCTATGTATTTCAGACAATAAATCTACACTGTTTAGTAGAATTGACTGCAATCCAACAGTCATATGCACCATCGATAGACGAACGCACCAAAATACACAAAAGAACATTTTCTTTTATTTCATGAATTCACAAGGCACTAATTCTACATCCATGCTTATCATTTAGCTAAAAGTTCAGTGCTTTCAGTGAAGGTTCCCAATCAAGTAGGTGGCATTGTCCATCCATCCATTTTCTGAACTGCTTTTTCATTGTCCAGTGAAAATAACATAGAGAGATGTCACATAGACAAACCATGTCTGAACCACTTTCGTCCAATCACACTCTCCGTCCCTTCTATGGACAATTTTCCAGATGCCAGTTCTTTTGGATGCTTTATTTTCGCTTTAGAAATAAAATGAAAATTCTAATTTTATTCCTCACATACATATTATACGTGATAAAACATGTTGTGAAATGTGTTTCTGATCGTTACAGCAATTAAACATAGGGATGGGGGGAACGAAATTGTGCAAAAGGGAAATACAATAAAATGAAGATAAAGAATAGTAATACGAAAAAAAAACAGTACACAAAGATAAAATATGAAATATGAATAAAAATACAAAATTATCAAGATACAACTCAAATAAAAATTGTAAAAAAACATGTAAAAAAAAAAGTGAGTAAAATACAAAAAAAGTACAAACAAAAGTGACTCAGTTATCCAGAAAGTGTTAAAGTATCCAGTTTAAGGTGTCAAAAAGAGAAATCGGAGACCCGGAGGAAACCCACACAGGAGCAGGGAGACACCACACAGCTTTGAACTAGGGTCTCAAACGGGTCCTTGCGTCTGAGGCGTCGGGACTCCACCAGCGCACCAGGTCGACTCATGTCAACTGGGATTTCTTCTTTTCCGCAGAAACGTCTCACCAGCTTTCCTGTCTCGGTTTCCACGGAAAAGCAGAAATCCATTTGACACGAGTCAACCGTCAGACCATTTAGCCATTAGAGATCATGCCCATCATGTGGCTACTGATCCTGGCGTACCGATGCACTGGGGTGGCACTGCCTAGCCTGGTGTGTTTTATTAGACGCCAGCTGTGCCAGGACAATAGGTCGACATTCATATCCTGCCGTATTCATCCCGAATCACATGCAAACTCACTGCGCTCTCTGCCGCATGTGTTACCCACGGCGACTGCCAATCACGCCTGCTGTCAAACTGGCATGATTCCCAAGGCAACAAACACACAAGCATCCTCCACGTTTCGGCGAATCTCGTGTAGCCTTCTTTCTCATCTCCATCTTTATCAATTCTGTTTTCCACCGTGCCAAAAAAGACAGTTATCTCTCCTCCTATAGAGACGTCTCAGATTAATACTTGCGCTTTGAATGAGCCACAGTGGAGACGGGAGAAGCAGATAACAGGAGTTCTCAATTCCCAAACGAAATTTGCAATTCAGAACTCAGAAAAGGAAAGATCCAGAATGATGGAAAGCATGTGAAAAGAGAAAGCGCGTGACTGACAAAGACTCGCCGACTTGATTTGCTTGCTGTCTCAGATAAGCCTCATTTGCAGCAGGGCATGCTGGGAAGGAAATACACCAGATTGATCAAATCTAACCTTAATGGTGGATATGAAACAGGTAGATGACATGAGAGGGACTCGCCTGGAATCAAATAAAGTGGCTTTCGTCTTCAGGAGCGAATGAGCTGGGAAACGCGAACACGAGTCGAGAAACAAAACAGATCTGGAGGAATCAAACGTTGCTGGATTTGAACACGAAACACGCTTGAGGATAAAAAATCCATCCATGATAAAAAGAAGGGTTCTCATTTCTATTCAGCGTGTACTATCACTCTTTGTGTACGCCACGTTTGATTATGATGTATTCCAGCCTTAGTTTGGCAACAAGCTCATGTCAAAATCTATAGCGATCAACCGTGAGTCATGTCTTCCGTGCCGTGCACATAAAGTCGCCTCTCAAGTCCAGCTTCTCAGATTCTATTCACAGTCAATATCAGGAATAAAATATCAGCAGTGGATCTACTGTAGAGTGTCGATACAACTTCCATCAGAAAACAAGCAGACAAAGACAGACAATCAACAAAAGAAGAGCAGGGATTGATTATTCTGAGCAGGGATTGCAAATATTTTGCAGGTTAATTTTTAAAACGCAAAATAGTTCCAAGCCATATTTTGTGAATCTGTATTTTCATAAATTGTAATGGTATATGAATTACGCGATATTTTATCCAGCAGTTCCGCTACAGTCAAACAATTATAACGGCAACTTTTCAAATAAACTTCAGTTTTTCAGAAAATCTATTTAGTTCATTTCGCTTGTTTTTGAGCTGCTGTTTTAGAACTTTTATATGAAAGTGAAAAAAAACTTTTATATTTGAAACTACATGCAACTTTTTTTCAAGAAATTATTTATTTTTTGGTCTCAAAAAATGAAGCCTGTTGTCTTAAAAATTAAATTCTGACTAAACTTTTGTTTTAATTATTTCTAAACTCAACATCTTTTGTTTATATGTTAATTCTCTGTGCGCTTTGAGACAAAAGCGCCTTACAAATGCTCTAAACTTGAACTCTACTCCTCTATATGTTTACTCTCAACATACGCAGTTGAGAGATGCAATTTCCCCATTGTGGGACAAATAAAGGCAGTTTCATTTTTTCATTCATTTCATAATTATTCATACTTTATTGTACTTTTACTAGTCACCTATATTGTCATTTCCTGTATGTACATATACAACAAATACAGGAAAGTTAAGTCAAGTCAAGTCTGGTTTTATTCATAGATCACAGGTTTAACACAATCGTAGTTGATCCGAAGTTTTTTACAAGAGTAAAATACCAAACGATAAAATAAATACATGTAAAAGAAATCAACAGTGTTTATGAAGGCAAATCACATTTCTTGCAAACCTCCATACACAAACAGCGGAAAGTAAGAAGCAAAGTAGAGGTAAAAACATTTTCTTAAAAATAGTAGACAGAATCAGTCCATTTTCATATTTCTTATTCTCCATTCAATGTCTTGTATGCAAGTGAATTTGCGTAAATGAGTATTTTGCTTGTAAAAGATCTCAGTCTTCTGTCCGTTTTCAGGCTCATCACTCCAAGGGTTCACAACACAGCTCTATTTACCCTGTGAGAAGACAAATGTCTCACCTACAGACCCCACGATGCGAGAAAACAAACTGCTGGCAACTAAACCACATTTGGGAAATACAGAGTTTGCTGCGGAGGATTGCTGAAAAGCCATCCTTTATGAACCAGCGGTCAATTTCCAAAAGAAAAATGATCATAACACTTACTAAAATAACATTTACCAATTCTCCTAGCCAATAACTGTTCGTGCCATAAAGTAATTGAGGCGTTTTTTTTAGTGATCTTCAATCTGGAGCGAGGCTTTCGCAGAGTGTCTTTCATGGCCGGCCTTGTCATGAGCCTCTGAGGTAATAAAGACGGCTCAGAAATGGCCAAGTATCACGGCACTTTTGTAATTACAGAGGAAATCAAACTTTCCCTCGGCCTCAGTGGATTCTGCCTGGTGAAAAAACCTGTGAAAACTGTGAGGTAATATAAGGTACCAGGAGAAGAATTCAGGCTAAAACTGCATTTAACGTCCCTGCGAGCCTTCATCAAGCTGCACAATGTGCTGCGCGCTAAATCCCTTAAAAACATCCAGTTTAAAATACCCCATCTATTTTCGAATCCTACCCTCATTAGTTTGCCTAAAATGCAGTTTGCAGGAATTATCATCATCATACATTTCCCAAAACCTGTCCATTTCAGGGTCATGAGGAGCCAATCTCAGCAACTCTGGGGCTGAAAGCAGGACTCACACTATAAATTGTTGGCCGACCAATCACAAAGCCGGACACTCACACTCTCAACTCACACTCGCATTCAAATTTCATTTGTCACAGTGAAAGTGTAGAGATCGTTCCAGCATTAAACATAGGGATGGGAAGATACAACAAAATGTGCAAAGGGGAAAATACAACAAAAAAAATAAAGAATAGAATTACAAGATAAAAACAAGAAAAAAAGATAAAATATATAATTCCACATGTGCAAATGGAAATACAATAAAAGATCAAGAATCGAAATACGATAAAAACAAGATATAAAGATAAAATATGAAATATGAATACAAATACAAATACAAAATTACAAAAACTAAAATTCCAAAATAAAAAATACAGTTAAATTGAGTAAAAACTGAAAAATGTACAAAATGTGACTCTATAAAGGTTTAAAGTGTCCAGTTTAAAGTGTCTAAAGTGTCTAAAAAGTGACTCTGTGATCCAGAAGTGTTGTAAAAGTGACCGGTTTCCTCAATTGTAGAAATTGAGATCCAGAGGAAACCCACGCAAACACAAGTCTTGCACGGCTAAGGCTTCCCCTACCACGAGAAACATTTTACACACGAGAAAATGTTTCACCGTAAAAACAACAATCACTTTCTGTAAACAATCATCCCTAGATCGTGATTGGTTCACGGATTGGCCGAGCATTCCCGAGGTCTCCCGATTGGCCGATTGCACGGACAATCAGTAAAAGTTTGTTTGATGAATTACACGACTGACGTGACAAACAAAGCTATCCAGGCGGCAACTGAGTTTTGACGCCTGTGTTTTGTGGTGTCAAGCCTTGTTAAGATTGTTTGGCTGCAGTTTGGTCACGTCGGATCACCTGCCGAGCAAACACAATGGGGCTTTGGATTTGAATGAGCGGAGACATCCCAAGGTCGCCGTTTAATTGCCAAGCGCACGATCGAAATGCAGCTTCACCTTAATCACAGGAAGTGAGGAGTGCCACAGAAACTCACTAATTGTACCAGAAAACAAGCCACAAATAACACCGATTGCGTCAGTCCGGGAAACAGATGGGCTGCGGGACTCGTCTTTCAGGCTTTCATTTCTGCGTTATCCTTTCACACCTCCTCTCGGCTATAGAATAAATCGTCCTTGAAGATGGACGGCGGTTATATTGGTATAGCATCACGTCGTAAGGCGGCTCGTGTGCCAGCAAACGCATAAACTTAATTAACTTGTACCTTACAAGGGACGAGCAAGCAGAACTGTAATGAAAACTTAATGCAGGACCGGAATTAGCCAAATGAGGAGGTGAAACAGATGTGAACCGCAATAAAATGGCTAAGGATGAAAAACTAAGGGCGGTGGAACTGTCAGGAATACGGAGAGGGTGCCAAAGGTTATTCTTAGCGCCAAAGCTCATCGCTACAGCGAAGATTCCGCGGCGAAACAAGCGTTTGGAGGAACGCGCTGAGAGTTTCTCAAAGTGAATTTACGGCAGATAAAGCTCACGATTATTTCATCATGTACTCGTCCTCATATCTCAAGCAGATTTATTAATAACAAATGAGCTGACTGCATTTTTTTCCCGTATAACTTGAAGTGCAGAAGCAGAAACAGAAGTAATGAAATTTTTATAATCCTAGGTCAAAATTTTGTTTGCCTCATAAAAAGTATATTATGTTTTTCGGGATTGATTCTGCTCCTGTTTCTGTAATACTGTGCTTTAGTTGAAGGATATTTGCAATAGGAAGAATAAAAGATTCTGGTTATATTTATTATGAAGTGATTGGATAAAAAATGAATAGATTCTCTTTCGATGAGAGATTACTTGTGATTGGCTTGGAACCTTGCCATTGTAATTTCATTGATTTATTCCAGTCTTTCTAATCACCACGAATGACAACATGAATAAATGCATGTAACTGTACACAAACGACTATATATGTAACAGTTGTTACATTAAAACGTAAACAAAAACATAAAAACCGTCCAATAAAATGTAATCTTGCTGTGAAGCTCTCTCTCTCTCTCTCTCTCTCTCTCTCTCTCTCTCTCTCTCTCTCTCTAATTATAGCATTGCTCTGCTCATTCTTACTGCTTCAATTTGCTTTCAGTGAAATTCACGACTGTCACAGGAAAACATTCCATTACTGTAATGATGGCACGATTCATCAAGCTCCTAAAATGATCCATCTCCATATTATAAAAAGTCATCTGAGTTTCACAGATCTCCGCGCAGAATATCCACCAGTTCATGGGCAATGACCGTGATGAAATACGACAGGAATAAATGGAAAGCAAAAGCAAATAACGTGCTGGGGACAAAGGGAAATCTGGGCAGTTTGTTCAAGGTCAAGGGATTCTATAGATTGGCAATGTTCTGGCAGAGAGATGCTTAGAGGAAGGAATATAAAGGACTGAGCTGCAGGAAGTGAGATGCTCCTCGCGTCTGTCACGCTTTCAATTACATCCTTCTTTTGGGAACATCAAAAATGGAGCCAACAGTCTCTCCTGACAGAAACTGTGTTTATTTATCTGTATTCTTCACACGCTGCCTCATTAATTTAAGACATTATCTTCTGCATTGTGTTGTGAAATAAGCCGATTGTCCTCTGTAATCTCACTTTGTCCTTTCAGGATGACTTCCGCACGTTCGTCACACACCATCGGTCGGCAGTTTTGTCCTCGTGTGTATCAAGGGGGAGAACCATGAGCCGTGGAGATTAGCTTAGCATGCTCAGTAGCCCTCAACAACACGGTTAAACTAGTCCCCGCTGATTTTAAGCAGTTCAAATAACCACGGATTGTTTTCTGCCAGCTCCACAAACAGAAGAACTAATGCTTCACTTAACTAAACAAAGAGTAGATGCAATTCGATGCATACACCATGCCAAATTAGCCAAACGATAAACTTATTCATGAGCTAGAAAAGTCTTTTGACCTTGAGCAGAACAGATCCAATCCTTGGAATTGTTAGCTAAGAACACACAACAGTATACGCAACGTGTCACACGAGGCAGCGTCTGCTTTACCATCGTCAGTGACAAACTGAATATATATTTCTAATTATTTTGTAGTATGTAAGTACATTATTATACTATAATATTAATAGTATAGTATATAGTATAATATGTTAATAAGTTGTTTCATTTAAGTATGCACCTTCAAATTTTAATAAATACCACCAAAAAAAAAGCAGTGACCATTTTCTTAAATGTTTCAAAAATATAGTATATAATTTTATTTTGTACTCATTTTATTTACATGTATATAAAACTGTATACATATATTTTAAACACAAACATGCATATATATCATATTCAAATTCCAATAATGTCTAATTACCAGTATAATTACACGTTTTGTACTATATGTTTCTACTTGTATTTTTCATTGTCACCTCCAATCCTGTACAAGTGGAGCGAAGACACGATTTAATTCACCATCCATATTACGAATAATGGAACAAATGCGTAAAGCACTTTTTCTAGAACGTTGATCAAGTCAAACCTAATCGAACCTAATATGTATACATTATAAAATGAGTTTCCATGCAGTTCTTTAAAACTCCACCAAAGTAACTTGCTAAATTAAAATCCCTTTAACAAGTGCTAACCAACCTGCCAAGGCTGAACGCTACCCACGCATGGTGGGAAAAGAAAAGCAAATGTATTAATTCGAGAAAGTCGGCCTTCAGATGCCACAGTGGAATGTTTAGAGCGTTAGATCAATAGCGTTTGGGAGCTCTTAAATGCTTTCCAGTGATGGCTGTATGATTATAGTTTGGAATATTAGCTGCTTTGCTCATATTCATCCTGACAGATGCCTACAGGAATTGAAAAGGGGAAAAAAAGGGGATTTGGGAGGTCCGTATTGAGGAGGAAAGGACCGCTGAGGAGCATCTCATTAAGCTCTGATAGCACTTGATGAGTGTGAAATTGCGTTTTGTGAGGTGTCAGGGTGTGTTATTGCATCGATCTGATGGTGACTGGCTGGAGACTGGCATGGTAAAACAACTCTGGCACATCGTAATGACCTGCGCGTGACTCCTAGCGAGAGGACAAACACGGGAATGATGCGTGTTAGCATACTTTGACAGCACAACAACAGAAATGGATGACTGGTTTGTTGCCGGGGCAGTTCTGACAATGGCGGGAGATGAGTAATGCGTTTGATGATGGCGGCAGGACCACAGCGGCACGGAAAGAAGCGTGACAAACAAATCAAGCTGGCGACTTAAATCACTGTATAATAAACTGCTGTTACTACAAGCCACTTCACCAAACTCGTAAAGTCCAATGATTCCCAGAACGAGTCAAAGTGTAAAATGATCACACACAAATAAAATGATCACAATTGTGTAAGTCATTTGTAAAAGAAAAAACTCCAGCACTGGTTTTTCTGCTTCCTAATGAGAGGTAGTAGGTCATAAAAACATAATACAATTATTGTTAAGACTTAGACAAATCAGACACGCAACAGAGAGGTGCCTATAAATAAAATAAAAATATATCTTTATATAAATAAATATAAACTACACCACAGCGATGAACACAAGCCATTTCTACCACGCTTCAGGAATAGAAAAACAGCTCATTGATATTCCTGTAGCATAATGTAAATATTGGTGAATAACGCCACAAAAAAACTATGAATAACAACAAAAACTAATGAGTTTTTTTTCCTCCGTTTGCGGTGTAGCACCTGCGTAGTGTCATTCATAAAACATTAGCATGTTTGTGGTAAACACGCGACGGCGATGAGTAAACCATTCAATTCCTGGAAAGCGCGTCTTTAATCGCCCTTTTAAAAAAATGCATTTCCGACAATACGCAGGAACGCTGGGAAGCCTCCGTGGGTATGTTTTCTGTAGAAAATAAGATTACGTGCGACTCCTGGCAAATCCACCGCCTCAGAAGATAAGACCAATTACTCTGTTGTCTGCAACTGTAGACAAGACACTGAGTACGAGGGATATTCTGTGACAATGGGAGGCACAAAGACGCTTTTATGGCGAATCAGGTTTTTTGTTTGTTCATGTGGTGGGTGTTGACAATAAGTCTTAGTGAAGTGAAGGTTGAAGTAAAACACTCTGCTGTATATATTTCCAAGCATTAAAAGAAATAAAGCTGTTAAGAAGTGACAAAGCCTCATTATCGCTATAAAATAACTTGCTTGAAATATCCACAATGCTGGAAACATTTTTGAAACATAATAGACCTTGCATTATACACAAATACACTAATACCAATTTATTATGTGTAATAAATGTACTATGTAAACTTATAATACCAATCAATTTGTTAATATTTCATATTTCAAACTCATTGATACGGTGCTTTGTACAAGACACGCTATCCTGCTAACTGGAATTTCAAGTAATAAAACATAATAACCTGTACTGTATATGTAATTTGTGGTTTATAAGTTCTTGCATATGTTACTACTAAGCACAAATGAATCCCATATTAATGGTTCATAAATAGTGCACCAAGAAGACTCAGCTACACTGATGAAAAGATGAAGAAACACCTTAGACAAGCAGCCAATCAAAGGCTTGATGAACAAACTCTCTCACACACACACACACACACACACCCACACACACACACACACTGTCCTTCATCACACAGTAATGTACTGTGACAGTGAGAAGAAACTTAGAAGAAGGAACTTGGATTCAAGCTTAGACATCCTACAGACAGCCTTCTAAAAAAACTCTGTGTGGGATTAAGATTGTTTTAAACCAATTATGACCGTCTTAAACGTCGAATGGGTACAAACAGCGAGTTCGGTTTCACTGGGAAGAACCGAGCAAAAAAAATACTTTGAATTCTTCACTGAACGTAAAAACCGAAAAGCATTTTCAAATACGTAAGAAGTATAACGACAGGAATAATTTTGGACTGGTTGTGATGATCATCCAACAACAGCGATGTTGGCACTGCAGTCGGAATCCAACCTCCGAGTGAAGCACAGCTATTTCTCGCCACGGGAAATGACATGCTTCGTACTAGTCCATACAAATATCCGTAGAATTTGCCAAACTGTGCAGAAATCCACATAGTGATCATGCAGGGCTGCCACTTACGTACATCAACAGTGTGCCACACGCGCGTCGGTCTGTTTATCTCCAAGGCGTCTGGAGCACCAGGAGGTGGTTATGCCAGTGAGATTTGTGGTCACACTCTGTTGAGCAAGATGTCACAGACACACACGCAGCTGGAACACATCCAGGGAGAAGCTCTGGCTCCTTTTCTTCTCTCACACACTTTCTTAGTCAATCTAACACAAGTCTCGCATTAACAGCCTTGGACGCAACAGATGCCGTGGTGAAGCTGGTGGAGCTTCAGATTGTTTGCAAATATCTGAGACTTTGGAGCTTTTCTACCTCAGACAGTAAATCTCGGCGTCAGCAACACCAAAGGCTGTGGTTCGAATCCCAGGGAATGCATGACCTTATTTTATTTCAGCGCTGAACTGTAAAGCAGTGTAAGTCGCTTTGGGCTAAAGTGTCTGCTGAATGATTAATGCCATGTAAATCTGTCCATTGGGGCTGCAGGACAACTTGTAAATATGCATTTCGAAATGTATGTATGTACAAAAATAAAAATAAAAATAAAAATAAAAATAAAAATAAAAATAAAAATAAATATATATATATATATATATTCATACACTAAACATGATAAGGTTCACAATAAAGTATGGGTGGGCGGTATTAACGTGAAAACCAGTATTGAGTTTTTGCAATATCGTGGATAGCGTCACACATTCATGAATTAAATTTTTAAACATGTATATAAACACTTTAATACGGTATAACACGTTTGTTTCGTAATAACTTTTAATGATGACAAGAAGACGTTACTAATCAAACGCTCGTCTTTAAGAGCTGCTCGACTAAAAAAGAGAACCGTAAAGGCACTGTTTCTGCTTATTTTTATTTATTTATTTATTTTTACGCCCCCCCCACCTCTCTCTCTCACTCTCTCAGCAGACTAACAAAAATGCTTAACATTAAAATAACAGTGCAAACCATTTTGTCTGTGTCTTTGTCATAGTCATAGTGATAATCATAGCCATTTACTTAACACCAACAACCAGAAGATCAAATGAATAAAAAGCAACAATTCTCTTACATATTCACATGTGCGCCTTTAGACCGTTAAAACTGTGAAAAGCGCCTTACAAATGCTCAGAACTTGAACAATAAAATCAACAAATAAATAAATAAATAAATAAAATAAATAAATTTATATATATATATATATATATATATATATATATATATATAAAACGCACCAAAATACAAGAATTAGAGGGACAAAAAACATAAAAAATAAAACCAAATCTTCATGCTGGGTCATAGGCCAAGGGAAAGAGAAGGGTTTTAAGGAGCGATTTAAAAATTTGCCAGGGTAGATGTCGGCCTAACCTGCGGAGACAAAGCATTCCACAGCCTCGGACCCCAAAATTAAGGTAAGAACCAAAACTGCCAAAAGCAAACTAAGATCCATCCTGACCGGGCCTTGAACTTGGAGCGTTGTCCATCTTAAGCCGAGGTGATGCCATTATGCCACCACGCCACCCATGATGAACAGTTAGACAGTTCGAAAAAGAAAAAAAAAAATGGTGGACAGCTTCGATTGGACCAAGCTATTCATGACAAGATCTCCTGCCTCCGAAGCCGGCTGAGATTCACAACAACTGCCTTTTGCAAACACACCCAATCGATAACCTCGTCTGAGCATGCATAATTATTGCGGCAGGGGACTAAAAGAAACACACAAGTCAAAAAGAGGTCCTCAATTACCTCCAGGCAATGAAGTGGGCACCCTGCTGTCACGAGAATGGTTTTCCCTGGCAGCGCCGCGTAGTCGACTGATCAAGCGGGAACGCTAATAAGAATGCGGCGAAAAGGTGACGGTGGTGAAACGACACACACTTTACACACCGCAAACTTCCTCCGTCAGTGATGCCAGCGTGCCTGCGTTTGAGTGCCACGTCAATATGGTGGTTCGATGTAAATACACGGCACTTTGTGTTTCCTGTACGTCTGACAGGATGTTGGGTGAAGGCACGTGGAGCTCGTTATTTTCATGGCAACAGGTTCTTGTCCAGCGAAGGGGAATGCCAATAAAGAAAGTGACAGTAAAACGATCACACAAAGACGAGGTGTAATCGTGCTCAATCATGATAAATGTGGCTCATGTGGTCAATGCTTCCTTTTACTTGTTTTTTTAATTTAGATGTCAAATATACAGATACTTTTTATTATGTAATTCCTATAGATGACAGCTTCAAACTCAAATTATTTTCTTATTGATAGTAATTGAAATTTGATTATCTCCTCAGGGGAGAAATTAATCTCTGCATTTGAGGTATTCAAACAGTGGGCACACACAAACCCGGAGCAGTGGGTAGGGTATGGCAACCGAGGGGCATGTGGAATGGGATTTGAACCTGCAACTTCTTCCTCCAAATTCCTCCAAATTGTTATTGTTTTATTATTGTTATTGTTATGATTTATTATGGTTATATTTTTTTTGTTGTTGTTATTATTTTTATTATTATCTATTTGGTTCTTGTCGAAAAGTGGTTTGGAAGTTAAACTTTAAAAACAAATCTAAAATAAAAAATGAATAAAATAAAATGTAAAAGATATAATATAGTATAGCATAGCGCTTTTCTTAGACCCATACCAACACAAAGCCGCTATGCGGAATTCAGAAGAAAAAAAACAGAGTCTTTAAAAAAGAAAAATGTCCATTGTTCATCTGTGTTCAAAATTACGAAGAAAATTTTTTTTTTCAATTTTTCGAAATCTTTGGAAACTCGTTTTCTTGGAATCGGATCGAATTTTTAGGTAGCTTCTTCCATTTCTTGTTACTACACACTCTCTACAAACACTACATTCACACCAACACAGAAAGAATTTGCAAACTCTGCATGGAACGACCCTGACTGAGCCTCAAAATTGGGTCTCGACCTTGGCTGTTCCTTGCTGTCAGCCAACAGCGCTACAAATGTTCTGCACGACACTTAATACAGTGACATTAAAACACACACATGCTCGGCTGTGTTTGTGTGTCGTCTAATCAGAAATTAACAGCTCCTAGATACGCAGCTTAACTTATGTCACAGCAAATTAATCACAATTTCAGCCCAAAAAAAAAAAGCCCAAGTCACTGGAACGAAGCGGTATTGTACAATATCAATGACGCTTTAAGTTCTTTAATTAAATTGAAAGGACTTGCACAGCTTGCAGGAACAGGCAACTTTCAAAGGCAATTTCTTAAAGCTTTAAAAGTCCGTGCAACAGCACAAAAAGAGAGCGACTGAAAAGGCAGCAATCGACGACCATTGATACAAAGCAAATTTGGCAAAAACAGCCGAACTGTGCACACATTTATATGCAAAAAGCAAATGTTGAAATCTTATGTGTTACTATAAGATCCTAAAAATACTGAGAATTAATAGTAACTAACCAGTTTACTATGCAAAATGTCCATATTTAACGGGTAAAAATAAGTCAAAAAGAAAACTGCAGCAGTGACAAAATTATCTCCTTCAAACACTTTTTTCAAATCTTCTTCAATAACATTTTTATATCAATCTGCCGTCTGAAAATATTGTTAGATAAACCTCTCTCTTCACTCTGATGCGCTTGAAAAATAAAGTCATTTTTTTTTATCTCAAAGAAGCTTTATCACAAATGTCTCCACACATTTCTTAGACAAAAGGAAAAGAACATTCACTAGAACAGGATTTTCTTTAAAAAAAATATATTCATCATTGGTTCGGAGTGAAAAAAAACGTTAATGGAATTGCAAACATTTTTCAGCGAAAGGTTCTGGTTTTTGTTTTAAAATTAAAAAAATGAACTGACTTTCCAAAGACCACTGAGCCGACTTACCCTAAGTTTATTTCTCTTCTTGAGATTTGTATTGCTGGCCATTGTTGTCTAAACGTAATGCTCATGTTATAATTGTCACAGTGCTGTAGCTCATAGTTGTATTTTAATTTTAATTTTTTAAGTTCTGTACAACAGCTTTACGACCATCTGAAACTGTTAAAATTGTTTATGAATGTATAGAAAATGAATTACACTATATTTTTAAACGTACAATATAAAGCCACATACCGTATATATATATATATATATATATATATATATATATATATATATATACATATCTACACATGTGTTTGAGATTTAAATCCCTTAGAAACCATTAAGCTAAATGTATAACTTGACTGTATCACTTTGAATAAATTTTTTGCCAAAGGGTTGATTAAAAAAAAAAAACGAAAGGTATGAAAAGACAATTATTATATCTAAAAAGCTCCTTGTTATACGAATGCTAATTTCATTTACCGAAAGCAGAAGCAAGAAAATGTGTCATGGACTGTCACACTACATTAGACTCAATTGAAAATGCTACAAAGAATGTATATGAAAAAAATCTCTCTCTCTCTCTCTCCCTCTCTCTCTCTCTCTCCCTCTCTCTCTCTCTCCTCTCTCTCCCTCTCTCTCTCTCTCTTCTCTCTTTCTCTCTCTCTCTCAAGCTGTGGCTAATTACATCTACTTTCCTCGAGTGCCTGCTGACCATCTGTGACATACGACAGAACATTTTGGCTTCAGTAAAAAAGTAAGAGAGAGTGATGGTTCTCGGAAGGGCCTGGAAGTGTGTCCATTTTGGATGTGCTGCAGCAACACACAAACATCTGAAATCCAGATCTTAAAGGGGATTTAATCTGACTAAGAGACGTTCATCGAGACACGCCACCAGCATCTCTGGATTCCCAGGCGCACACAAACGTAAAGCACAAAGGTCTCCAGGAAAACAAGGCTTCGTGTTCGGCCTATTACGGCTCTTAACTCACCAGGTGAAACGCGGAGTTGGCAACTTGAGCAGTTGGAATTGAGCGTTTCCAATAAACGAACCTGACACACACAGGCTTTGACACACAGAGAGGCGTACGCACGCGGCGGAAGCCCTGGTGTTTGCAGTGTGAGAGTGAATAATTTGGCTCACACGATGTGAAGAACGCCAGCTGTATTTGTTCACACGCAGGAGAAGCGAGAGAGCGAGAGATGAGACCAGTGATGAGTTTAGAGTCGGAACTCTACGTCTCTCAAACGTCGTATTCCGAAAAGAAAAAGTTATTCAGCGAGCATGCGAGTGCACTCGTAGCTACATAATGTGATCTATTGCTTATGCTGTGTGTGCGCGCGCGCGTGTGTGTGTGTGTGTGTGTGTGTGTGTGTGTGTGTGTGTGTGTGTGTGTGTGCTAGAGCATGCACAGGTAAAAGGCACAGTAGTCTGTAGAGAGTAACGCTGGCTGGCTCGCCTCTGAACAAGCCTGTCAGGCATTCATAATGCAAAAGGCTAAAAATACATCTGAGGTTCACACACACACACACACACACACACACACACACACACGTGGGTGCGGCATCTGGAATTCTCCTCATCCTATGATCAGAGCTAACCAGGATCCTCTGAGCTAACGACATGACTTCTCCTGCTAGCATGAACAGATTACGAGGGTTGAAAAATCCGTTGTGGTTGGTCAGAGTGATCAATGATCAGCGCTTGAGACAATGGCGTCAAACAATTAGGAAAAAGACGATTAAAGGGAATTTGCAAGACAGGCGTAGCAAGTGGCGGCATGGGCAATTATCAATACCGTGACAATAAACTCGCAAATTATAATTGCTTACATAATGATGATTGCATACAATATTACGATTGCTGTTATATCAAGAATAGGAATTACCATACAATTAAGTCAAACATGAATTAAGATAAAAAAAAAAAAAAAAAAAAAATCAACAATATGACTGATTGGATGTTTTCCCATTTATTGGAATTGACTGAATCTTTGGATTGGAAAAAAAAAACAATTGAAAAAAAAAATAAACTTTTATAAACATGTTTATATATTTTACAAATATAGTTCAAATGTAATGGTGAGTAGCAATATTAAAAATGTAAGCAGTAGCAGTTCCATGTGAGTTATGATTACGGGTACCATTTTGTTTGTTTTCAAAGATTTTTTTTTCATCATTTATGAATAATGAATACGTAAGAAGAATAATTGAAATTATCTTCGCAAAAATAAAACCCCAAGTCCCTTCAGTCCCTTCTAACCTATCACAACTAAGTTCAATCAAGGCACGTAAATAACTACAAATATACAATTAAAACTTTATTTAATTACACACACACACACACACACACATTTTATATATTTATTTACAATTATAACAAAAAATTATATGGCAAATAAATACATCCCTATGCAATCCCTTACATATTTGTGTATATACAGTACTGTGCGTATATATAGGAATATATACAGTATATATACAGTAATCATATACATGAGCATAAACTCGCCTAATGAGGCAGAATTACTCTTCTGCGAGCGGCTTCCTTCTGACGCCCACAACCATCAAACTACAGCAGCAAACAGCGATTCTTCTACTGTTCTTTCATTTGTATGGAGAGGAAGAAGAAAGCATCGATACCACACGTAGTCCTTGTCAGCTGCCAGATGCAAAGCCAGCATAAACTCCGGCATTAATGTAAAGCGCTGACGTTGATTGAACCGCTAATACAGACAAAACACAAGTGGATGCAATCGCTGCTGGCGGCTTGAGAATTTTTCCGGCCTGTTAATGTGTCGCATCCACTTCACTGACCATCAAGGGTGAGTCATTTGCGAGAAGTAGTCGTCTCACCAGCAGGCCACGCTACCTCCAGTCACAGTGAGACATTTAGACATTTACATCATTTCTCTTTCTATTGCAGCTGGTTTCTAAGCAGAACCCCGTGAGCGCACGTCAAAGCCAGACGCCGCTTTTCTGTCGATGGGAGCAAACAGATCAATCTGGTTCTAAAGAACTCGGCAGGGTGGACGACTGAGATAGAGATACTGGATATTCAAACGCGCTGTGGTTTTGTTTTTTATTGAAAGTGAGATTCGGTGCTTGACTTGTTTAGCTCTGAAAGTATTAAACACATAAGAGCACAACGAGGACAGGAGAAGGATTGGACGGCTGGGCGATGAAAAAACATAAAGGGTCGAGCTATAAATGATGAAAGTAGAGGAAAATATGTATAAATGAACTGAATGGTTTAACTGATGAACAGCTAAACGAGGAACAAGGAATGATAGAAAAAGAGAAAGGGAATAAGAGAAACGGGTGAGAGAGGGGAAAAGACAGAGAAAAGAGAGACAGAGAGTTGGAGAGAAAGAGATGGTCAAGGGGAGAGAGTGAAAGAAAGAGGGAGATAGAGAGAGAGGAGAGAGATGAGGGAGAGAAAGAGAGAGAGAGGGAGAAAGAGAGAGAGCAAAGAGAAAGAGGGAGTGAGAAAATAGAAAGAGGTAGAGAGAGAGAAGAGAGAGAGAGAGAGAGAGATAGGGGAAGAGAGAGATGAAAATAATATGTATGAATGAACTGAATGATTTAACTAATGGACAGCTATTTAATCAGACTGAAATTGGTAGAACAATAGACATAATATCTGGTTCAAAGGATGGTTGAAAAATTATTTGGTGGAAAGATAAATGATGAAAGAACAAGATGAACAGGAAGATAGGTTGGAGCGAAAAGACAGACAGATGGATGTTCAAATGACAGACAGATAATCAGACTAAACAGGAGAAGCAGACGTGATGATTGTTTTGGTAGGTGGATGGATGGGTGGATGACATGACAGAGAAATGGACAGATTGACAAGCACACAACGTCTTCTTGAAAGATCTTCCACAACACAAAACAAATCCTTTTTCGATTCCAGAAGCGGGATCAAAAAAAGGTGTGAGACGTTTCATATGCAGCTCACAGAACTCTGCCTTTAGCGTGAGAAAAAATAGAAGAGATGCAAGAAAAACGGAAGAAAGACGGGAAAAAAAAAAACCAGCGCTCAAAGAGATGCAATCACACATGACGTGAAGTCTACAGTGCGGCTACAGCGAACGTCAGTGGAAGAATGAAGCGCTTTGAACATTGCTTTATCCCTGACAATAAGAGAGGGCGCAAACTTTAGAAAGTTCTACACTGACAAATGGTGTTTTCACACTCAACCTCAACAGAATCAAAGCATCAATACTTTGAAAAATCGGCTACCGGGATTGAAATAAGTGGCTCCGCATCTCCACCATCACAGTAGCAGACAACCACGTCAAGCAAAGATGGCCGCACAGTTGACGGACGTCCAAATGGGATCCACAATGGACTTGCACTCACGTTTTACAGAACAATTTGCCCTGCCAACTCATTGTCTCTGGGTTTATGTAACTGGAACACAAAACACACACGAGCAACAGGCCAAGCTAGTTTCCTTCGGGAGGTCACACACAAACATGCGTGGAAATATGCAAAACCAGTTGGCACTGAAACTCATCAAGACGTTGGTTTTCGTCTGAAAAACGACGTAGAAAAATCCCAGAATCCTTAGCAGGGTTAGACTTCCATCTAAAGTCTAGTTGCAAATTTGTCATATGTGATACATTAGAAACAGGGTCCTACTATGGTCCATAACTTTAAGTGCAACTAAATATAACAATGGCTCCATTATATGCAATAATGCCAATGCGTTCCATTAAGTTCTTGTCAATATCCATCCATTACACACACTCCCGCAAATATTTGTCTACTGAAGTGCTCTGGACAAGCACGGCCATTATAAGTATCATGACAAGAGGCTGCCATCTTTTCTGCACCACTGGCCTCTGACTCCCCCGGAGGGGACGTAACCCATAGCAACTTCCACAATAAGAAGCCCACTTGACTCTGAGAATAATGCGCTGAGCTTTCTATGCGATCTCTTACACACGTGCACATGAAAAGCCTCGGAAAGGCTGATTTTCTGAAATGAAAGCTATGGGGAGAAGTAAAAGCAGGGAGGGGAAAAAAATCACTTTAGGAGCACGGGAAAGCAACAGAGTGATTTGGACACTGAAAAAAGCTAAAGAAGACAAAAAAAGAGGAGGAGAAGGAAAAAAGAAAGGAGACAGGGATGAAGAAGAAACAGAGGGGAAGCAAAAATGAGAGGGGAAGAAGAGGGGAAGGGAAAGTGATGAAAATTATACATTAAACAGCGCATTAGAGAAAGATAAAGGGACAACGAATGACAGAAAAAGAGAAAGGGAATAAGATAGCAGAGTGGATAAAATGTGAAAGAGAAAAATGAAAGGAGGAGGAAGAGGGAGGGAGAAAAGAGGGGAAGAGAGGTAGAGAGAGAAGTAGAGAGAGAGAAGAGAGAGGGAGAAAGGAGAGAGAGAGAGAGGGGAGAAGATACAGATGGAAAGAGAGAGATAGAGAGAGAGAATGAGAGACAGGTAGAGGGAGAGAGAAAGAATGAGAGAGAGGGAGAAAAGAGAGGGAGCGAAAGAGAGAGATAAAGAGAGAGAAAAAGGAATGGTGGGAGAGAAAGAGGGACAGAGAGAGAAGAGAGAGAGAGAGAGAAAGAGAGGGGAGATAGAGGGAAAGAGGGGGGGTAAAGAGAAGGGGATGGAGGGTGGAGAGGAAGAAAGAGAGAGAGAGAGGGAGAGGAAGAGAGAGAGAGAGAGAGAGAGAGAGAGAGAGAGAGAGAGGGAGAGGAAGAAAGAGAGAGAGAGAGAGAGAGTTCCTGAAGCAGAAAGCTCAGCTGTCTCTGTGGTCTGCCACTTGAGATCAGATGGCAGCTTCTGATGGCTCAATGCGAATGCTAACCAATAATAGAAACCGTTTGGTGAGAAATAGAGGAAGGAGGGAGGATGGAGGGGGGAAATAACCGAATAACAAGGAGAAGGCTGACCTCCGTCTGAAAGCCACTGGCCTTAGGGTCCATCATTCTCTCTCTTCTGCGTTTTCAGCATGAAGTTGGAAGGTGCTAGAAAATAAGTCGCCGAAGGTCAACGTGACGGCAGCTCCACGCCCAACAGCCCCAAAGTCGTTCTCCAGCACATCCACATGTATCGACTCCATTTGTTTCACAACCTTAATAGCAGCCGAGTCCATTGAGCTAAAAGGCAGGAGGCTAATGGCGTAGTTTGCAACCTGATACTATCAGGGTCTTCTTTTACTTCTTTTTGATGCTCTGGTCTAACACAATTAAGCCACTGAGAGAAACTGACGCTTGTTCATCATTTACTAAAGTAAAGTCAAGTAAGATTGTCCATATGGCGAACCATATCGAAATTGTGCTCTGCTTTTAACCCATTCCGTTGAAGTGCACATACACACAGTGAAGGGAACACACACAAAGCCGGAGCAGTGGGCAGCATTGGATCACCAACAGAATGTAAAACGAATTAGAGTTAACACACTGCGGGAAACACCCGACTTACTTCAAAATACACATTAAACCTGTCCACAAAGTATTTAGATTCTCATTACCGTTCAAAAGTTTGGAATTACCTCGACAATTTTGTGTGTTCTATGAAAAGTCACAATTTATTGTCTAGGAACAAGGATAGACTGCCGAGTTTCACATTAAAGTTCGACCTGCTAATTGAAAGCTCAGTTTTAGAGCTTCTTTAACCAGCTAAACAGTTTCCAGCAGTGCTAACATGATCAAACAAGGGTTTTCCAATCATCCATTATCCTTCTGACACAATTAGCAAACACATTGTACCATTAACACACTGGAGTGACAGTTGCTGGAAATGGGTCTTTATACACGTATGTAGATATTGGACCAAAAACCAGACATTCACAGCTAGAATAGTTATTTAGGTTTGCTAAAAGAAGAAAAAACTGTATTTAAGAGAAGTTGTTGGCCAGAAATGTGTTATTTGTTTGTTTATTTATTTTGTGTTTATTATTCAAATGATTTTATTGTGTGACTGAAAAATAAAGGGGTGCTTAACAGCGTAAATACTGTATATAAAATATATTATATAAATTAAATATATACATAAAAACAAACACACACACACACAGACAGACACACACACACACGTACTAACACATTCACACACTCAATTGTTCAACCACTGAATTATAACATAAAGAGGCAAAGAACATTCCAACCAAGCAATTATTTAAAACTTTTTTTTGCTTATGCAAACACAAAATCCGAAGGCCACTGTGTTAGATTGTCAAATTGTCCTTATTCGTACATATGCAAATAGAAAAGTTTCCAAATCCTCCCGATAACTGCAGTGAGGTGGATTTGTGCAACCTCTTTGACTTTCCAGTCCTTTTAAAAAGGTGCTGATGAAAATCGATGGGACTTTCATGCTCAGTCATGCCTGTATTTTTATTTAAAGGTTAATGTGCAGAGTTGCAATTAAGTTGATAGGGATCTTCAACCACCATTAACAAGTGGGAATGACTAAATAATCAGTTAAATAGTCTCTACTAATGGTTCCAACGCTGACGGGCAACATCGAGGGTCCACATCATGTTGAAGCCAAGATTTGTTGTGTTCCATTTGCTTCATTACCACTAACATTATAAAAGTTAATGATATGGATTAAAAGATATTAAAGTCCCAAATTGTATTACTATCAAATATCGGTTATGTTATGTCGCCAGCTTGATACTGAATAGTACAGAAAACTAGAGACCAACTGAAATTCCGCTTGGGTGCCATACGTGTTTGTGTTTGTGTGTGTGCGCGTGTGTGTGTGTGTGTGTGTGTGTGTGTGTGTGTGTGTCGCTCATGATCCTTGGAGTTGTTCGGAAGTTCAAAAATGTTTAATTCTTCTTAGTAAGTAAAATCTATAGTAATAAAAACTAAACATGAAAAACCTAAATCAATAGATATTTTTGTGTGTGCCAGAAGCAGGAAGTTCTAGTGTGATTTTTTTTTCCTTTTTTATTTTGTACTTTGTGTAAAGTTTCTGTTAAGTCCCTTATGGCTGTTTATTTTCCGCAATGCGTGGAAATATCATCCTGTCTCTGCCCATTTCCTAATATTATCATTATCTTGATTATTATTTTTGTGTCCTAAAATGTTTCGGTTTTGTCGAAAGTGTAGGCTAACTTTGGGTTTCACTCAGAATCTCCAGACAACAACATACCTATTTACTTCACACACACACAAAAGATGATGTGTATCTGGAAACATTTGCGTATCTTTTCTCTCTTAATCCTAGTTCAAGTCAAACTGGTTTTAATCGAAGGATGGAATGTAGAGTATACTTCATGTCAAGGGTGAGAACCAGCACAACCTCGCAGACTTCCTGAAAACCTGCACCCGGTCTTATTAAAAAAAAAAAAAAAAAAAAAAAGATCAATCAGTGAGACAGTGTCACTTTATACGTCTGGTTTCTAGGTTTAACCTTTAAAGGCTCAGATAAACGCACAGTTCTCACTTTATATCGACACACACACACACACACACACACAAAACGTGCATTCCTTCACCAATGTAAAAGAAGCATTACTTTGTAATTGCATCAGGATTCCAAATGATTTGTAACTGCAGCGTGGGATAATTCATTCCCGTCAGTTCGGGATCACCTGTCATGAAGAGACAGGATTGTGAAAAAAATAGAAATGTTGGCGCATAGATTTCTCCAGGTGTTACTGAATCCCTTGCTGTAGCTGTAGGGTTCAAAGTCAAAACAAGACTTGAGTGAAATGTTCGAGAAATATTCTGTTTGGAGCCGTAAAATTTCATACCGATTTCATCAATGCCAGGCAATAACGCTCTGAAATTATTAGCAAAACCGCGGAAGCTGCTTCCGAGTTTGAACTTGGAACATAATGTATTTACATGTAAATACACTTGTCCATCACACGTTATATTATATTTGTAAATTTCCGTTTATACTCATCCATATGTAAAAATTGTAGAATATGTAGAATGTTCACAGAATCTATAAATATGAGCCATATCTTCTTCCCATACATACATGCACATTCTGTATATTTCTCATAACTTATTACCAAAGTATAATTTGGCACTAACTGCAATTTGGCATTAACTTCTGTTTAGACATAAACTGAAATTGCCTTGTACTTGTACTGAAAAAACATTTTTTGTAATTTCCCATTTTTATGTTGTTCCCATTTTACCTTGGTTTTTGTATTTTTTCTTCAGAATTGTGTGTAATGTAATACCTATTCTGTTTTTAAAAAAATATAAGACAAGTATTAATGGAGAAAACAAACTGCTCAAAAATGTACATCTTTAAAAAATACAATTGTTGTTAAACTAGTTGTTTAAGATATAAAGCAGCAAAATTAAATTATAGTCCAATCAATGAAAATGTAGCAAAGTAAGAAATTTAAAGTAGCAAAATGTACTTCAAAAGTTGGTGCAAAATGTTACAAAAGGTTGGTACTAAATGTTACTAAAAAAGTTTATAATAATCATAAAGTGATTCATTCGCAATATTGAGTTGTCCCGCACTGCACATGGACCACAAACCAAATAAGCTACACAGATATAACCATTAAAAGGACCAAAAAGACACGAAGAAATGTATGTTTGCTGGAAGCTTTGAAATGTAACTTCCGCAATAAATGTCGAACAATTTGTATGGCAAACATTTGCTGGGGCTTTTCCAGGACACTAAATGGTTTATGAATGAAGTAAACTGGCCTTACGTAAGCCAAATTAAATATTAAGATTTACATTGAGCAACTGCATGAGGCATTTATCACAATTTGGAATAAATTGTGTATCACAAAATGTGATAAACGCAAAAGCATTGAGGGTTTGATAGAATGTGAAGCGACGGTGCGGACTCCTGCTGCAGTCAGCTGTGTGCAAACAGAACCGGGGTCTCAGAAAACACACACGAACCCTCCTACACAAATCCACACAGCCTCAGAGAACCAACAAGTCCAGCGACTCGGCAGAATATGATGCCACATCAGATTTTAAGCATAGAAGATGCTCAAACACTCATATTTATGTATTCGTTCCGTGCATTTAAATGCGAAAAAAAAAACACAAAATGAATCTCAAAAAGGTAAAAAACCACAGAAAACTACTTGAATAGACAGCACACCACAAATACTAAAAACATAACAGTATAAAATGTCAACGTTAACGCATTTAAAACAACAGGTTAAGAAAAGGGTAGAAGCATATTGAACATTTTCAGAAACAATCGAAAATCACATTTTTATTCGCATTTTTTTTTGTCACATTTTTGCTTGCAATTTGCATTCCGATCGTATCAGATTCAATTTGCATTCAATAGCTCGGCACCAATTTGATTCTACAGAACCAAAAAAGTCAAGCTATTCATGAAAAGAACATGACGAAAAAAGACCTTGGTTTCATGTCAATATGCAAAACTGCTTTTTAGTAAACAACACGGTATAGAGGGATAATCCTGGTATTCAAGGCCCTTTTGCCATTCAGTCTATCAATTCTGCACCGACAAGGCATTTATATCCATGTATGTCGAGATTTTAATATTCACGACCTCTTGTGCCCTTCCACGTCAGCCATGTTATCAGTCTCTGCCAAGTAAAGGGACACAGCCGTTCTGGATTACTGCAAGCAAGCAGAAAGCAATGTCCCCAAGAGGATGTCTGCACGGGGACTTACATAATACTCCATAATCCCCGTATATGCTGTGTGTGTGAGGGTGTGTGGGTGTCTGTATACATCAGAAAATGAGTGAAAAGAGTGTTCATCGCTGAGAGTGAAAAAATATGTCAGCGTCTTCTAGTGCTGCCATTCCATCACTTTATGATGATGGCAATCTCGCTGTAATAACACGTCAATGATCGACTATCACTTATTTTTTTTAGACTCTTCTATTCATTGCCATGGCCATGTCGACACGTATCTCCGTCTCCTGTCGGTTATTAGTGTTTACACATGCACACGTCGGAAACATTGCTGGATCGTCAACAGCTCGTGGTGCCAACTGTCTGTCTGCGTGTGATGTGAACTCTGTGGGAATGAGACGTTATGCCAGCGGGGACGACCTGGTGATTGGCTCTCTGCCCGGTTCTGTTAGCCACACAAAATCTCTATTTTCATGGTAAGGTTTTATTTTGTGGATATCACCATTTCCGATTGTCTCTAGGCACTTTGGTTTTTATTATCTTTCATCTCATACATCGTTTGTAAAATGTATTAAGAGCAAAAAGCAAATCTAAAGACTAAAATAGAGGGTTTTTCGATTTTAGAAACTTTTTAAATGTATATCCATCCATTTTATACTACTTACTCAATTTCTATTCTATTGGATGGAGAGAGTGACAGTGAGAGAGTGAGAGAGTGAGAGAGTGAGAGAGTGAGAGATAGATAGATAGATAGATAGATAGATAGATAGATAGATAGATAGATAGATAGATAGATAGATAGATAGATAGATAGATAGATAGATAGATAGATAGATAGACAGATAGACAGATAGACAGATAGACATACAGACAGACACACAGACACACAGACAGACAGACACACACACACAGACACACAGACAGATAGATAGATACAATTGTATACTAAAAATTGTGTATAATGTGTAAAGTAAAAAAAAAAAAAAAAAAAGCATACGTTGTGTATAATAAAAAAAAAAGTAAAAAAAATTACTTTTTGAACCAAAAAATATTATGATTATTCACTAGATTGACCAAAGTAGTTCATTAGAAATTTGTGTAAAACGGCCACTTTTATATCTAGCATTGGTTTGTTATGCCTGTCATTGTGGAATTGTTCAGAACGTCTGGATTTAACAACCATAAAATATGGAGACTAAAAAAAAACCTGCATTGACTGACTCCTCTTTCTCCGTCTTTTAGTCAGTCATGACTCACTTCACGTCTTTTTACCTCTCACTCTTCTCCTAATGTACGGCCTGGCTCTTTCCCCACCGTCTGACAGCGCTCGTGACAGCCAAAGTCGTTGGCATTCATTTTAAAAACCGCTAGAATATTTGGCTGAACGCATTTACCATTGTTTTTTGACAGTCAAATTGTTTAAACCGATTATAGAAGCAAAAGTATGCGAAAAACAAGTCATTTATTAGATCCTGAAACCAAAGACCCGCATAAGCCTTTGCAGAAATCTGTCGTTTAACAGTAACAGATAAGATATGCCGTACTTCACTGCAAGTGCACACTACTTAGTGTCAAAGCTGGGAAAAAAAAAAAAGTGCAACAGCTTTGGCTTTTCAGAACATCATCCCTCACGTTCAAAACATCTGCCATTGGTGAAAACAACCACGCCGTATCAGAACGCCCTGAAACTGATACCTGGAGAAAACACACACGGCGTCTAAATCTGCTCACACAACATGAGCAGCCGTGACGCCATCCGTAAACCCGCAAACACGCGGCATTTTTTGATTTATCTCTTGTATAAGAACGCAATCCACCGGGTTGATCCATCTCTAATGCTGGTAATTAATGGCAGTACAAAAGGGCCTCCACATGTCATTTAGAGGTGATATGGAATAATCCCGGGCGCTATAAACACAGCTGGTGCTGCTGGTGTACAGTCGGCTGTGCAGTCGGGCAGATCTGATTATCTGCACCAGCGCCTAATACCATCAAAGAGGGGCAAACTGAAACATTTCCATCCCTGTGGGTATTCCGTACAATGATTAGGATTTTACTGGCCATCGACTGAATTATTTAATCCAGATTAATGGCACGACGTCTGTGATTGGGAGCACTTTGTTTTTCCCTGCAGTTGGTCAAAAGTCAAAACCCGTTATTTTTCTATTTTATTGCCCTCCGGGTGCTGAATTAACGGACTCCAGCTTTAATTGGTGGAAAGGTGGTTCGGAAAACAGAAAATAGATATGTGGATTGATGAATGGATGGATCATTAGATAAGTGTGTGGGTGGATGGAGGAATTGATGGATGGTTGGACGTGTGTATGAAAAAAAAAATAAAATGAAAAATGAATAGGCCTTTGTTTGAAATGCCATCTCACAACAGCAGAAAGAATTCATAGAAGAATAGAGAATACATATAAAACACATTTATATAACAAATGTGTAAATAAAAATGCATACAGGAACAAACATAAATAACACTGCATACACCATAAAACCATACAGAAGGAAGGATGGATGGATGGATGGATGGATAAATAGGTTAGTGGATACATGGGTGGGTGGATGAATGAATGGACAATAAACGAGTAAATGGAAAAATGAATAATAGTAAATGTGGACGAATGGGTGATGTGTGGATGGATGAATGTGAAAGGAAGCTATGCTTTACTAGACCAAAGCCCATGGTAGGGTCTCAAAATGGCAATAAAGGTGGCATTCCTAGGTGGTAGGCCAAACTAAGAGCAGTTTACAATGCTCACTCTGACATAAAGACAAGAGATACTGTCACCGGTGTTGCACCATGGAGAAAGGCCTGAGGTAGGACCACGAGGGTGAGTGTGTATTGGCCGGAAGAGCAATGTGAGCCCATCTACTGCTCTCAGCCCACAGGAGACATAAAGGGTCGGTGGAGATTAGGTGGAGCGGGGACGGTCGTGTGGTGATGCTTTATTGTGGCGGGAGGGTTTAGTTTGACGTAGTTCAGTCTTGAGTTTGACCTCAGACTCTATTTACTGTAACACACGAGTCTTTAGCTTGACAGTGATGCTGGAGCAAATCTCAGCGTCACTAAAAGGAAAGTGAAAAAGATATTTTCAGACTGTGGGGAAAAAAAACTAGAGTACCACAGAAAACATGCAAAGACTAAGCTGTGTATGGCAATTTTTTTAAAAAGGTGTATATAATAATGTGTAATGGTCGTATAAATTATTATATTTTAAATATAATAGTGGTTTATAAAAATAGATGTTATAAGATCAAATATTGTATTAAAAGGAACTTTAAATAATCAATGTACTGTCTCTGTGTCATTTATCAAAAAGTGAACAAAAAAGCCTACATTTTCTCCTTTTGATTAGATCAATAATTTTACATTTAATAATTATCAAATATATGTAAATGTATGCACAACTACCTAAATGATTGATTCTTCTTAGGTTAATTGCACCTCTATATGAAAAAAGTCAATCACACATCCAGCTCAGAGTGAAAATCCACCGTTTTCCACGAACGCAGCATCTGACTGATCAATCCTCGTCGTGTTTTACACTTACAGCTGGAAATTTATCGAACAAGTCCCGAGCATAAACCGTTCACGAGCATTAATAATTAGCATGAGCTGAAACGTTCATTCCAGACACGTCAGGTTGGTTTTTATCTTGCGCTAGTGAATCTTCCCTCAAGTAGAATTTCACGCTAGGTTTTCCATCAGCCCAATGACAGCCTCCGGTACTTGACGGTTCAGTGTCCACCTGCCAGCCGGAGGATTTCTTTCTTCTTCAAAAAGACAGGAAGCTAGGCGGATACACGGCGAGCAGAGGAAAGATGAAAAGGCAGAACGGCGAGAAGATTGTCAGCTTTCGCATTACAAAAAAAAAAACGAATGTTTGTCTCGTGGTCTGGATGCGAAAAAACCAAATTCATCGTTAATAATTCCCAGGTTTTTTCCCGCCGCGGGCGTACACAGTGTGCCGCTAAACTCTCTGTGATCCCAGTTGCTCCAGTACTAGTGATTACAGAGGTCTGCTGGTTCTCAAATTAAGCTAATTAGCGCGTTCGAGACATATGTAGGCTTATTTCATAGGCGGAAAACACAGTAAACCTTAAAGTTTCTCTTCTGACGGCTATTGAGCGTGGAATGATAATTAGAGCCTGGAGAGGGTTTCTGTACGTAGAGGACAAATGTCGCGTCTTCGCCAGTGTCACGGCGGTTTATCACCGCGCGAGAAACGCTTTGGCTCAATCCCCCAATGCACTTGTCCTTTAAGTAAATAAGCTGGCAAGGGGCCCGTTTATTGTATCATTAGCAAGAAATATACCAGTAGCCTGTGTAATGGTTATCGCCTTTGGAAGTGCTGATTCGGATTTGATCAGAAAGTTAATCGATCATCGAAATAATTTGGCAACGAGGGCATTATTAGGCAGAATTGCTTGAAAAACGCTTTGATTAGCTTGTTCGACGAAACACACTGAATCTTCTAGGTGCCGCGCGACTGTTATGGCTAATTTTCAGTAGCGGAGCTGCGAGGCCTATTTTAATTTCACGTTATTTAAGGTTCTATGTAGGTGACACCTTACTGAAATGACCAGATAAAAGAGGGAATTAACCGATCATATGTTCAAATCAAGAGTTTGGTGTTTGGACAAAGCAACGCTGACTTTCTCTCTTTGAGCTCTGGGATTGAAGCCTGGGATCATTTCCATTTCAATGGGCAAAAACTTTAGCGGGAAATGCCGTCAATGTTTCACTCCTACAGAGATGAAATGATTCCACATCACCACATTAGCTCGGGAAGAAAAAAAACCCATGGCGCGCTGCCCACCTACAGTAAAGACGAGGGGATTGAGCTCAGCGGATGACATGCTGCTTTTAAGTCATGTAGGAAGATTCCCATTTGCAAGTTCTGAAATGGACTTGCTGTTCTCTCTCTCTCTCTCTCTCTCTCTCTCTCTCTCTCTCTCTCTCTCTCTCTCTCTCTCTCTCTCTCTCTCCCTCTCTCTCCCTCTCTCTCTCCCTCTCTCTCTCTCTCTCTCTCTCTCTCTCTCTCTCTCTCTCTCTCTCTCTCTCTGGTGTTAAATGATGCACATTCGATGTGTAATGAAGCTTTATCAATGTGTCTGTGTATTTTAGTACGGTCAGTGTTTGGTCAAGCATATCTTTTAATGTGAAATGAGCTAAGTATGTGTTGCTGCCATTGTTAGTTAATTTCTAAAACACTTTTGAGAATTTTTTTTATTGAACTTGTCAAAATTATAAATTGGAAAAAAAAAATTCTAAAACAGCCAAAAAAACAGTTCACAGAACAATATCTGTAAAATTGTGGACAATGCACTTTCTCCTGATAATCAAAATTCAGGTTTGTGCCTTTTACACTAATAGAAATAGAACATTTAACGAACATTTTAAATAGAATCCATTTAAATGATTTTAATAAGCACATTGTACTGTTTTTTATCAGTGCACCATCAATGTCACTCCATCTTTCATTAAAGAAAGCAGAACTGCTATGGCAGGAATATCAGCAGCCCGAGAAAGTGACTACGCAAAGTGCAGACATTCATTTGTGGTTCTAGCGTGAGAAATCCTTTACCTCATATGAATGAGCTCAGTGATCTAAAGGCGTTTAACACCTTTGATGGAAGGAATTAATTGCACAAGAAGGCAAAATTGGACTGTTGCATGCAATGGAGATGAGAACAGGAAAATGACAAGTCCCACATTTGATAATAATTATAATAAAATAATTAAAATAATAATCATTTGGCGCAGGTTTCTAGGTGGAGAATCTAGGTTGAGAAAAAACAGCTGGCAGAGAAAGCAACGCTGTTTTTGTGCCTGTGGCGAAGACTGCGGCATCATTTCCTGTTATCGGCTGATCCTTATTCTGCCTGAGTTTATAGGCATTTCACACACCATCTATTATTCACGCACTTGGAACTCCATATTCTGTGACATAGCACATGGAAGCCACACTAAAGCCATCTACAGTACATGGTACAGTACTGTGCGTATAAAACCATGACGGGATATAGTGAAGTTACATATGCAGTGGTACCCCAAAATTAATCCATGCCCAGAGCGGTTTCGTTAGCCAAAAATTTCGATAGCTAAGCAGCATTTTACACGTAATCCATCTAATCTGTGCCATGACATAAATTTAGACAAAAATATGTACATATGATTGGTATTAAATGTACTGTAGCATTAACATTTTACATAGCAGTTGTTTAGTTTTCCCTTTGGCTGATGTTTATAAAGGTACAGTATATAACGATATACAGACAATCTCACAAGAACAGTCACCGCTATCTTGAAATGACGTCATGCAAATCCCTGAAATTCCCATAATCTGGCGAGAAAGATGATCAAGCGACGTTGCCTCGCAAGAAATTCAGGGAATTGAACAACTTAATTTCAAGATGGTTGCTCTACAGGAGAGAGAAAAAAAAAATTCATAGCCATCCTGGGAGAATACAAGGTAATTGTATGTTTTGGAAGCAACATCTCTGAAACGAACTAGTATTTAGTAAACAAAGTAGTAGCTAGTATACAAGAAAAGACGCACTCCTTTCATATAGCGTAAATATTTCAAAACTCAGAAGGACATTTTCGCAGCGACACAATTTGTTACTCTGGATTTTCGTTATTTAGGATATTCGTACTATACAGGCAAAGAAAAAAAGTGGAAGATGGCGTCATTTGAAAAAAAAAAAAAGGGGTTTTATTACAGAAGCAAAAGCAGCACAAACAATGGCGTGTGTTTAAAATGGCTTTGCTTTGATTGGCTGCCAACATCACAGAGGTAAAAACTCCCGAAAAGTTACGGAATATGAACATAAAACCAAACTAAGTGATGAATAAGGCAGAGGTGTCCAGCTGTGCATTTAAAGCCAGAAAAAACCCCAGACAAACTCTACCCAACCCAACACGCTAAAGACACACAAGCCGGCGCCATCACACAGGCAGCGAAGTGTCCTGACGGCCCGGGGCGCAGCTGCCACTAAACAATCCCAGATACTGCTCATTTCTTCATTAATCAACCATCTAGTTAGCGTTGTCCTCTGTAGCCTCTCCTCTCCATGGCAACAACTCTCACATCTACATGCTAATAACATCCTCCTATCTCCATAACAACTCTGACATATTGTGCCTTTTCCCTCCTCCTGCTAAGAATACACTCATTCGGCCCATCAATAATGCTAAGATATTCCGTGTCCATGGTAACAACATCCTCCTCCTCATTTCATCATGCCCTCAGTGTGATGTAGCTGTGAGGAACAAGGGCCTGTCCTACAAAGGTGATTCCCTTGCCATGATCAATACGCACTTCAACAACACGGTGTCCTTAGAAATGCTGCTCATGCGCTCGCAGAGTTTACTAGCCACCAGCCCGGAGGCAAACCGTCGACTAGAAAGGCATTTTAAGCGCAGCGCAAGTCAGATAAAGGGCATTGGCTTCGGATACTATAGGAAAGAGGATAAAGAACCTTCTGAATGCTGTCCAGCAAAGCACTTATCAATGTTCTTGGTATTCAAGGAGTATTTCATCTAGAAATTACCCTGGAAGTCGTCTGCTGCGTAAACCTGAATAGAAACTTAAGAGTGGTTCAACATGAAAGGAACCGCAGGTCAACACTTATGCCAGTGATGGCCAACCTGCGGCCCGCGGGCCATGTCCGGTAAGGGAACGCGTTACGTGTGATCCGCTCTTTAAATTTCTATATTCACATGTTTAGTGGCTTTATTCCATTTGGAATTTTATTTTAATTATCAATTGAGGACAACCTACAGACGACTCTGATGGACACACATTTTTTGGCCACGTTTTTGCCATACAATCATCTTCTGTGATGATAATCTATCCATGCATCAATTGTCGATCTCTTATTCCATTTCTGGGTCACAGGGTAACTAATTGTTTTTTTTTTTTATATTTTGTCACTTTTCAATGACTAAAAGTGTAAATATCCATTTTATATTTCAGCACGTATATATAGTGGCCTGTGAAGTTCATAGAAAAGCAAGTTTGGTCCTTTTTGTGTGGAAAGTTGGGCAAAAATGATTTATGTCATGTTCCTTTTGAGGTTTTTAGTGGAACGCAAAATATTCTACTTTGTAAAATTGACAAACTGATTTTTTTTTCTCCCAAACTCAAAACCAAACGAGGGCTTTTGAGAAAAAAACCAAACAGAATCCATTCACATTTACGATGCAATGGAACGTGCAATTTTCAAATAGTGCGTGCCTAATCGAATTTCAAATTAACAGCTGATTGCACCCTGCCAAGATAGTAGGCGTTCTTACTGTTGGATGGCGTAATGTTATAGCGGTCTGCGTGGCTGCTTTTAGAAAGACCCCCCTAAACGTGACAATGAGTTGAGATTACACATTCCGCCTTGACGGGGGATCAGCTATTGTGCTGCTAAAAATGTATATTCTGCAGTGGAAATCTCCTGAATATTTCAAAAGTGCATAATAGATCATGTCCTGAACAAGATGAAAAATTATCAATGCATGAATTAAGCTCATTCCGAATGCACACGATTCAGAGCTTTCCCATAGATTCCGTTGCTCCAAGCCTCAAACTAGGATGAACCGCGAACTGCACTTACTTACTATAAGATTCATGAATAAAAAAAATCTGTTAATATATTCTAATAAACTTTTTCATCTAGGCTTTAGACAAACGCAATTCTTTGTTTGCACCTCATGATGACAGTAATTTTAATACACATTATCGTTAACGTGTTA
>MU204204.1:20325937-20357416 GCA_017309775.1 Paedocypris sp. Pulau Singkep
TTTCCCATAGATTCCGTTGCTCCAAGCCTCAAACTAGGATGAACCGCGAACTGCACTTACTTACTATAAGATTCATGAATAAAAAAAATCTGTTAATATATTCTAATAAACTTTTTCATCTAGGCTTTAGACAAACGCAATTCTTTGTTTGCACCTCATGATGACAGTAATTTTAATACACATTATCGTTAACGTGTTAACATCTGATTGCAGAAGCTACACGTGTACTCACCTGGCTTCACCGTCTTAATACGAATCGGCTCCCGAAAGTGACGCATGACCGCGTGCGTGTCCCGGTTGGTCAGTCCGCTGACAGGTGTGCCGTTCACCTCCAACAACACATCCCCGTAGTACGGAAGTCTCCCGACGTGACACACCAGGACGTCCAAGTTCATCTGTCCGAGGAAAGGAAACTCCCCGTGTTCGGCGCCACCGAGGATCTCCACCACATCACCGAACTCCCCGACGCTTCCCCAGGACACCGCGCACTCCTGCACTTTGGTGGACCAGTGTTTCTTCCTCTTGAGTGTTTTAGACATCGTTCGTTAGGTTCTAGTGTCTGACGTGACGGGATCCGACGGCTTCTCTCCTCCGCCGCTCACTCACTCACTTCACCGACTCCGGGGATGAGAGCGCGCGTCCGGCGCGTGCAGCATCCATACTCCTCATCTAGTCAAGACACAATTCAGATTAGCATGGATTCGTGCTGAGATGTTTCATGTCATCCAGGTGTGGTGAAACAACAGGTCGACGTAAACAAACCAAACTGTTTACCTCTCAAGTTAACTCTGGTTTGGCGAGCACGCGACTAGCGCGCTAAACTGACGGCGGTTTGTCGGCGCATCGTCAGAATTCCAAGCAAACTGTTCAGAAGAGCCTCGTCGGTTTGAAGAGCCACCGAAGCGACTGGCTATCGGCTGCTCGCGCCCGTGCAAACCGCCGAAGCGAAGGTTCTGGAAACGCGGCGTCCAGTCGGTCAGTGAGTAGAGGCGTTTGTACAGGCGTCTGAGCTCAACACACCTCGCCAGCCGATGGCAAACAGCAGATTGGAGAAACAAACCAGTCGAGCACGTCTTCGCGTGGACACGTGACGTTTCCCCCGTTGTTGCTGTCAAACGCGGCGTTTGCTCTCTCGCTCTCTCGCGTGTCGAGTAACGGCGGCGGCGGCGGCTACTGTTGCGCGCGGCTCGTGTTTGTCAAATGAAGCGAGCGGGTGACGCGCGAGCGCACGGGCGCGCGCCCTAAGCCAGTGTGGCCTGTGGCTGGATATACGGCTTGTATTTACACGTCTTTCGTAGAGCGTTTAATCATCTAATGGGTCAGAAATAGAATCAAAATGTGACATTTCATTCGACTAGATGCGCCATAGGAGTTTGTGCTATTTAAACGGGTTTATTTACAACTTTTTGGCAGACATGCTACTGCGCTGTTTCTATTTCACATCTTAAATAATTAAAGTCATTATGTGTGCTAATGGAAACACAATGCAATCCCTGACATTCCAACTTTGACATTTGATGTTGCCAGATCTTTTTTTTGTGGCCATGTCCTCGTCTGTGTCCTCAGCTTGATCAGAAACACTAGAAAACAAATCACATCTGCCGCAGACGATGCTGAAATACAACAATAAACACTCTCTAGGTGCTTTCCAATCAGGTGTGGAGTGGAAAGTGAGGGACTGGCCAGGTCTGGTTGGAACCAGGAATTCGTGCTCAGCATTTAACGCATCGAACCAGTGAAGCGTGAAGACACACACAAACCCGGAGCAGTGGGCAGCATCAAGCCGTGGCGTACATGAAGTTCAATGCTCTTCTCAAAGATGGTGGTACTAGTGGTTCCTGGCTCGGGTATTTGAACTTGCAACCTAGGTTTAACGCTCTAACCACTAGGTCACAACAGACGTTTTTATTAAAAACATAACTCAGCTCTGCCATTCAGTCACACAAACTACAATCTGCTTCATCCACCTAATACTGCTCATGGTGTACAAAGCATTTGTGGAAAAGGCAAAGCAATATGTGCTTAGTTCGATGACAGCTATGCAGAAAATCCCGATTGCGATTAATAATGTATTAAGCACAACGGATGAAAAAAACGTGCAATCCTAAACTCGAATTACCATAGTAAATACAATCTCCAAAGAAACTAAACACGAAACAAACTCCTGCCACCCACTGGTGAGCACATGTAAGTGCATCCAGCAGCCGTAATGAGGAAGACCTTTCCGTCAAGCTCCAGGAAGACGCTGCTCTCACTTCCCTGATTAATTACAGACTAGTCCAGACAAACTCAAGCAGGGTCTTATTGTGCTTGTAATCAATCCAATTTAATTCTCAGTCATCAGCTCCCTCCAAAACACAGCCCTTGTATTTCCCCTGGGCGTTAAGATCAGACGAAGGGAGCGCAGCAGGAAACACACAGACTCTGTTAGTTATAGTCGTGCAGGACCAGACATGAAACTCATTTCACTGTGTTAGGTATATTCATCCCTAGAGTTATTTACAGACGCACTCACACTTGATATTTAGAGACCCATGCTGCATATCAACAATTTAAGATAAAAGTCACATTCGTGCTCTGTAATCTGTCTAGTTTAATGTACGTATTGTGTTTGTGTGTGGAGGGGTAATTGGTTATATAATTAAAACCTCATTAAACATGCTTTTTTATTTCACTATTTGCACTCCAAAAGGGAAATATCCTAATCATAACGTGTTCTGTTCTTGAACAATCACCATATGCTGTGAACGATTCTTAAAACGATTCTTATTGCCATCACCTCACTTATAAAAATGACTTGAATCGTTCATGTTAGTCTCACGCACATTCCCAATTACGTAAATGGGAATATTCACACTTTTTGGGGGATATTCACACTTTTTCCTACTTCCCACTTAATATTACATAAGTGGGAAGTAAGAATATTTTGTGAAGTGAAAGAATACAACGTTCAAAGCAAAGCTGACATTGCATTTATACATCCAGCACCTTTATAATAACACAACGTGTATAATATCAATGACTAATTTGACTTTTTGTTTTTCAATTAATTAAATTCATATTGTGTGGGATTGAGTTTTGTTTTCAGAATTTTATTTTTCTCACATAGACCCATATAAAACAACAACTCCCCTCTAGTTTAAGCAAATCTTTTTTTGAAATATAGTGCCAATCCAAGGACTTAAGATAGTGAGGCGATTGTCTGAAACCAACATCCCGAGCTCTTTTCCGAGAGGAGCAGGCCGCTGCTAGCACAGCACAAGCCATTTGAAGAGTGTAATAATCCAAAGCGAGTCTGGTGTTTGCATGAATTATTGATAAAGTGGAGTAAAGCGGGTTAGCGGCAGGCGGAGGTACAAACTTTGATCTGGCTGCTGTAATTTCTCTCAGCACGTCTCCAGAAGGACGGGAAGGGAAAATGTCGGTTCAAGTACTTAGCAGGATTCAAGCATGTCTCTAAACCCTATGGAGTAAAATCCAACAAGTTCAGAAAACTTTCGTGGACACCAATTATTTATTAACAATAAAAATTCCATTTATCCTTTTGCTGAACTGCTTTTCTATTGCGGTCACAGGAGCCAATTCCAGGCCAGAAGTGTGGAGTTGGCATGTCTGCTTCATGCGTGCATGACTTCCTCCAGCAGTCCTGTCAGTAGAACTGGACTTTGGTGTGAGTGTGAATGTGTGTCCTGTTATGTGATTGGCCGCCCACCAATCCAAGGTGTCAGACCAATCACAGACACCTTGGATCACCAACACCAAATTTGGACACCACTGTTCTAAACAAATAATGATTATTTAGAATATTAAAATATGACTTAATTAAGCCAACTCCAAAAATATTTGCCACCAGCCACTAAGAACTGCACTGAGATTTCTGTAATAACTATGTTATTGTATGTACATGTGGAACAATGCTCTAATCTAGGTACTGTTTTTGTCTGTATATATATTGTCATTTTCTTACAAAATGATAAATCCCTTTACAGCAAACCTTTTTGAAATATATTTTAATCCTTTCATACAAGTAGAAAGGGAATAGCGTAATTTGTGGATCGTTTCATTCAACTCAAAGAGTGGAAATCAATTTAAGAGAAAAATTTAACTCAAAGAGACCTTGACGTCATTTCAGAATATAAATAAAATAAAAAAATTAAAATCTCCTTGTAAAATAAAAATGCGAAAAGTTTTAAGTACATAAAGCTTAAATGTATTTTTAAAGAAGACAGTAACCAAAAAGATTATCACAAGCAATAATCACACAAAAACACCGTGAAGATTTTACGCGCTGGGACGTGCGCACCATCACTAAAGGTTCGCACGTCTGTGCACATCGTTTTATTGTTTAAATGTCAGCTAAATGTCAAGAAATCTCCTGAAACCATAATCTTTACACATGCTTTACACAATGTACAGGTAGAGCTCACAAAACAAATGCACTGGAACAGAATGACACAAAAAGCAGCTTTTCAACATTATCGAAGCGTTGCCGTTATACTTTGGTGCGCGGAAGCGGGGACTTTCGATGCGTGTGGACTTTTTCTTTGGAGTCGAGTAGTACGTGAAATCCGAAGACTGAAGAAATCTGCTGGGCTGACACAGACGAGGCAAAAACTCTATGCGTCTAGACGAACGGGACTGACCCGGGACGGACACGTCACATCACTGGACATCAGCATGTTGGCTTACTGCAATCCTAGTTACGCTGCCAAAGAAATAATACAAACTGTGCAAAAGGCAACAAACGGAAGTGGAATGGAGGGCTCTCGGAGATGGAGAACAGGCCAGTGATTCAAAATAAAAAATAAAATAATATTCCTAAAAGAAATAAAGGCAGAGTCGCCGCCGAGTACCATGAAAAATGAATGACCTCACAAAAAGTGCAAACACGTGTTGTGTTCCTAACCACACATTATGGTTCATCGAACGTAAAGGTTCATAATAAAAACACTGTTCAAAGCATAAAAAGAAACATCAAGGCATCACGGTGTAAAGGAGACGATGTGTGTCGGCCTACAAAGCATCTCTGACTGTTGTTAATACTAGATAAACGTACATCACTTTACATACAAGACACTCGTCTGCTCGTTTCCTCCTTTAAAGGCGTTTTCACAGTCTCCGGACTCAAACACTTCCCGTCAATCGCAACCCGTTCGTGGACGAGTGAGTGACATTTACATCTATACCCATCAAAACCAGACCAAACTCGAAAGCTAAATTACACATGATCTGTCTGGGAAAAACGCAAATCGGCAGATTTAAACGATCAAGCTTGTGATGGCAAACACATAGGCCGAGACTGGATTTCTGCAAGAGAGAAAAAGTAAAAAAAAAAAACGCAGCCCACAAATGTGCAGATTAAGCCGGGTTATGCAAATGACACAAACACTTCGGAGGCAAACGATAGATAGCAGATCAGTATTTCCATAAGGCCGTATCGGGCGGATTGTCAAATGTGCAACGTATTCTGTCGTTCAGCGTTTCTGTTACAGTGCTGCTGGAAACTCGAATGCATTTGAAGCAACGCACAAAAACATTTGCGTTTGTGACAAATGTCGGTAACTTTGGTCTGAGACAAGAGTGACTTTGACTCTCATCAGTACCGATTGCTGCTGGGAATGAAGAAAACCAACATCTATCTCTCGGGAAAACAGCATCGCCCCTGCTGAGGCGTTCCAATCAAAGTCACAGTCAACGTCAGTTTAAGTTCTTCACATGGACGAATGGAAGTTAAAGGAGTGGTCCACGAAAAGCTTTGGCATAGGCGAAAATAATAGTCTTGAAAAAAATGGGCAAAACGTGGCATGATCCGTATGACCCAAGAGTCCAGTTCGTGGAAATTTCACACTTTTCGAACAATCAGGGTTGGAATCAAATGGACGAGGAATGAAGACATATCAACAAGACGTCCTTGTTGACCTCCCAAAAGACCCCAGCAGAAGAAACCAGGCATGGTGGGCTACAAAGGGCAGGTGGGACGGCGTAAACCCTGAAGAGTGAGGCATTTGGTTTGGCAGGTTAATCGAGGCTTCTTAGAGGAGGATGCTGACACTGGGAGGCAAACGGCGGTCAAGACACGGGGGTCAAAGGTGGTCCTGGACGGCTTTATGTGGGCTCAGAGGAGCTTTCCTGTGTGCTAGTCCTGTATGAATCCTCCTTCAGCGCCTCGTTCCTCTCGTCTGGGCCGTCCTGGCTGGATGAAGGTGCGGGGGGCTTGTGTACAGTCACCGAGCCCTGGGGGAAGACGGAGCAGTGGGCTTCTTCAGCATCCCAGAACGGCCTGGCTTGGAGATCTGAGGCAGAAAAGACTATTGTAAATGACTGCGCCAATGCAACAACAACAGAATAATCTGAATTCAATTTTGTTACTAAAAAAAAAAATAATAATAATTTTGCTAGCCATAAAATCAGCACATTGCTATTTCAGCTTGCCATAAAACTGTTAGGCCTTGCGAAGATCTTGAATTCAGAATAGAAATTAATATTATAAAAAATTAAAAAAAAAAAAATCACATCTCAATACTGTGCTTGTGTCAATTTTTCGAACTGCATTTTTAGAGAAAATTGTAAAAAGCTCTGCAAAAAACATATTGTCTCACATTTTACACATATTGCAAGACTTGTGATACTATAAATATTCTGATACAACAAACAAGTGGTTAGATTATTTAATAACACATTTCCAGTGGTTATTTTGTTTAATGGAATTTGATTCACTTTTTAGTATATACGTATACTGCAGAGGTGTATATTTATTATGTTCTCTTCTCTTTTTTTTTCCCTTTTCTTTTTTTGAGAGAAACTGGAAAAGAGATGTCCACACCGGGATTAATAGTTTTTTGAATTGTATTGAAATTAAATGTATTTTATTAAGGAAGGCCACAAGAGAAAAAGCAAATATTAATAGTTGGTAATTCTTTACAAATACGCAATAATCCCCAATTGAAAAATCTCATTGATATGCATAATGCATCAGTAAACACCAATTAAAATAGTTAATTGTTATGCATATTACATTAATACATACCCAAATAAAGACCACTTTAATTATAAAACCAGCCAATGTATTTTAGCCTGGGTAAATAAAATAAAAAACAAAAATGTTAATTTTAATGAACCGTACACAGGCCCGTTATAAATGGACCCCAGGGGTGTAAAGAGCCCAGATGTGGTATAACGCGTGGCCGTGCTGATCTCACCGGTCCTGTAGTGTTGTGACGCAGGCAGTCGTGGTTCTCGGCTGCTGAGGAAGACGGATGCGTTCTGCTGACCGATGAAGCTCTCCAGCTCAGAGTCAGGGCGTCCGTGCTGGTCCCGCTCCGCATGACCGTCCTGAGCGATCTGGGCCACCAGAGCATCGTCCTCCGTCAGGAAGGCGTACGGGCAGTACTCGCGTGTGCGTGAGTAGATGTTGGCGTTGTCGTAGCAGTCGGAGCAGATGACCAGTGGACCAGCTATAGACAGAAATTAGAGGTTACATAAAACTCTTCCCGAAATAATAGTACGTTTTATAAAAGCACTGGTCATAAACTAAGCGTATATCGTGACACACTCGGGTTGATACAGACTACAGCTGCACAAATCTGGATAAAATGAGAATCACAATTTTTTTTGCTTAGAATAAAGATCACAATTCTGGATATATATATTTTTTTTAATAATTTAATCCTGAAAATCGTGTTATCAATCAATATAATAACACATATTACTGTTTGATTTAAATTTCATGGAGAGTAAAATAAAATGTAATGTAAAAGTAATGTTGAAAAGAAAAGAAAAACCTAATAAAAAAAAAACAAACCTACCAAAATACAGTATTATTTACAGTTGAGGACAAAAGTATTAGCTCTATTTAAAAGCACTTTTGAAATACTTGTCAAACAACTATTATTTTGTAGGGGAGGGGGCTAATAATTTTGTCCTCAGCTGTAAATGTTTGCCGAGTGTCGTCTTCTGGTCAAAAGAAATTGGCAGTGTCGTATAAATGCTGGATTAAGATCACGAGGCGGGTGAAATCGAGATCACAACTTTTAAACGATTAATTGTGCAGCTCTAATACAGACCATTGGGCACATGAGCCTGTCCGTCTCTGGCCTCACTGTGGTGAAAGCTGCTTCGTCCCCCGAAAAAGGAGCTCACGTGGCCGTCCAGAGTTCCATTTGGGTCGGGCTCAACTTCACCGCCTACTTCTCCGTAACACACTCCTGGAAAACACGAAAAACTTTTTAAAACTTTTATTTCTTTATATTTCAAGCATCTTAACTCAACATTGTTGCGCTGTAAATTCTTTACTGTGTATTGTTTTTGCACCTTTTGTCTCACTGTAATTTTACTGTTTGTATTTTTTGCACATTTTGTTTCACTGACTGTTTCGTAATTTTGCACCTTTTGTTTATTTAATCCCAACTTAGATTTTGCACATTTCTATTCTACTGTTTTTTATTTGTTCAAATGCTGCCGCTTCAAACAAAGAAATTTCCCCTAGTGGGATAAATAAAGTCTTCATTCATTCATTCATTCATTCATTCATTCATTTCTCTGAAAAAATTCCTCAACGTCAAGTGTAAATCACCATCGTTGCCCTTGTGGATGAAGCCGTCGGCGTGAGAGGGCATGAGCTGCTGGTGGCTTCCGTTCTCAGAGTTGCTGTATCCCTCCGGAGGCTCCGACAGCGTTCCCTGAGACGAGAGGTAACTGGGAATGTCGGGTGGCAGGTTCATCTCATCTGTAATGAGGTCAAAGGAAGATTTTACAAACATGTTCACATTACAGTTATGCTTTAACCAGCCAGGTAATTGGTCTACAACTCTTTCAAGACACAAGTCATCAGACGATTGAATCTGCCTCCCATGAAAGTAAGAACTTAGTGACAAAGCTGAGAAGAGAATGACTTCCACTGAATCAAAAAGTGAAATAAGAAAGAAAAGTGTTTGTAAAGGACATGGCAACTCCATAAAAACACTACATGCCAACAATGCAAATTTCAAAACAAAAGGAGTCACTCGAGTTTTTAATCCCAACTGATGTATTTACATTTGTATGTAAATAAAGGGAATACACTATTATTATAGCTTCTTTATATACCTTTTCAACCATGTTAGCAAAAATATTTAATTTAATCTTAATTTAATAACGTGTGACACAAACAACATGTGGTGGCATTTTGAGCACTGGAGCGAATGAAAGGCATTTTAAAATTCGTCAATGAGGGAAATTAATTTGACAGGCAAAGCAAATTGAGATTCAAGTCCGACCATGGAACGCATTAAACTTGTAGGTCAAGTCCCACTATACATCATTAAAATACATTTTAATAAATCAATTACGTCAATAAAAAACAAACGTTCACACCATTACTTTAGTATTATATAGTAAACGAAACGTATCATATTAAATAATAACCAATTTGTCCAAATCAAACCAAATGTAATTAGATGAAGCCGACCTGTGTTTGTTATGCTGTAGTCTTCACTTTTCCGCCTCATGTGGTAAATGACGATGACCCACACGAGGGAAGTGCCAACCACACAGCAGACCACCACCATCACCACAATTCCAACGGTGGTCCACCCATCCTGACTGTACACGCTGGCCACAGGGTCACAGTTGGCGGAGGGGAGAACGCTGAGGTAGATGTGTCCACGTTCTGTACCAAGAATGTTAGACATGATGCAAGTGTATTTCCCAGCATCAGTCGGTCCAGCGTCTACTATTATGAGGAGCTGATTGGCTGCGGCGAAGAAATGCCGTTCGGTCAGGCTTAGAGGCGTGTCGTCTTTCGTCCAATTGAGGCGAGGGGCGGGACTGCCGCGAGCGATACACTGGAGGACAGCGGTCTCGCCTCGGGCCACGGAACGATCCTCTAGAGGGCGCTGGAACGAAGGAGTTTCTGAAAAGAAAGAGGTGATTTTTGTGATAAAGATGTTCTTTTTTTACATAAAAAAAAATAAAAAAAAACATAAAATAGAAAATAGAAAAAAAAACATAAAATAAAAAAAAAATATATATATATATATATATATATATATATATATATATATATTAAAAAAAAAAAAAAAAATTCAATGTTTTAATATTTGTCATACCTAGCACTGTCAGGGTGGCATTGGCTGACAAGCTCCCCGCTTCGTTCTTTGCCGTGCAGCTATACACGCCCATGTCCTCCGTCTTGACGTTGGCGATGAAGAAAGTGTCGTCATCCGGCATGACATGCATTCTCCGCTCACGGGCTGCGGGGAAATTGATCCCTCCGTCTTTCTGCCAGGCGATCTGAGGTGTTGGGTGACCTTCTGCGGCACACTCCAGTCGAGCCACCGTTCCCGTGCGGATGGTCAGGTCCATGGGTGTCTTCAGGAAGTTTGGGAGCTCTGTGGAAATCACGAGGGATATTTGTTTATTGTAAATGCTTTTTTTTGCTGAAAAAATTGGTCTATTGGTCACATAAAAGAATAAAAATATACATTTCAAATTACAATATTGAAAGAACATTTTGTGAATTTTTTGTTTGAATATTGATTGAAAATTGATATTCTGATATAGGGTTACAAATCCCATCCTCGTTCATAATAGACAGACGAATAGAGGGATGGAATGATGGATGGACAGACGACATAAAATTAATCCTGGATAAATTGAAACGTCTGTCAGGAATTTATGGAGAATTGATGAAGAGATTAATATTTGGAAAAAAAGAGGACATTGATAATTTAGGCAGATGTGCATTTGAAATACATATAGATGGACAGACAGATAAGATAAAACCTGGATAGATTACTTTGATAAATCTGTCAGTCGGTCAAGAAATTAGCTGGGTGGATGCGAACTGATAGATAGATAGATAAAGAAATGGAGATTTGGAAATGGAGACTGATAAATTAACACAGATGTGCATTAAAAATACATATTGATGGACACATAGATAAAGAAACGGATGGATGGCAAAAGCAACAATTCTCCAGACCACAAAATCCATCTGAGTAAAGCTGACGCGAGTCTGAAAAGCACGAACCGTTGACAGTGAGCTTGGCCAGACTGGAGTAGTTGGATCCGAAATGGTTGGAGACGACACACTGGTACTGGCCCTCGTCGGTGAAGTTGACGTTGAGCAGGTGAAGGACGGCGGTGTAGAGGAGGTGGTGGTCCTGGTAGCGAGCGAAGTTCTGCACCTGTGCTTCGTACAGCACCTCTCCGTCCTTACGCCACGCTGTGCTCATGGGAGAGTCGCTGCTGCTGAACGCAGAGCAATTCAGAGTCACGTTGGTCCCGCGTAAGGCCACGGCGGTCTTGGGATGAGAGCTTATCTGAGGTTTGGGGAAGTCGTCTGCAGACAGAAGAACAGGTTGGCAAAATGAGCGGATGGTGAATTCACACCAAAAAAAAGTCTGACCGCCACCAAATAGTCTAGATTTGGTGTTCACTTTGATGCAGATGTCCATGGCTGTTTTTGATATTCTGATGTAGGGTTACAAATCCCATCCTCGTTCATAATGGACAGGCGAATAGAGGGATGGGATGATGGATGGACAGACGAAATAAAATGAATCCTGGATAGATTGAAAAGTCTGTCGGTCAGTCAGGAATTTATAGAGAATTGATGGAGATTAATAGATGAATAAGGGGAGATTTGGAAATAAAAGGACATTGATATATTTTTTCGTTTTGACCGGCACCAAATAGTCTAGATTTGGTTTGCACTTTGACACAGATGTACATGGCTGTTTTTGCAGAAACTACATAAATATTGCAAACAAAACCTTGTGTATGATAAGGATCTGTAATTCATTTGTCAAGGTCAAACAAAAGCTGAACAAAAAGTTTAAACAAAACAAAATTAAAAAAAAAAAAAAAATCACAACTTAAGCAAACCTACCCAGAGTTCACTTCATCTATGTGTGGTGCTGGGCGATTAGGCCAGAAAATCTAAATGTCGATTAATTGGACATTTTAACACTATTACGATTAGTGAATGATTGGTTTTTTTAGATGGTTTTTTTTTGCCCTCATAGTTCACTGACAAGTTTTGTACAATAAATAAATACACCCGCATTTTAAAAGTGAAACATTTTAAATAGTGTAAAAAGTAAATAGTGTGCATTACTTGATTTTAAAAGAATTGAAATATATGATTATATATTGAAAATCAACAACAGAAATTTGAATGATTATAAGTTGCTAATTTTTATTACTTTTCGATAAATTGCACAGCCATATGAACAAGTACTTGTTTGGACTATAAGGTGCACTGGATTATAAGATAGAAAGCAAATAACTAGTTCCTCATCCTTTATCACATATAATCCTAAAATACATGTGTGCGTGCAAGTGCACCTTAGTTGTTATGCTATTTCACATTTACAGCCACGTGAACAAACAAAACGATTGTGGAGGGCCGAACCAAAAGACAAAGAAATCTCTCCTGAAAAAAAAAAAACTGTTCCTTTCAGCCAAACAAAAGTGAGAGAACTAAATCCTCCATTATATTAACAGGATTTCTTTACAAAAAGAAACACATGGCAAATAAGTAATTTCTTAATGTGTTCTGAGTGTTTTGTTTGATGATTTCTGAAAGTGTGAGACATTGATCACAACATCTTGATATACGTTTGCACCAACCTATAGTGAGGTTAGGGTGTCAACACTTGATGCTAAATGTCCTCACTTTAACACTAAAATTCTCAATTTGTAATTTCCAATTCACCTTACAGAGGCTGGTTTAGGTAAAACGTATAACATAATAAAACAATAAATTTGACTTGAAAGCAACTTTCAAAACCGTTGGTCACTAAATAAAATAAAAAGTGCAAAAATACAATAAATACAATCGAACAAATCAGCTAACACAACACATTAAAAGTGTGCACATGAAGCAGTTAAAGTGAGTGAGTGAGTTTAAATAGATGAAATAAATAAGTGCAGGAGTGAGTCGGTAGGGCCGAGTCGGGCCACTTACTGCAGACAAACTCTTGAGGACTGATGGCAAAGACACTGGATCCAGCCAGGAAGGCGGGATGAGCGCAGACGGCAGTGCTGGACTGCTGGAAATGACCGTCGCTCAGCCACTGGCTCAACCACTGCAGCTGACAGTCACACAGGAGACTGCTGGTGTTCAGGTCACTGAGGATTCAAGGTCACACACGGACCATGAGGGGAAAAAAAAACAAAACATTCCACCTCCACATTGAAATGTATACACTCAAAGCAAAAAAAATCGTCTTTTTATATCTTATCGAAATTGGATAGTACACAAAAACGTGCTTTAAAAATGTGAGAACTTTAGTAAACATATAACCGTTTATTACAATGTATATTTCAATTATTAAGACTATAAAAATGAACATATCTTGAACACAGAATATTGTCTACTGTGCAATATTCAGTAGAGAAAATGAGAGCAGAACGCTAAAGCTGACAGACATATTTGCAGTTCTGAATAACAAAAAAAAACCTATTTAGAATACTACAAGTAACCGTCACTATAGGTAAACAAACAAGTATAATTGGGAGTACAGTATATTATTATAACAAATAGCTTAATTGAAAATGAATTAACAAAATGATGCAAAAATTGGAAATGCCTGTACGTGTGTGTGCGCAAGAATGAGAAGAATATATTAGAGACTTTACTTACAGTGTTTTAAGTTTTAAATGTGAGAACGCGTCGGGATGAATTGACATGATTCCATTTTTACTAAGATCCCTTTGAAGAAAACAGAGCAAAATAGGAGTTGAAGACTAGATACAGTACATTTAATGTGATAAAGAAAACATTTCTGATATTGCTTTTAATATTTTATTCATATAGTAACCTGGATTTTAGAATTACAGCCTATAAATGTATATAATATTCTATATTTGGATAGAATGGTAAGAGCCACTCACAACTGCTCCATCTCCATCAGCCCCTCAAACGCCCTTTTAGTGACGCTTCGGATTTTATTATTCTGTAAAACCCTGAAGAAAAGAGCACGGACACGTCAAGACACCATTCATTTCTCCAGTTACGGCCAAAACAACAAAGCATCAACTCACAGTGTGTTCAGTCTCTTCAAACCCACAAACATGCCAATAGAATCCTCGATGGCGAGAGAAATCTCATTATTACGGATGTCTCTGGAAAAACATAAGCGCCGGGAAAAAATCGTCAGTGGTTTAGCTGAATTCACACGTCGTCCTTGAGTTTGTGCCCTACTGTAGGTTTTCTATGTACAATAGGATGTCTGTGTGGACAGGCTGGTATTTGGGGGCATTATGGGATGGTTTTCACGCACTGCTGACTGTAGAGAAACTGTGCCAGTGGATGTGATTCAGGAAGGTTTGGAGAGCCGGTGCGCAAACCTTTTAGACTTTTGTATAAAAACACTGCTTCCAGCAAACCCATTACAAAAAAATTACCTTTGAAAGAAAATGTGAAAACTAATGATTATTTGTAAAATATTGAATTACCATATTGTGGAATGAAGACAAGTGTGAAAATTGTCAAACAACTGCAACAATGTGAGGCAGAGCAGGGGTAAATGAATTAATTCTACACCAAGCTAATTCCAAGGTGTTGTGTATGCTCTTTATTTTTATATTTAAAACATAAATGCATTAAAAAAATTATTATTGTTTTGGTATTTGTACTGCTGTGAAAATTATCTTATGTGGGACAAAAATATATATCTTTAAAAGTTAAATTCATTAAAACAAAATTATTACTGTGTTGGTATTTGTACTGCTAAAGAAATTATCAGATTTGTGACAAAAATAGCTTCATCTGTCCATCCATTCATCCAATTACGATGTCTTACAATGTGCGGACATTAGCCAAGCCGCTGAAAACTCCTTCTCCCATGTGAGAGATCTGATTGTCACCCAGGTTGAGGCTTTGCAGAAGACTGAGACCAGAAAACACCCAACCCTCCAGACGACTCAAGTGATTGAAAGACAAATCCCTGGAAAAAAAAAAAAGCACAGTGACGACAATTTAGCACCAAAGAGAACTAGACCCAAAACCTCGAACGTGAACGAAAGTTCCATTAAAGATCTAATTGACTCACAGCTCTTCCAGGCGATGGCAAAACTCCCATGCATCAGCTCGGATCAGCCCGATGTTGTTCTGATTGACCCGCAGAACTCTGAGCATGTGCAGTCCATACAGCCAACCCTTATTCAGCTCCGTAAGATTATTATACTCCAGCTCACTAAAAAAAAAAAAAACATGATTCAGCCTTTAATCTTTACACGAGACTCATGTGAATCTTAAGTAAACACTTGTGAACTACTTCAGGATCCAGAATAATTTACAATAATGCCTTTAGGATGCTTATTGAAGTCATATTCATATTTTAATGGTTTGCTGAATTTAACAGGAGCATTTTTGGACCAACTGCACTAGTTGAAAATTAATTGTGTTAAAATAGCTTCTAAATAAAAACAATCAAAATGTTTTGTCTACAAATAAGAGACAACTGAGAAAAACAACAAAAAGAAAATGTGTTTTTAAGCCTTTTAAGCAAACTCACAGCTCCTCCATGTTGTCCAGACCAAAGAGAGCTCCATCCATCAACTTTGTGATGCCATTCCTCTGCATCTTCAGTGATTTCAGACCCTTCAGCTCCTTGAAAATGAGACTTTCCACCACACGAATCCGGTTGCGTTTCAGCTCCCTGCAAAACATTTCACAAAGATAAAATAATAGAACATTCGTTAGGAAAGAATGAAGGAATACATGCACGCTATGAATTCTTACAGGACTTGAAGTTGAGCAAGTGTGAAGACTTTATCAGGCAGCACAGAGAGTCGGTTCTGATTTATCTTCAACACGAGGAGGGAAGTCAGGTTTCCGAAGCAGCCAGGCTCCAAGACACCGATCTTGTTTTTGCTCAAATTGCTGTCATGACGCAGAGATGAAAAACCATCAAGTAGCTGGGGTGATCTACATCTTACTGTCATTTCAGCCGTAAATAGGTTAAATACAGCATTTCTCCAGGACTGAGGTCCAGTAAAAGTGACACAAACTCACAGGTATTTCAACTGCATGGGAGGAAACGATCCAGATCTCAGTTCAGATACGGAGTTGGAGCTCAAATCCAAATTCTCCAATGATGAAAACGGCAACAACTGTTCAGCAATGACTTCAGCAATTCGATTGTGAACACTAGGACAAAAAAAACAATGGTAAAGTACAATATAAAGTTGAAGGGCATTATGAAAAAAAAAAACAGACATATAAACTAATGTAGAAAATACACTTAAGACTTACAGTGAAAGCACCGTGATGTTGGATGTGGCTTCTCCGAGAAAAGGCACAGCAGTAAGTTCGTTTTGATTAAATGACCTGCAAAAAAGCCAAGTGCTGTAAGTTCACTAAAACTGAATTAAAAGTAAAAAAAACACTCTTGCGAGTCTAAATACTAATCCAAATTAAAATACATTTATAAATCGTATTTTGCAAAACACATACACGAAAAGCTGTGATTGCGAACTAACGTGCTGTGATTGTGAAGGCCTTAAAAGTTCCGCGCTAACAACGACTAAAACCACAATAACAGATGCTGGACGATATTTTAAATAAACGACCGACCCAGCTTTGCAACAATCTGCTCGTATCGAAAACACAATGTTTTCGTGCAAAGCGCTCGTGAAATGCTAAAGGCTAAGATCGCCGGGGAATGTAAACAAACAACTATGTCCGTTACTCACGCATAAGTTATTAATGCTGGAGCTTCAAGTGATGCGGTGCTCAGTCGCTTCTTATTGCAATCCAGCAGTTCCATTAAGCCTGTACCACTGGAACAAGTACACGGCGAGGGGCAAGTCTCCAGGCCCGCGGTGATCACTATGATCAGAAACAAGGCCTGGGGGATGGGCCAGCCCTTCGCCATTTTGTGTCTCTTGGTCGCAAAAAGGAGTCGAAATTATGACATTAATTCACCAAAGGGATTCCCCGACATCTGCAAAACACATCTGTTTCGGCGTCAACCACCGCCGAGTGAAAGGCCAACGCGAAAGCATCATAAAACTGATCCCGAGCCATCACTCTGTTGTTGTGTTCATCCCTCCGAAATTCCCTTCTTCCCTCGCGCACTCACTGCAGCTCCAAGATTGGGATATTCCCGCACGCGGTGTTAAAAAAAGCGTCGAAATACAGAGACGTATCTTGATCCAAATCCTGTGGTTTCGCGTTCGCTTGCGAATGAGAAATGTCTAATGTAGTTGAAAATCCCCTTTCCCGAACATTGTTCTTTGACTTTTTCCCAAGGAAAAACAAGAGCGTCTTGGTAGACACGTGATGCCACGCGCTGTCACGTGCTGCTAAGGGATTCATTGGATTGGCTGCTGAATCTATCAGTCAAACATTCCTTTTACCGTTTCAAACGTACTTTGTTGTATACGATTCAGAGAAGACGCTGTCAAACTCAGTGTTCGGTGGAATTGCTCTTCACTTGTTCTCTACTGTAAAGTTAGACAGGCAGATACAAAGATTGTACATTTTATAAGTTTAAGTATATACGTTTATACTTGTTTATGTATAATGTATAATATACTTGTTTATGTCTTCTGTGTAATCTGCTGCTGTAAAATACAATATTTTTCTGCTGTGGGATTAATAAAGGTATTTTCTATTCTATTATTTTACTTTACTTATTTTACTTTAGTTCACTAGTCATTTGGCAGACACAAATATTATATTCTATTATTTTCTATTACGTATACTCCAAACTACGGTGAACAATGGGTCTTTATTGATTTTAGACAAGGTGTCAGCCGACATTGGATTAAAATAAATTAAGATACATTCTGTCGTGGTATTTTTATGTCAATGTCTTAGGCATTTTAAGTGTGCTAAAATGTCCATTGTCGATTGACTTCACCGCGTCAGTTGAGTATCGTGACTCGAATTACTTTCGCTTTGTGCATTACCTTTTTTTAATCGTTTGAATGGAACTGGAAGAACGGCTGGCACGTGAGCTACGCGTAAACGGTGCATCATTTTGTTCTAAATTTTTCCATGACTTAAATTTGCAAACCGATTCATTTGTTGTGAAGACACTGCGCTTGATAGTTTATTTGACGAGCACTGAGCTAACAGTTCAGATGAGACTATGGATTTTCTATTCGTGGAGTCTGACAACCACATGAACGAGTTTATTGAAGCCCTGAAGAAGAGAGAGTGGTGGGCCATGGCAGAGCTGGAGTATCCTATCGAACGAACCACTTTGCAGTATCCACTTTGTGAGCTCAAAGCAATTCTGGAGAAGCAGCAGCTTGTAGAACTTGACGACCTGAAGCACAAGCTCAAGACTTTCTTTGAGAAGGTGGACACAGTTGAAGTATTAATGACGAAACCAATCATCAACACAGTCAAACCAGAGCTGAAGAACGTTCATGATGATAGCACTGTGGAGTTTGGAGAAGCCACAGGAGAACAAGATTGAACAACACGGTTTCTCTAAAGGTGCTCACTCACAACTCCAGTATGGCAAAGTCACAGAGCAAAATGTTGAGACTGAACTGTGCGTCCCACCTAAAAGATGTCAGATAAAATTGAACGAGAAAAATGTTTACAAACTCATAATAGATAAATTCAAAAATGTATTTAAAAAAAAAACATCGTGTTTTTAACTGTAATGACTCTGGACTGATATTCAAACGTAATCATTACAATAGCAAAACACTGTTAAATAAAAGTATAATTTGCATGTGTGTGTGCATAGAGACAGAGAGCAAGTAAAAATTCATAATTTCCTTTTTAATACAAAATGGAACATTTGTAGAAGAAATAATCAAATCATGAATATTAGGGGCTTCATAATTATAAAACGTTATTCTTTAGAAATGTCTTGGCAAAGTACGATTTACGCTGTGTTCAAGCGGTAAAATATGTGAAATCTATTAAGTACTAACTTAGTAATTTTACAAAGTCATGTTGCTTGAAGATGCGGAAATGACTTTGTGTTTTCATGTTAAGTGTTTTCTTTGCTGTTATCCAGAAGGAACAGCAATTATCACTCATTGAGAACCCTAACCCCACATTATTGAACAACAATGGTGTCTTTCACCTATCTACTTCTCCCTCACAGCTCCAAGTTCCACCATCTGAAAGTCGAAGGTTCTCTGAGGACATTAGATCCGCAGTGAACTTCACCTAGAAGTTTGTGGTCTGGAGCAAAATTGTCAATGACGGTGCATTCAAGGCCCAGAGGCTCCAAAAGAGAACGCATCTCCTTCTCCAGAACACAGACGCCGTCCACCTGAGCACCGAAGGGTTTTCTGGCTTCCCTGTGATGAGAGCACTTGGTGCGGTCATAATGAATGAAGCCGGATGACCGGATGGCAGAGAGAAAAAAATTATTTGGTGAGAGAGAAAAAAGAAGCCTATTGAAAACTTTGGTACCTTTCTGTTTCCAGTCTCTTGTGGAATTCTAAGTTAACAGAGAAGAACTGAATTGGGAGATTGAATAGTGTGTGTGGTCCAAATAAAAGAAAATACAATATGAACAATATTGTGATTTTATTTACAACAAAGCACATTTTTAAAAGTTTACATGGGTTTTAATTTTTTCTTCTGTTCGCACAGATTTTACACATTTGTAATCAAAATACTGTACACATTTATTTTTTTTCCGTAGTCTCGTCCGAACTACGTATATTACGGGAACTTTGACGTCGCACCGTAACGACGAGAGGCGTTGTCGCTAAAGTCACGTGCTGCAATGGACGTCGTATAATTGGTTACTTGTCAAGTCTCTCCAAACAGTATTTAATCATAGCGTACTTTTTGTAAACATTTGAAATAGTGTACTTTCTGGTAAGCACAACACGACGTTTATGTTGTTTTCAAAAATGTAATGTTTTTTTTCCGTTTAGAAAGATGTTTTTTATGAATCAGTCGCATTCAATTTCAGTGAGAAATGAGTGAGAACGTAATACTCAAAGTGTTCGCGAATATCCGTTCACTACAGAAAACCCGGGGAGAATTTGTTCATCCTGAACAGCGCTGATTTAGACAAATATTGATCGGGTCAGTTTAATTTCACGGAAGTGATTAATAAATTAATTATATTGTTTTAAAATATTTAAAACAGGCTCACCGTGGAAAAACTCGTTTCGATTATAATATATCGTTTCGTACAAATATTTTAATTGAAGTATTGTTGTTTTGAGTATGAAATAATTGTAATTGTCTTTTGTAGATCATGCGTTGAGGTGGATCCTGGCGCATGCGCTGAACGCATAAATAATGACGTACGCTTTAAAAAAAAAACAATTTCCATGACTGTTAATTTTTTGTGTGCACCGATGTTAAAAAAAGTCATACATTTTTGTTGTGAAGTTACTGTGGTGAAGATATTGATTTTATGAATATTGAATTACAGTTCAAATGAAAGCATGGAATACATTACATTTGTGGAGTCTGACAACCACATGATCGAGTTTATTGAAGCCCTGAAGAAGAGAGAGTGGTGGGCCATGGCAGAGCTGGAGTATCCTATCGAACGAACCACTTTGCAGTATCCACTTTGTGAGTTCAAAGCAATTCTGGAGAAGCAGCAGCTTGTAGAACTTGACGACCTGAAGCAGAAGCTCAAGACTTTCTTTGAGAAGGTGGACACAGTTGAAGTATTGAGGACGAAACCAATCATCAACACAGTCAAACCAGAGCTGAAGAACGTTCATGATGATAGCACTGTGGAGTTTGGAGAAGCCACAGAAGAACCTAGGAAGATTGAACAACATGGTTCCTCTAAAGGTGCTCACTCACAACTCCAGTATGGCAAAGTCACAGAGCAAAATGTTGAGACTGAACTGTGCGTGCAAGCTAAAAGATGTCAGATAAAATTAAAAAGCAAGAAAAGAAAACACAAATCAAAAAAATAAATTGTATTTAAATGTGAAGAATCTAGTGTTTTTAACATTATGTAAATGTGTGGTTACATATACAAACAAATGGATACATTTACTGTACACTGTGTGTGTGTGTGTGTTTGTAATTTCTTTGGTATAATAAATAACACAACATCTGTAGACTGTTTTATTGATCAAAAGAGACTGAAAATCAAAAGTTACCAAATTCATTAAATTATTATTTTTATTGACTGCTTTTTCATGGTTCAATATTAAAAGATCTTATCATATAAAATCAATCTAGACAAACCAACGAAGGCACTTTCGAATGCAAGATTGTACAAAGTTTCGCTTGAAGATGTCGAGATTACTTTCTGTTTTGAAGCTTAAGCTTTGATTTCTTTGTTTACTTCAGGAAGGAACTGCATTTATCACTCATTAGAAGACAAACCTCACATTATTGAACAACAACAATGGTGTCTTTCACCTATCTACTTCTCCCTCACAGCTCCAGGTTCCACCATCTGAAAGTCGAAGGTTCTCTGAGGACATTAGATCCGCAGTGAACTTCACCTAGAAGTTTGTGGTACGGAGCAAAGTCGTCAATGAAGGTGCATTCAAGGCCCAGAGGCTCCAAAAGAGAACGCATCTCCTTCTCCAGGACGCAGACGCCGTCCACCTGAGGACCGAAAGGTTTCGGAATTCCCAGGTGCTTGTCCAGAACCAGCATGTTCACCTGAGAGGCAAGACACATACAGCTTTCATCCATAGTTTGCTCTTGTGTCTTCATCCATGCAATTTATATCTCCAAATATTATACTTTCAAGAATAACTCATGTCATTTTAAAAATGTTTCTTCATGAGGACCTCAATAGCTTTATATTCAAGGATGTTTGATCTGATTTAAAACAATGGGCTTTTTTCCTGTTACGTGATGCTAATCAGAACATTTTTTTTTCTTCAATCCACATGACATATTTCAGCCAAAGAGCTTTTTAAATACTTTAAAATACAACAGTGAATGCATCCATCTCTTCTGAAGATGTTCTGTACCATGTCGGGATAGTAAGACACAGCCTGGTAGGATGACTCTTTATCTTCATACACTTTGAAAAGGATAGGGAGGTCAATGATGTCTTCTTCATCCAACCCAAGTTCTCTTTTCAGCACGTCCCTGTTCCAGTCAATACAGTTCTGGGGAAGAAAACCTTAATTTGATCTCAAATTCTCACATTTACAATCATTTTATTTACTCTAAGTGACCCACATATTAAGAAACAAAGAGAAACCATCACAAGAGAAAATGTTCGGTTGTACTGTGATTAAGTTAATTCAGTAGATGCCCAACAAATAATGTTTTTGTCTTATGAGAAGGTTCTAAAATGGGTTGGGGAGGAATTTTATTGTACTGTGTTTTACATCATATTTGTTAGGCAGCTTTTCACTAAAGTAAATTACAAAATGAGATGCGGATGAGAGCAACTAAACCAAGCTTTTTACATGTTAATATAGTAGAATATAGGGCTGGGCAGTAAATTGAAAAGTAATAAAAATGGACATATAGACCACATTTTTCCAGAGCAATTATTTCAATTACTTTCCCTTGAAAAAACACTTCTGCATGTGGATTCACATGACATGATGTTATGTTTTTTAAGAAACTATTGAAAATAATTAATTTTGTTTCCAAATGTGCAAGTTATTTATTGGTAATTTTATTATAAGAACAATTGAAGGCAAAAAAAAAAAAAGATTTAATTTATTAAAATAATCGCATTATTCATAATCATGTTAAAATGTTCAATTAATCAAGAATTTGATTTTAGGCCAAATCGCCCAGTTCTTATTAATCTTTAAGGAGTCCAAATTCTTGTGGTCGATATTTCCCACTCAGAAGTAACAGAATTTCTCCGTCAAGGTTTTTCCTTCCTGTTTTCACTAGCAGGAACAATGTCCGTTACGTGACAGCGGAAGTGATTCACACTATGAGTAATTTATATGTGAAGATTCTCATCATTGGGTCACTGGGTCACTGGATTACTGGAAACGGGTGTCCTATTTATGGTGTAGGCCATATTTGTCGTATAGTTTTTCGTATAGGCCATAGTTTTAGACAGTAAGGCACTTTTGTCATGGCTAGATTTTGTGTAATAATTAGCTTGATTTTACTAACCTGCACGTATTTATTCTCAGCTTGTAACTTTGTGTCACTCAGCAAGTCATTCACAGAGATGGCTTCTGGTAATCCTGCGGGAGAAAAGAACATTAACTAACCATCCAGCACATTAACTCACCAGCACTGGCTTACCCTGAAACATCTCAGCTTCTCCATATCCGTTTTTCTGCAAACCTCTGAATAGTTTGTAGCCAGCGTCAGGACTAGCCAGAAGTAAGCGGAATTTCTAGAAGATGAGATTTTAAATGAATGTTCTAACTTTAACTCATTTTGTGCAAATTTTAATACATTTTCACAACACGTGTATGGTACGATTTGTTTCAACGGTTAAATGTACCTTTCGATCAGGGGCTGGGACAAAAGTCATAAACTCATCCACGTGACCCACGAACAGCCAATCAGAATACAGAGCGATGGGCTCCTGCACCTTCTGTGCCCATAAGAAGTCCTGGACCACTTGAGTCATGCTACGTCCACTCTTTGTGCTTTATGGGAAAGTTTTAACACTTAGAAGAGTTCAATTTTGGTAAGTTTAAAAGTGGAAGCTTACGTGGGAAATGCCACTCCGATGATGATCCTGCCGAGTGGGTAACTTTTCCCGTTCACTGTGACTGGTGGACTAACCTCCAGATTGCCAAATGAGTCCAGACTGGTGACGTTCTCATGCAGAGCGTGTCGTGTCACGTATCCAAAGTCTGGGCCCTGTGAAACACACACGCTTAGCTGTTTTTGTGTAGTCCGGCATCACTAAGACGCTTTACACTGAACCATTCTGTCTGACCAGAAGAGAGTCGTACGGGAAATCCATCAGGGCTCCATCCCGAGGAGAGTCCAGCACAACTGGGAACCAGTGGTGTGGAGAATCAATGTAGCCAAACTCGAGCTCATCCTGGACAAAGACAGTAACTCAGTCAGTGACACATTTTTAACAAAGTAGCAAAAATGTGCTTTTTTACAAGGTTTCACAAGTATTAACAGTGTTGCCGGTAGATAAAACAAGACATTGTGTAACACAAAGCAGATGTTCAGCTTTACTCAATGTTCGGAAGGGAGGATTGAAACACTTTTGCAAAATACATCTTTTTTGTTTAGCAATCTCCTAATAGTAAATGAAAATACTCAGATTTACATTCTTGACTTCAACAGTGATGTGGTGTTGGGTTCAGTGTGACGTCTCTGACCTGCATCCAGCGATCTCCACGGTTCATGTACTGGTGACACACTGTCAACTTGTGTCCGCTCTTCTCCACCAGTTTCCTAATGGCCTTTAAAAATGTGTAGTTGTCATCCGTGCTGCAAAAAGACATTATTTAAAAAAAATGCTTTATATTTGTCAATGCGTTTTAAAGGTTTTTTTGTAATCTAAGATCTGAGATAAATAAAGAGATCCTGACATTTTTTCAGTTAAATAATGATAATTTTTACTTTGGCTTAATGGCTTTCTGCCTTGAGCTCAATCCTAAAACAGATACTAGTTCTTCATAATAATTAAAAAGAAAAAACATATGTAATTTAAATACATTGCATAAATGCAGTGGACTCCCTGAATTTGATTTCCCACGATTCCTAGTTCCACGTGTCAGTCATTCTTGTGTATACAGTAAAATAATATCTACAGTATTATTCTACTAAAATAATATAACTTCTGTTTGGCTGTACCTGCACACAAACACTTCTTTGGGTTTGAGCGTGTTTGGGGTCATGATCCAGGGAGAAATCCGAAATATGACCTTATCCGTAAAGATGGGTGTTTCAGGAAAGCCCTTAAAGAAATTCAGTTCATCTTTAGTAGCAGTTTCGTTGAAGTGGAGAAGGAGTCGTTTTCTCTCACTCACCTCAGCGCAGGGTTCTAAAAGGCTGATGCTGATGGTGACGAGACCACCAAAGTCTTTATCAGGGAAGCGAAGGCCTTCGACGTAGAACTGCAGTTCAGTGTTGCCACCCAGGTACGGCACTTCCTGCGTGAGGACCTTCTTGCCCACGACCATGAGGTGGTCCTTCAGGAACAGCTTGAGAAGATTGTGCTCTGGTATTAGGACACAGATGTGATTTAGTAAACAGGCTTACAATAGGGGGTTATGGTTAGAACCCATTATACGGGCATGGATGGATGGACAGACAGACAAAAAAACGACAGAAAGATTGATTAATGCATAGATAGATGATCAATGGACAGACAGACAGACAGTTCGATTAACAGATGTTTGGATGGATAGACAGACAGACTGGGCAGAAATATAGATCGAACAAATGCTGTAATGTATTAACATTATGAACATACTATTATTAATATTATTATTATTTTGTGGCCTTACGATGTTGTTAATACTTGTCATGTACATGTTTGAATAAATAAATAAATAAAAGATCATATTTTATTCTCTCTACTGTCTTTGTGGTTAACATGCAATTTCATTTTCAATTTTAACTAGGCTAGTTTTTTGGTAGCTGATAAAAAAAACCATTGTTTTTTGTCAGACACGTTGAGTTTCAGCTGAAATTGATGCCGACTTTCAGTCATCAGCTAAAAAACTAGCGTGTGTGTGTGTGTGTGTGAACTTCATGCTTCGTTCTGGATTCTACACGCAGATCAGTCATTGACTCAGATCTTCATGTCTTGTTATAATATGGTATGTATAATCCTGTCAAACATGTAGCAATAAAACAAATTGAAAAATAGTTTGAAACAATGTAGTAACTGTAAATGTCAAGCCTGCAACATTTGCTCGCTTGTTCTAGTCTTGTTTGTTCTGTTAAGTAGCACTAATGATGTCTATGCATGAAATCTGGTTCCTACAGAATCTTCCCATTTTACAGATCAACAAACTAATGGACTCCGCCCACCTGCTACTGACAAATAGTCACATGACAGCCAAGTCAAAATCAAACAATCATCACAACTTATTTTTTCTTTAAAATCCATTAGGACTTTTATTCATTTTATCCATTAGACTTCCAGAGGTTCTGATTAGTTGGTTTTGTATACTGTATACACAGTAAAACCTCTTCTAGTCATAGCCAATAGTCTGAACAACAATGGACATTTTTCTTTTTTAACTGACTCTTTTTCCTAATTTTTGAACACAGATGAACATTGGGCATTTTTCTTCTTTAAAGACTAAATTTCCTTATTCTGCATTTGTGTTGGTCTGGGACTAAGAAAAGCGCTATATAAATAAACTTGATAAAATGGAGACAAAAACACCAACATGACGGAAGAGTTGAAAATTAGACCGCCTTGGCGTTCTATTAGAGGTTTTACGGTAGTTTCGGTTTAGTCCCTCGTGTCTGTTTTCTAAGTGTTTTGTTCTGGAGCTGTTATTCTCTTCAGTTTTGTAACCCTTTTATTATTTATTTTTGTATTTGTTTGAAATTGTTCTGTTTCTGCATGTGTCAAATCAATCTTTCCCTGTTTTTTGTTCAGTGCTTTTTTTTCTAACTTTCATGGCCTTGGTTCTCTGAGGAGAACAAAAGCTCCCACACACAGATTGTGGCTGTGCATGAATGTACATTTGTGGATGCGATTAACACTTTCTTGCAACAATAAAGCAGATTATTGTTATATTCGGGGTATATTCATATATTTCAGATGGATATCAGATGGATTTACTTACTCCATATGTTCTCCGCTTGTCCCTGTGTTCGAGGTCTGAACACTCTCACACTCTCAGAGTCGGTCTGGGAGACGAACATGCTCAGTTTATAGCCTTTGGGCAACTCAGAAGGGCCGTTGGTGCGTAAGATCATTTTGGACATGTCCTTCAAATCTGTCAAAAATTCAAAATTAGATTTTTTTATCCATTCCGAGTAGAAATGAACCTTAAATGACCTTGCTGTGACCTTGCTTAGACTGACCTACCTGAGACTTTGCTAATCTCATCCTTCTCACTGTCTAGCGTCTTGTTAAAAGAGCTCTCAGAGTCACAGTTGACCAGAAGAACTGCTCCGTGCCCACCAGGACCCCACTTCCACGCCGCCTAGAGGGAAAATCCAAAACTCTTCATCATCTCAATTCACGACCTGATCGTTCACGCATCTTTAATTTGCAACTAAGCGCGTCCTACTTCTGTCAGGAAGAGACATGTGACTCATCTTTAATGACGGGCCACGAGTAGACAAAGCTCACCTTGTTTGGGTTGTTTTTCTCCACAACGCCGTCTCGGTCAGCATCCACGTCCAGAGATATCTCTGCAGAGACAACATGCTTGCTGATTCACTCTCGCAGTAAGAGTCCAAGCACATTTTGGTTTCCGCCCTGAAAATCACTTAAAATTGACATTCGGCACGTTTTCAGCTTGGAACAGTTATCATTTTAATGTTTTCGGTATACATTTTTATTTAGGACAAAATTTATGCCGTATTTTGGCCATTAGCCAAACGTTTTTTGCCTGTGTAAATCTCTCTTCGCAGTAGCCGTCCTAATGTGAGAGAGCGAGAGAGAGAGAGAGAGAGAGAGAGAGAGCGAGAGAGAGAGAGAGAGAGAAAAACAGGCACAACAAGATATGTAGTATTGCCATCTTGTACTGTAGTTTTTATTAACTTATATTATTATAATAACTGATAATTCATTTTTATTTGTTCTTTTTGTAGTGGTAATGTTAAACATATTCCACATTAAGAACAGGAGTAGAAAGAAGACCATGACAAATCTTTTACATTTGAATTACACAATGTATGGTAACAGTCATGGCAGTTGGGTTCGAATACAGAGAGGATGAGTTCATACAGTACACGTCCTCTCGTGAATTTACACAAAAATGTATACTAATCAATGGTGTTGCTACAAGATTTGATCTCGATTTTGGCCGTAAGCGTTGTTCATTTTTCGGGTTTTGGCCAAAAAGTACTTGGTTTTTAAATGATTTTCAAAATTGATTTATTTTTTAAAATGATTTTCGGCCTGCCTTCGCTTTCGGCTTCTGCCAAAATGTGACTTTTTGGACTCTATCTTTGCTAAAAAAGAAACGGTTGCTAGCGTTTTATTTTTTTCCAGAAGCTTTGAGGTCCCGGACCCTGCAGGAATTTTCTGTGAGCCTAGCGTGTGTAGTAGAATAACAACGTACTCATTAAATCCTTATATTTGTGTTTAGTGTATGAAACATACCGACAGCTGTGAGGAGCAGCACGGCGTCCCCCAGCTCCTCGCTCTTCTGGCTGTAGTATCTCACAGACAGCTGAAGACCATTTATGGACAGAGATTAAGAGTTTAGTTGGCAGAACTGATAAAAAAAAAAAGTGCCGACACTTAAAACACACAAGTTCCTGCTGGTACCTCTGTCAACCTGAGTCCATCAACTGTGACAAACAAGAACGTTCATGTTTCTCTGAATTCTAGTGCTCAAGTGTGGAATGCTGACCTTTAAGCACCATTGTCAATGGTGCTGGTTTTCGATAGTGGGCGTGTTTACCATCAGCATGTTTTAGGTCACAGGTCATTGATCACCTTGTCCTCGTTTGCGGTCTTGCTGGCCTCGTCCATGGTGATGATGAGGATGGAGTCGGGGGTCAGAGGGTACGGCGGGCCGGCCCTGGCCGAGGGCGTCAACTTGAAGTGCACGTTTGGGGTACATTTCACTGAAAAGAACTTGGCCTGAGGCGGCGCACACCTACAGAAAGAAACACACAGAATACAGGTCATAAAGTGTGTATATTATATACCGCACAGTCCTACAGTGAAGAGATGTACAGCACTCAGATGCCCAGATTAAATCATTTTTTACATATAGTCACTAACACATTAGATGAGTTGATTTTAACAGTACAGATCTCTATACATTATTAGTGTAGATAATCATTTTATGCCACTTTTGCCTAAATGAAAGCTAATGCTGTTTGACTTTAACATCTTGAAAAGGTCAGGTCTTCTGAAACCCAAGAACAGCTCTATTATTTCATTTAGAAAGCTCAGAGAGAGGAAAATGAACAAAAGATCTGTGATGAACTGAAACAAGAAGAGCATTCTGAGCTGCTGGGACCAAACAGAGAATTTCTTCATTCACCAGTCCCACGTAAATACAACTCGGATTATAGTGTCACAGATACACATGAATACATTTTTTTTTTTTTCAAAATTGGAATTAAAGAGTTAAAAAGTAAAAAAAAAACGTTTTTTTTTGTAAACTTGTTTTGTAAAAAAAAATGTTAACTACTTTTTCTACAGCAAAATTGCACGTTTTCTATCATCTTGAATATTGTGAATAATATTAATACAGTTAAGAGTTTGCGTCAGTAGAATCAATGAAAGTCCAAGAAAGCATACAAACATGGAAGAATGGTTCAATTCGTGTGCAAATTTACGCAGAAAAGTTTATTTTCGATCATTGAAAGTGGTGTTTACCTTTAATTGCACCGCGTCATTAAAATTTTATAATCGTCCCAGTGGCTTAATATGACAAAACACAATATAATATTAGTTCTTGTCGTTTGGACCAAACATTTGCAAAAACAACCGCGTCTTCTGTGACGATGAATTATGAAAACAAACGCACGCTATGAATACAATACAGGATTATCGTTACCTATTTAAATGGATCGTCAACTCTGTTCCGACCACGTACGTCGTCCTGTTCGTTTGGTCAGTGTCGATCGCTAATGATCGGCTTGACATGGCGACCTGCCGATTTGATTTCTTTCCTCAAACTGGTGGGAAACTTTCAGCGAGCGACTGGTCAGTTGGTTGATCGAGAGCAGGTGGATTCGTAAAGATCAGGAAAGTGAACTGCCGTAAACACCCACTCAGCATGTCACGCAGAACACCGCAGAGAGGGGGCGCTGTTGCCGCCAAATTAATTCACGAGTCACATTGCACCTTGGATAAATGTGATAAATTACAAATTAAACAAATGCACGTTAGTCGTTATAACGCTTACACACGCTTAAAAAGATGCGATTATCGTTTACACCTTTTAATCTTTTTTATGTTTAATAAGAACCGTTTAATAAGATCGATTATTTTCTATACATATCGTAAGAGAACAATTTATTATTTAACTGCATTTTTATTATTACCATTACAATTCTGTTGTTAATTACATGTTGTTTTCAACATGTTTTTATTGTTTCAGTGTTTTAATTATTAATTATTCTTTTTTTTATTTTGTGCTTCTTAAATTTTTATAAACATAAAGCATCAATTCTAAAATGATTTAATATTTATTATAATTATATTTACAGTATATATAATACAAACACATACATGTATGTGTATATATATACATATACATACTGTTTATATAAAATATGTGTATGTATTATAAATATATTTTACAGTCATTGTCATACTTGGTGATTATTTATACACAAGTTGTACTATGATATACATGATATACTAATAAAGAGTATTCCTATAATAGACTAAGTTAACTATACTTTTTTTTCTTTAATTAAACAATGAATACAAATAAAAATGTTTAACATGTTTGCCACTTAACCCAAGACATTTTTATCTATTTTGCATAAAAACCTGTAAAAATCTTTTTGTTCTTTTTATTGTTCCTCGTGTTCTCACCTGTACAGGATCAGCTTGAGCTGCGTCCCCAGCACATGCACAGTGTGTGTAGCCTTACACACGTCCACTCGACACGTCCGCAGATCCATGTTTGACACCAAGAAAACACTTCTTCTTCTCCGCGAAGAACACTTCCTTCTTCACAGCAGCGAGGTGAATGTGGCACATCTCATGTTAAAGCTCTCGCATCACAGACGTGTTCTCACCTGTCCAAAAACACTCGCTCATGGCAAATGTTTTTCTGAAAAAAAGGAGAAAGAAAAGAGGGGGAAAGAAAGCACACAGAGGACAGAGGAAGGCGGTTAAAGATTAATTTAGCCGGGCCGTCACACCTTCGACACACATGTGTGTTATATTCCTCTCAGATAGCTTCTTTACTCTCTCATGGGGCTATTACTGATCTCAACACGCTGCTCCGGTGTAAAAATATCCCATCTCGCTCTCGTCTCATCACTGGCCCTTAGCACTTACCCACCACCCAGACGCGGGTCACACCGGAAAGTCACTGTCAGGACAGACTGGAGGTAAAGGTCACGCAGGTCACGCATGAAGAATGACACGCGTACTCTAGTCTTTACATGTGTTTGAACCATTTAATACGAGTAACTCAGCATGTTTACAAAAGGAGGATGCTTGTTTTTATGGTCACCAACATGGAGCCCTCAGGCCTGAGCTAAAAATAGCTCACTGTCAATCATCCATCTACTAGTTTAATGAACCGCTTTTACACTTGTGGGGAGCTGGAGCCAATCACAGGAACTCTGGACTTGAAGGCGGGACCCACACTTGGCAGTCAACCAATCACAAAGCATGACACAGACACACACAGTCACACTCTCACTCTTTACTTAATTTTACGCAATTTAAAATGATAAAAGAAGACAGTAGATGTTTACACAAGGTTATACACTAGGCAGTAAGTGAACACACGTTTTTTTTTTTTTTTTGTTGTGTTCTCTCACACCTT
>MU204204.1:20357516-20388972 GCA_017309775.1 Paedocypris sp. Pulau Singkep
AATCACAGGAACACTGGACCTGAAGGCGGGACCCACACTTGGCAGTCAACCAATCACAAAGCATGACACAGACACACACAGTCACACTCTCACTCTTTACTTAATTTTACGCAATTTAAAATGATAAAAGAAGACAGTAGATGTTTACACAAGGTTATACACTAGGCAGTAAGTGAACACACGTTTTTTTTTTTTTTTTTTTGTGTTCTCTCACACCTTTGGGCAACTTTCCAGACTCTGTTTTTCCTTCAGAGAGACTTAATTAATGTGCAACTAATTATTGAAACATTTTGCATTCACCAAAAAAATAAATAAAAAAATCTCATAATTATGACTTACTAAGTCACACTTTCGACTTCTAAACCCATAATTACGGCTACATAATTATTTAATATCTCGTTTTCTGAGAATGCAATCACTTAAATATGACTCCCAAGTAAACATAACTACCAAGAAAAGGAAGTAAAAATTAAGAGATTATTTCCATCTTCTTTGTTTTTGATTCTTGCTTGCATACACACATTTTATATAACATAATCATATCATAAGAAGCATATAATATAAGTCAGTCATTATTCGTAAATATAATATTAGCACTTTAATGTTATAGATTAATATCATGTTATTATAATATATATTAAGAATTTTACATTGTTTATTACTTTTTACAGTTATTTGGCAGACCCTTTCTTCCGAAGCGACTTAATTATGAGGAGCATTTGAAACATAAAACACCATTAACAACTATAATTCCCATATAAAATTAAACAACACACATTAAATCACAATATCATTGGTGGCAGGAGTTAATTTATTGCGTTTATATCAACACTTATCAGTTACATTTTTACTGTAATTATAGTGAAGTTAAATTCACCCTAACCTTTTCAGCTAGAGTAGAGTCTACTCACTAGATGGCGCTGTTTTGCGCTCGTTTCAAGACATTTAACGTTTAATATAGAGACCATAATTCAACTGAAGAGTAAAATTACATTGACTATTAACACACAATTAAAAAACATTAAGGGTTACTTCACAAGTAACACTTATAATTCCCTTTCGAGACAAAAATGATAATCAAAAACAACGTGAGAGACGGAAATAATGTCCAATCACATGACGGCTTCAGTAGCACGTGACGTTGAGACGGATCACGTGTCAACTACGACGCAGTTTCTGAAAAAAGTTCTAGACCTTCAAGACAAACGATTTTAAAGATGCTTTAAATACTCTACATTTGCGATTCATTCACATTTAGAATCACATTTGCGGAATTAATGTCAAGCACAGTATATACAGTAAAGTGCAATTCTTTTATGCCATGATGAATAGAATTATCATAAAATTCATAAACAATATATTGAAATTATTAATTGGTTAACATTTAATGTATTGCTTCTCTGTGTAAGGTCTTATTCGTATTAAGGATATCATTAAAAATCACAACTGATTAATTCAGAGAAGATTTAATGTTCATCAGAGCAACAAACACCAGAGAAGCTCAAGTCAAACATTCCACATCTGTTCTGTTCTTTATTAAACATTTACATTTACAAAAAAGAGATGTTTCCATCGCATTTCATAAAAGTAGCGTAATCTGCGCTTGTTCCAAAAGAGAACACAATCACTTGTAGCAAGCGGTCGGGATGAGTTTGTGCTTTTCGCCTCCAGCAAACGCAAATACAGTTGCGATATATACAGTCTCGTCACTTGCCATCAATAAATAAGTGTTTCTTTTCATTCCATAAAGCTTCATCAGCATCAATGCAAAATGTGCCGCTCGACATCAGCTGGAGAACATGATATCTGGGGTAAGAAAAGATTCTCCACTAAATAATCTGGAGATATTAAAATCATAAAGCCTGTACCGAGAATCTCCTCGTATTGCAATATTAATAAAAATTGTGGTGCCTCCATTATTGATTTTTTGTTAACATTTATGATGAAGAAATGCAACTGATTTCTTCTTAAAAGCACAGACAAACATGTGTGTATAAAATCAGTGTACATTTATTTACAACAGTTTTTTAATAAATTCTATTTGATGAAATATTAAATATAAATATGAGAGAATTGATCCCTTTGCTCTCAACATGAAACATGACGTTTGGACCAGGCCAGAAATCTTAACATCTTAAAGAACACAAACATTGTCTTTTTTGCACTGATTTATGTTTGTTTTTACACTGATTTTATTCATGTTTGACTGATTTGAATATGATGGGGGAATCAATTGAAATACCCGATGGTTTATCGTGGAGGCCTAAAGACGCCGACACCACACAAAAGACACTTTTAGGACATTTAGAACATTTAGGAATATTCATTCTCCACGGCATTAGCGACGATAAACGGCACGGGACGAAGGAAAAGCACAAGCGAGGACTCCAGCGTGGTCCGGGCAGGCAGAACATCACACGTATGCTTTAATATTTCAGAATAAGCATCTCCCAATATTACAAGACCCACAGAGAGACTCAATAAATAAATCAATCAATAAATAGAAGAAAGCAACGTAAAAGAGCAAGAGCCATCGCTCTGTTGTGAGTGACCAAGATCTCGGAAACTTCTAGAAGGCCGAGTCAGGTCTGTTCTTCTGCGTCAAGGCCAGAAGACACATGGTGTGAGTGGTCATGGAGTGACCACGAGCAGCTCTCCAGCCATGTCCGTTCTCCAGACTGTGACGTTCAGCCCTGCAGAAAAACGTCTTCCTCTCAACCTGTGGATGAAGTCCAGGAAGTCTCCTACAGTGGCAGGACGGTCAGCAGTTCTGTACAAGACCAACACATGTCAGACAAGATTATAGACCATATGTGTCAAACTCACAGACCCTTGAGATCCTTTTACATGGAGCTGTTACTATTGTCACCAACGCTGACATTGACTACAGATCCCACAATGCAGCGCTGCAGCTGCCTTGCTTTGTATAAATTATAATTGTATCATTTGTAACATTTACTTAAATGCACATTTTTACAGCATGTTCATATTACTAACTTGTATAAATGAGTAGGATTCTTTTTTAAGGACACAAAATATTTTTTTCTGAAGTTATTTGACATGTAAGTGGTTTAATTATTGTGAAATTCCCATCTCTTTTAATGTAAAAAAGAAAAAAAAAGTTCAGATTTAGTCTACACATCTACACACAAGACATTCCTAGTTTCCATCGTTTCTTTATAAACATATAATAATATATGATTAATATGATATATAATAACTAATATAAAAAAATAATTATTAAAATATGATCTTATAAAAAAAAAAAAAGCAACATTTAACAAAATAAAACAGCAAACTGTATTTTTTGGACTAAAAGCCACATTAAGTATCTTAAAAATAAGAAAATAAATTTGACTGCACCTTATAATTAAGAAAAAACACAATTATGTTCTTTATATCTAAAAAAAAAAAAAAAAGGAATTAGATGTTTATTAATTGTGAAAGTGCCTTGTAGTCTGAAAAATACGGTAATTTTCCAACTAGAATTGACACCGAAACTATTTAATTACAAAAAATATTGCATACACATTACTATAATCGTGTGTGTGTGTGTGTGTGTGTGTGTGTGTGTAAAGTGACAGTATTTTACCGAGTGCTGTCTCTCTGTTGTCGGGCGTAGCGGTTCAGACTGCTGTCGAAAGGGACCTGATGCAGAGAAACAGGAAGCTGGTTAGGACCACGTCAGTTTGAGAGACGTCAGTGATGTCGGACCGTGTGGATGACTCGGACTGCTTTTACCAGGACTGTCCTCCAACCAAACGCTGCCGTACGAGAAGGAGTCGTGTTTGTGTGGCGTCCCGGCCGAAGAAAGACTTTCCTGCAAACACACATCGACAAAAAACCATAAAAACAGTTTTACACCTTATTATGGATATAATATTCATGGAATACTGGAGCTTGCAAACTTTATTCGTGCTTGTGTCTCAAAGCGCATAAATGAACTAAGAACGTTACATATAATTTTTAATGTCCAGTAGGGGGTGCTATGATTCCACTTGCTATGTCCATATATGGGCGTATTCTGGTTTTCACAATCACAGAGAGACATAAAACGTTCCCCAGTTATTGCTTTAATTTAATTTGATTTCTTTTAAAATAAAATAAATAAAATTATATTTCAGTTAATAAATAAACTATTATGTTAATAAGCCAATAAAAGCATACACGTATGTCTGCTTTGTTATACCATTAAAAATGATTTAGCAAATTGGTTCTAAAAGCTCTTTCTAACTTTATTAATCCACACATACTAAATCAGTGTCAGGGGGCGGGGTTATGACACTGTAGACAGCCCACTATGAAGAAGCCCCCCCCCCCCCCCCCCCCGACACTGATTGGAAGATTTTGTGACCTTGCGAATAGTCCAGAGCAAAATAGGTTTTATCAAAAAAAAAAAAAAAAATATTGACATATTGGTGTTACAATTGAAAGTGTGACCTCAGAAATTCCACATAAATGTATTTGTCATTTAAAAATTCATTTTAGGCACTTAAAAAATGCAAACTGACAAACGCACTGACAAATAAAGTGCCCACCGCACCACAAATGCCAGAATAATTCACACACTCTTTAACGTTTCCCGAAAATATTGTTCCAGCCAATTCACACTTTGAACATGAAACTTCCAGGCCAGGTCAATCATTTACAAGGCTCCTAAATCTAAGGGCGTTTGGCTTCTAAAGCACTGTGGTAATAAATACTGTAGATAAGACGTGTAAACACTCCCGTGAGTCACTGATAGCTGGACGAGGCCTCACCAGTCCCGTGTCGTACTCTTCACGCTCCGGGTCGTTCTCCTCCACCACGCTGGTGAAGCTGCTGGCGTTGGATGAGGAGCGAGACAAGTCCTGAGACTCTGGGATAGACGGAGTTCGAAAGCACATGCCAGAACTACAGACAAGAACATGAGCTCCGGTGAAACCATCACAAACCCCTCACAAAGCTCGCTGGGACTTACATGATCTTGGTGGTCTGCATCTCAGGCGAGCTCTGATTGGACGAGGTGTCAGTTCGCAGCTCCAGTGGGGCGTGGCCATCAGCAGCCCGCTGAGGACTAGGAGACACTTCCCTGCTACTGTGAAAGCAAACATCAAAGTCTCAGTGAGATAGACAAAGGTTTTTATAAAACAAATGTTGAAATAAGAAAAGGATATTTATAATTGTTGTTACATACACACACAGACACATACATACATGCGCGTGTGCCGACTTATATTTGTGTAAGAACATTTTCTAATGTTCACGATAAGTCTAATATTTTACTAGATTAAAAAAAAGACTTCTTTCATCTTCTTTTAAATGACGTCGTCCAATTAGATTTCGTTCTATTTGCATTTCCATGTCAAGTTAACCTGCTCAGGCCTTCAGAATCCGGTTCGTTTATTGACGGTTTGCTTGATTAAAACAAAGTCCCTGTTTGCTAAAAGCGCCATCTAGTGAGCAAACAACGGCAGCATTTATCCATCGTCTGATTGGTTGTTCAGATCAGACGGAAACTTCTGCAGCGTTACGGCCACACCAGCAGAGTTTGCTTCGAATTTTCATTAAAACAAATTTGCATTCATGTTAAAAAATGTAAAAAGAAAAGGATACACTTTTAAAAATGTTTTTAAATAAATATACAATAATTCATTCTTCTCTCTCTTACCTTCGCTCTTGGACCTCTTGTATGTTCTCGATTCCAATGGCGCTACTTCTTCTCGAGCTGAAAGGACCCGATTTCTTACGAGTCGGGCTTTTCCCAGGAATAATCAGAGACTGTAAAGGAAATACAACGGGTTAAATTTACTGTGTGTGTGTGTGTGGTAGCGTACACAAATATCTTCAGTGATTCAACAAGTATGAAGTTTCTGTGCACTTGTTGTCATAGTGATGGACACTGGGCATACACAGAAGACCCCATCTGTTCCCCTGACCACTATTCAAATGATTTGCCATTCGTCTTTTGAATGTGAAGGGACGAGACGGGAACTGCCGGAGGAGGACGACACCAGCCGCACAGATGTGACCCGCTGACACAGACACTGGCAGGGCACGGAGTGTGCCAGCCGACTCTGCCAGGCTCATCACACTGTTGTAGTGCTTCAGACCAACGTTTGAGTGTGTGTTTTCCAACGGCGTATAATATGGGCGACACTGAAAAGCATTTCTACTCACGATGCCGGTGGGTTTGGGCGTGTCTGGGTTGTGGGTGAAGCTTCCGCTGTGGCTGGTGGAGACGGTGTGTGGTTTCTTGTTACTAAGGCCCATAGCATCCATAGATTGACTTCTGTTCCGAATCACTCGCTAGCACAAAAGAAAAATAAAGTGCAAAAGTGAACACCAGAGGGCGACAGAACTGTTTTGATTAAAGTGTTTTAACGCAGATACTGTGAGTATAGCAACACACACACACACACACACACACACGCACACACACACGCACACGCACAACTATGGTAATTTGTATGCAATATTTATAGTAATTAAATAGTTGGAGAGAGAGAGAGAGAGAGAGAGAGAGAGAGAGAGAGAGAGAGAGAGAGAGAGAGAGAGAGAGAGAGAGAGAGAGAGAGAGAGAGAGAGAGAGAGAAAGAGAGAGATGGAAGGTTAGACTAATAGACAGATGGATAGACAGACAGACAGACAGGAATGTGCTATTTATGAACTATTTAAGTATAAAACTAAATAAATATTAAAACTACAACTACTACTACTATTAAGTACTAGTACTATTAACTACTGATTAATTATTTAAACACATAAAATGCAGTAAGAGATTTGCATTTGAAACAAGACCGACTACAAAACACTATATTGCCTTTCCAATCAAGAGGAAATGAATGTGAGTATTGAGACGTCACACTGAACAATTCCACTGCATTGATCTCTTCATTATATAGGATATTGTTGGCATTTATAATTGTTTGCGCCTTGACTCAATATCATTAGTCGTATTCAATCAACAATTATTCATGCTCACATATTTGACACTTGATATGCTGCATACGCACATTATGCAAATCAGTGCATAGGAGTTCAACGACAAGCCTTAATTAGATTTTTCACTGTAGAACATTCGATTTGTTATTACCTTAAACGACTCGAAAAAGCCGCTGCTGCTTCCTCCTCCTCCTCCTCCTCCTCCATTCTCCAGTTTGTCATCATCTCCTCCCAGGCCCATCATGGACTGGCTGTGGATGTGCAGCTCCTCGTATAAAGTCTCCAGCAGGGCAGAACGTGTTCTCTCCTGGACAACCAGAAGCGTCTCAATGCCTCGAGCCGGTGGTGGTGGTGAAACACCAAGCAGAACTCACCTCCAGCTTGGAAAACTTCTCTGCTTTATAGCAGGAATACTCAGCGTTGATGAGTTTGGTCAGGAGGAACTCGTGAAACTCTGAACTCTGGATAAAACAAGACAACTGCGTTTGAACAAAGAGTGAATTGTAATATTATCAATATAATCAAAAGAACTGAGCCTATAAATAAATTGCAGAGATATAATAAATCTGTTTATCAGATTATTTATAAATGGTTTTATTTTTAATATTGTTACATTTTTTTAACAATTTTAATTTGATATAGTTATTTAAATCTTTTGATTTTTTTTAACATGACACTTTTTAAATTGATATACAGTATTTACGCGAATATAAGCACCGACCCCAGAATTTTCAGGCACAAAATAAAAAAAAAAGTCTTAATCTACTTAACAAAAATCTAACTTGTGCTTCGTATGACTTCAATGTCGTTTTTATTTGAATAAAACTAGTTCTAAAATTCTAGTCATAAAAACCCCAACTCCCAGAAATACTAGCTAGAATTAGAAATAGAAACTGTTTATTGTCATAGCTAGAGATGGGAAGTTCATTTCTTTGAACTATTATTAACTATTTTTTCTTTCAAATATTAATCTTATTAGGTAAAATTATTAGTATTTAGTTTAACATTTTTTCTTCACATGTTATTTTGCCCCTGTTAAGTGTTGTGGCGTGTCAAATGTTTCTTTATTTCTGTTATTGATCCAATAAAAGCTTATTTGCACGTCTGCCTCCAAAATCATTATTTAAAGACGCACACGCACAACGCTGCATAAAGACGACGTGTTTCCGTTTGTGTGTGGTTGCTCTGGAATGGAAATATGGAAAAATGGGCACTTATAGTTGCATAAATACAGTATACACACACACACACACACACACACACACACACACACACACACACACACATTTTTATCTATATAATATAAAAAAAAATACTGATTTTATATTATCACTTTTATATAATTTATAGCTCAGATAAAATTAGTTTTATTTGGAAATTATAAATAAGATAAAGAGAATTAATCGAACCTTCCTAAATACGGCAGGGTCTGGAAGAGGTGGTCCGAAAAAAGGCACATCATCTCTCGCCGTCACAGATACCTGTGAATAAAAAAAAAAGATGGATTTAAAGAAAAATCCATAAGAAAATCCATGCATATAAAACATGCAAAACCAACTCAGAGCTCATTATGTATTTATTTTTTCAGCCCGATTTGCATATTAGTGAAATACTTCTGATCTGCTTAATCCTAGCACCGCTGTGAATCGATGCTGCATTAATTACCTTGTAAAGGAGGTTTTCCGTGCAGGCGTTCTCCACCTGCACCACCACGTACGCGTGCAGGAAGTTGGATGCGATCATATCTGGCACAAACGGTGTGTTTTCATCTTGAAACACCACAGCCACGATGTCGTTTCCTATGTGTCGCTTTCTCTGGAGCTGAAAAGGAGAACCAGCGAGAAACTGTGAGCAACTGGAAATAAAGTCGACTTTTTATATCGAACAGGCCAGAAGACAAAAAAAATGAGCTGAAGTAAAAAAAAAAAAATGCCCAACCATGTTAAATTTGAAATAAAGGCTTTTTCCAAGGTTTCAATATGCGAGATGCAATAATACTCCAAGTCATTAGCTCTAATCAATATCGACAAGGTTTCCTGGTAAATAATACATTAAATCTAATAGTTATATTTCAGAAAGAACATATTGATTATATTCTTCTACGTTCTTTCCTAACAGCCAAAGGAACATTACTATTTAACTTTAAAATAAGAGAGCATTTCTTATTTATGGCTTTGCAGCAAATGAAATGTGAGATAAAGAGGAGATAAAGACACACTTACAGTTTACATTTAAACTCCTATAAAGCGTAAAAAATGTAAGAATCTCTCTTTATTTAGCTGGTTTGCTTGACTCAAAGTCACTCATAAATATTAATACTGGTTTGCCACATTGACAATCTCACTATACTTAATTACGCTCAAATATCAGCATGAAAACTGTTCCTGGACAATCTGAGGTTTGTGTTAAAAGTTTGGTTTTCGTTTTAATGGCGGTTAAGTTTCTTGCCGGTTATCTCGGTTACAATGGCTATTTCATGGCGCCGGCGCTTTATAAAGCAATACTGATATGTTTGTGTGCACAATGTACAAAGTTCATGAATAATTCAACATCTCAAGCACAGTTGCTGTCAATGTCGTTATTACCTATAAATTGACCCAATTCAACACTTTTTGTCACACTCACACACACACACACACACACACACACACACACACACACACACACACACACACACACATCCAAGCCATGAAATGGTTTGCAAAGCAACGGTAAAAGAAGTATAAATGGAATATAAACTAGAAGAATGAAAATAGCATAAAAAGCAAAATACTGTATACGTATACAGAATGTTACATGTAGAACACAATTATTAATACATGTGAAAAAAATACAAACAGTACCAGGACATATAAAAAAGATAATTAACTTAAATAGATATAATATATAGCATACATTTTTTAAACTAAAAATGTTTTGTAAGTTTTTCCTTTGATAAAAATTCAATATTGCAATATTGTATGGTAAAATATGAATGAACAATCAAAAATATTTCTTGAACTTATTCTCCAGCGAGTTGAGTCTCATGAAAGGTTAACTTGGTTTCTGCGAGAGGATTTGATCTTTTTTGTGAACACATGAAGAACATAAAATCAATTTTAAAGGAAATGTTTTGTGATAGTATTAAGAAGAAAAAAAACTTTCGAAAATTTTCGTGTTTTTGTAGTTTAAGCATGTTAACTCAATATAATGGGTTTCACGTTGTGTAAAATTAACAAATAACCAAACTTTTGTGGTTTGTGGTTCACGTCATTTAATAATGTATGATTGATCTAACATGTCAGCATCTAACATGTAAAATCCATCTTCATAAAATCACAAATCACCACAAATTTCAGGAGATTTTAGGCAAAAAAAAAAAAAGACAAAATGTGTCTAACATGAACAGTGATGAAATCCTGGAGGGATTGATAATAAATACACAACCTGAAAAGTGTGTTATACACGAAGCCCCGTGGACTGCTGGGAAATATATGAATAAAACCCTCACGAAAGAAAGGTTTTGAGAGCAGAATCTGGCGGCGACTCTGACACGGAAGGGTCATGAGGGTCCGGCTGTGGTCTGGGCTGAAGCGTGTGCTCCACTGGACAGCATTAATAATAGCCGGTCTCAGCGGACGCCCTTGGCGCTGTTGTCTATCGGAGCACGCGTGAAGACAGATGGCTTTCACCGCGCCACGCCGTTTGCCCGCTAATTAAAAGCGGCGACTGTTGGTCAGTGTTCAGCACAGGGTCATTTCTGGGGTCTCGGAATGATGTCATCGCTCATATTCTTCCAAATACTCACCACGCATCAGACAAACAACCACATGATACAATATTACTGTCTTTCTGTTTTCTGTCTGTTTGTTTCTGCACTCGCTTTTGGTTTGTTTGAATATTTTTCTCTCTCATTGTTTGCTCTCTCCTCTCTCTCTCTCTCTCTCTCTCTGTGTGTGTCATTCACGCTTTTCTTTGTTGGTCAATCCCTCTCTTTTTATCTGTCTGTCTGTCTGTCTGTCTGTCTGTCTGTCTGTCTGTCTGTCTGTCTGTCTGTCTATCTATCTATCTATCTATCCATCCATCCATCCATCTATCCATCTATCTATCTATCATTCCCCCGCTCACCCACCCATCCATCCGTTCATCCGTCCATCCATCCCGTTTGTCTATCTCTATTTCTGGGTTTGAAAACCTCTCTTTCTTTATTTGTTTCTCTTGCTTTTCTCTGTTTGTCCATATCCCTCTCTCTTATTTCTCTCCCCCAGTTTGTTGATCTCTCTTTCTTGATTTTTCACCCATCTTTTTATCTCTCCCTCTCTCTCTATTAGTTGTTTTTTTCATAACACATTCTTCTCTCTCTCTCTCTCTCTCTCACTGAGTAAGAGTTTGTTCATTTCTCTCTCAGCTTATCTCTAATTTTCTGTCTCTCTACATACATACATACATACATCACATAAATTGCAGACCTACATGCATGCAACAGCACACACACACACACACACACACACACACACACACACACACACACACACACACACACACACACCTGCTGGGAATCCCCTTCAGTGTACGGCAGCTTGGTGGACACGTGGAACATAATCTCTTTGTTGTGGAAGTTGTGGTACACGGATTCGGTTCCTGTCTGCCCATGCGTCACATCCAGGCCTCCACGAAATCTGTGGTGGGAAAAAATCATATGCCATGAATCAAACTGTGATGAACTAAATTAAACTTCTAATATCTAATATCTAAAATAATAATAATAGTAAAAATAGTCAAACAAAAGTGTTTGACAGAGGTGAGGGAATAGTAAAAAAAAACAAATCCACAAGACAACCTCTAAAAGCGTGTCATGCTTCAAGTGAAGAACTTGTGAAGAAGTTCATATACTTGGTCTCATACCCTTTAAAATCATGAAGCTCAATCTTCTCTCCCAAGAACTCGAGAAACTCTACAAACGCGGGACTTTCCTCGCTGTTTCCAAAGAGTTCCTCTTCTGTCGTCTGTGATAAAGTCTGGGGTTAATAATAGTCGACAATGTATTTAGTTGTAAATTAAAACTGAAAGTGAAACTACCTGAGCAAATTTTTGATAAATAACACCAAATTTGAAGTTGTTGCTGATGACGTGCTCATCAAAGGTCACAATGAGTCTAGACGCCTTAAAAAGAGAAATATAGAAAGATTTCAGAACAATAAAAAGTCATTGATATTAAAACAAAAAGTCTTACCTTGGGGTATAAAACGGGGTAAAATCTGTCCACATTCACCTCTTCACAAACAAGCTAGAAAAAGATTGATACATCCATCAGTCTATCATACAAGACAAAACGCTGATCGGTCTGAAAGTGGCTTCGTACCTTAGCCATCTGCACAACATTGGGAAACTCTGTCAGACAGGAAATAGGAATCACATCATGGTAGGTTTTAAACTTTGACCTACAACCAAAATAATAGCATAATTCAGTGGGATTACATCATCACAAACACAGATGTCTTTACCTGATAATAATACTTGAGTACCTTACTGTATAAAAACTCCATTACAAGTTACAAGAATACTTGAGTAAAAGTCGTGAAGTACCCAATTTTAAAAGAATGTAAGTATTTTACTCATACTGAATTTACAATAAAGTTGATTAAAAGTTTCTGAAATACTAAAAAACGATGTTATGCTATGAGGTTTTATTTTCTAATATGGAAATTAAATTTAACACCTCAGTGTTTCAAAGTGGCAAAAATACAGATACAAAATGGATAATAAAAGAACACAAAGTCGGTCTCACGCAAACACAAATGTGCAAAAAAGTGCAACAGCTATTTCGCGTCCACGTGATTTAGCTCATAAATAGCACCCAGTACATTATCATTCTGCAGATGGCGATATTGATTCGTCCGCCCAACAAATGAACCGCGGTAGAAAAAGATGCTGACTTGTTACGCACAATGACAATGTAACGATAAGTGTCCATTCAAATGTAGCAGAGAAAAGAGACATATACTCAATCACAAATGTTATCAAGCAGAGAGTTAAAGTTGCTTATATATTTGATATTCAGTACAAGTACAAACTAGCCAAAAAATACTCAAGTAACTAAATCCATTTACTCAAGCTAGTCACGCATTAAACACAACCATACTCGCTTTCTGCTGAGAATCAATGTGACATGTTTGAACCCAAATATTGAAAAACTGGTTTCTACAAAACCAGCACTAACAGAATAAGCATCAGATGGTCAGCTAAGCCAACTATTGATTTTTCAATTCTTTTCTCGCGTTTCAGCAACTAGACTTCTATTAAACCAAACTGTAATTTGCATGTGTTGTGGGGCGTGAAATTTACAGCAAGGTCAAGTTTGACCCCCGATTAATGAAAGGTTGTTCCAGAACATCAGCTGGTTCCATCTAACCAGGTCTAAACACAGTCGTCGTATTTATAGCCGTGAAGGCAGATAGAGGGAGAACAAACGGAGTGGGAGAAGCAGGTAATTGCTAGTTGAAGTACCTGAGAGTATCCCTGTGAATCAATGCAGAATTCAAGTGTCCTTGTCAGTTCTCTTAAGTCACCTAAGAGTCTCAGAAGTTTGGCCTGACACACATACGCTCTACACTCCTCGTCCCCGTCATTAAAGAAGCTCCAGACAGGCTTCAGGCTATAAAGAACGGACCCAACTGCATAAATGAGCACCCTGGTTTTTTAAAAAGCCAAACATGAATATAGTATGTGCAGAAGGAGTGAAAGTTTGGCTGTAACAAGGCCATGGCCTTCAGGGAAGAGGACAGAGCCTTTATTACCGGGAATCAAGTGATGGAAATAGAATTAAGATCATGAATTTCAGATTAATACTGAACGTCTTGGATCTAATTTAGTTATTTTTGTGTGTGACCGCTGTCAGTGTGTGGCTACTTTTATTTCCATGGAAGTTCCTGTGTATGTGTGGGTGTCTCTCTCTCTCTCTCTCTCTCTCTCTCTCTCTCTCTCTCTCTCTCTCTCTCTCTCTCTCTCTCTCTCTCTCTCTCTCTCTCTCTCTCTGTGTCTCTCTCTCTTTCTTTCTCTATCTCTCTCTACGGGTCAGTCTGTCTTTCTCTCTCTGTCTGTAAGTGTGTGTGTGTGTGTGTGTGTGTGTGTGTGTACATAAACAAAAAAACACATAAACAAAAAAATCCTGGAGTGTTCTTTGTGTGTGTGTGTGTGTGTGTGTGTGTGTCTCTTGGTCTTTCTACCGCTCTGTGTGTGTGTGTATCTCTCTCTTTCTCGCACTTGCCACATGTGTGTCTCCCTGTCTTTCTCTTGCTCTGTGTTTCCAAATGTCTCTCTCTCTCTCTCTGTGTCTTTCTTTGCACCGTGTGTCTCTTTCTATCTTCTTTCTATCCATCTCATGCTCCTTGTATGCATTTGTATGTGTTTATCTCTCTGTCTTTGTGTGTGTGTCCATCTCTCTCTCTCTCTCTCTCTTTCTAGGCAGCACACATCTTATGAATAGAATCTGGGACGTTATGAATTTCAGATTAGTGATCAATTCCGAACTCATCTCAGACAAAAAGCTCATAGTTCTGATCTAACGGAATAATTTCTTCACACGACAGCTGCCGATTCAACGCCACTGCTTTTTTTTTATGAAAACACACTGGAACCATCTTGACGCGCTCATGAAACACAACGCAGGACAGATGGTACATGCTTTTTTTTTTTTTTTTTTCGAAAAAAAATTCTAAGTGAAGTACCTCAGCAGCAGTCGGAGATGCTCCTGGTCTCCAATCACATCGTACTTGACGGAGAAAACCAGGTGGCCCAGAGCGCTGTCCACAGAGTAATAATTAAAATGCTCCTGCGGAAAGAGTTTCAAACACTTTAAATCCTCCAGGAGACTCTCCACATCGCCGCATAATCCAGAAAGAGCTCTGACCTTGGGACACGGCTAGCACAAACTGTAAGATGTGCAGCAGCAGGAAAGGAAAAAGAACCCAATGGCAATGAAGCGCCGATGTGAGCAACACACAGTCACCGCTTTTCATTTGACGTCAAAAAGCAGACGTGCAGTGAGCGTCCAAGTATAATTTAAACGGTGGATTAAATGACTATCAACTTGAAATAAAAAGTCCCATTGCAATAATCATCACGTTTTTAGTTTTTGAAACATAATTTTTGAACCAATTCTCTCAGTCGTGTTGCACATTTAAAGACTGTGCAAGGACTTCTGGATTAAATTGTGTTATTAAGACAATTTGGGAGGTTTTAATTGAGCATTGTTTCATTCTCAGGAGGTCTGCACCATAACCGCATAAATTTCGCGTTTAATGTGTGTATAATGTTTTTTCATTACATTACAACATAACTCTACAACAAGATACTTCCGAAAGTTTTTTTTTAAAATTCTTTTAGAAGTACAAATAAAATCAGCTCAAATAAAAAAGTCTGTTTCCACACTGTTTTCCTAATTGGCTCTGTGTCAAAATGAAAATGTTTGCCCTTTACTTCTCAATGAATCTTGAATTTCTGGGTAGGTCTTATTTTCAAGGAATTGTTATAATAATGAAAAACACCAGTACTTCACCTTGCCCAAAAAGTCCTTCCGGTAAATCTTTGCTAAGCTGTTTGTCTCCAGTTTAGCGTGTGATGCTGCAGGACAAGGTGGTGGTTCTTCTGGCGTAGCTGAAGAGCCTAAATCATGATTGGTGCCTTCGATCCAGTAGCCACCAAACTGCGGCAACAGAATCAGCGGCAGATGGCCTGTGCGTCCCAACACCTACAAAGCCAAAAGAACAATTCAACAAATTGCTTACGGAATAACATACACAATCGTACAAAGATATGAAAATACGGTTTCATAACCTCGTGGACGCTGGGATATGGGATATAGTCTTCCTCCGTCTGTGGAGAAACACAAGCGTGGAGATTAGACCAGGAGATTGCTTGGAATCTTCATTCCAGTTGCTCTAAGTCTGAAGATCAGGACAATATGAAGACGCTTTACGAGTAAAAAGCCCCTGGAGAGCAGGAATCAAGAAATGCAGAGACGCGTGAGTCTATGCGAATCACAAAGTGTGTACAATACTAATAAAGCGCTTTGTGCTGGCAGTCGTGACCTTAAATGCCGCAATGGAGGAAAAGCATTCCTCCGTTTATTCCAGCAAACATACTTCACATTTTGAGTTGAATGTATGACTTCACTGTAAATCATTTTAGCATATTATATAACTAATTATATAGTGAAGAAGGATAAAAATGCGTGATTTTATACCTACAAAAAAAAAAAAAGATTCTAGTGGAATGCAGTTTTTAAAGCAAAAGAGTTTGCTTTTTGAGTGTTTAATCGGAAACATGACTGTTTTAAGGGCAAAAAGTTGAAGCAAGGGCAAAAAGTTACCTTGAGGGGAGGTGGTAAACTACACCTCTGTTCGTCCATTCTGCTGCCCTGCGGTTGGAGAAAAACAACGGTCTTACAAAAACCCATTACACGAATAAAACAAGCGGTCATTTTTACACCGCACAAGGATTTGAATCCACTGGAAAAATATTGGCAAAAAAAGATGAATTGGGTTTATATGTCACAGGCAATGTATTCTATAGAATGCCTGGCATTTTTAGCCAAAGTGTGAAATGTCCACATTGTTGCATAGTTTGTCTAAGCTTTGTATGACTCTTTTGCGGAAAGTGTGAAATGTCTAGAACGGAAAGACCTTTTATGATGAAATGTCTAAAAACGAAAGTAGAAACTCAAAATGAATCACGGCAAGATAAAATTATTATTTTGAAAATTATGTGTACTGTACTGTAAAGTGGTTATTCTTTCTTGTCGTTTTGTCGTATTCTTGTGATTATAGACGCTTACCAACTTCTGTATCCTCTTTTGTAATTTCAGGAAAACAAAAGTAGTTCTCAAGATGTCTAGGTGATCTCAGGTGTCGACCAGATACTGTTTTTTTGTAGTTTATCGTAATCATTTATCAATATTTGTGAAACGATTGTTTTTCCTTGCAGTTTCAGGTGCCGCAAACAAAATGCCTAGGCATTTTAAAGAATGCCTGATGTCACACACTGCCAGTAACATAAATATATAAAGTACATTTATGGGGTGAAAACAAAGGGAGAAAATAAAATAAACCAAAGCAAAAACGGGGGAAGGTGTCACCATTCAGCAGATTAAAGTTCAGAGGTCACGAAGGGGCAGAGATTATGGTGGAAGAGTGGTGTTCATCTCACCTGCATCCGCTCTATCATTGCAAATATATCTGATGTCTGTGAATGAGGAAAGAGAGCAGGATGAACACAATGACAACGAGAGTTACATCAACAGATCTGCAGTAATGCCTTGATCCAGCCAGCAACAGCACATCCACCAAGCAGATGTCTAGAGCTCTTCTCAATGGGAGATGACGACTGTGAAACAGCATCATTTAACACGGAGACGGAGCAGCTGTGAGGATGAAGGATGCCACCTGACCGTTACATCACTGAGCAAATAAGCCACAACTGACCAATGTCTTCCTTCAGTCCAGGATTATTAGAATAGTTCATTTCACCACCATTACAGGTCTGGAGAAAGACGGAAAGCACAAAACCACAGGCCTTTTTTTTTTTTTTAGATGTTCCTGCTTTGTCATAATGCAGTGATGCTTTTTTAAATATTTAATGATCAGACTGCAAGAGCTGGTAATACTCCACTAAAACGCCAAGCAATCCAAGCCACGGCTCTGTTAAACCGAACTAGTCCTGCACGAGTTTCATTAAACTTTACCGAATGAAGCAACTATTGCTGCACACATTTCAGAACTAATGGCCAAGGAACACAGTGATCTCAGGCACAAAACACCCCTGCAACACAAATCGTATCATTTATAGTGACTGCCACGTTCGGAATGAAATGACACGTTTCGAACATGAAGATATAAAGCACTCGCACATTACAACCTTATTTGAATGGGTACAAAACTGCATGGTGGTATTACACACACACACGCACAAACACATACACACAACTGTAATAAAACATTTTTATCGAGCACGAGGTTCAGATTCAAATTCATATATTTTTAACAATATCACACCAACAACTTTTATTTAAATGTATTTACAGAATTTAACATTAGTTCATTTTGGTAAAACACACACATAAATATATAAAACATACAGACAAACAAATACATGTCCACACACAATCTTACGCATGCGTAGATAATGTTGCATAATAATAGCACATATACGCACAGCTACACAAAACGCTATTATTACATATGCACTACATACGAAACTAAAAGGCTTTGCCAATACACATGTACAGTATCAGCAAAAAGTATTATTCTGTCGTATCATATTCTGTATAATATTCTGCCCACGTAAAACAAGGTGAAAATGGAACCAAATGTTTTCTTTTCCACTCTCAGACAAGAGAAACAAAAACTACAGCACTTCCCAGTTCTCACCCACAGACGACCACAATCCACCCTGTATTATTGATTCGAACGCATATATTTATATCTACACTCCGTTTAACTCTCTACTCCAAGACAAACACACGTGTAAATAACACAAACACTTATCTCACACAAGTTTTCATCACTCACGTCACTGTAGCGTCTACGCTGTCGCATGGCTACGAGTGCCGGGCTACGAAAGCCACACACGCTCTTCGGCATGATGAAGTCCAGATCAAGCTCGGAATGGCAATGAAATGTGGTCTATCGACCTTCAAACGTGCTGCACTGAAGAGAGCGGCAGCGGGGAGAGCAAGAAGAAGACTGACAGCTTCCTTAATCTGCCACAACTTCCCTAATTCCTGACCAGCGTGCCAAAGAAAACGGCCTCAGACACAGGAAATAACTCCAGCATATCGTTTGCTCTTCAAGTCAATTACACTCAACAGTTAAAGTGAAAGATCGGCTGAGAAGTTCTTCTGACGTTGTTTCGACGAGAAACGTCAGATTTCTCGTGGTTCACATTGCATCTAAATGTTGGAAATCAGAGAAAAGTGTGTGTGCCAACACAGAATAATGTAACTTCAGACTATTACGGATGGAGTTGCAGAACTACAGTGTGCAACTTTCTCATAGTTTTACAGAGTTGCAACACATGAATGGGCGCAGCGTGAGAATTTACACTTTTCCTGAGTGTGTTACGTGTCAAAACAGTGAAACACATTTTTTGGGGGATCGAAATCGCAACCTAGATTTTTTCATTCACTTTTTTTCATTTGATTGGTCTACAGATAAATACACTAAGATACAGGAAAACAAATATTATGCCAATTTGACATCAGATTATGCGGTAATGATGTGAATTAGAAACATTTATTTAAAGCTAAATCTACAAATATTATTAAACTCATATTGAGTAGCAAATTCTATTCTAAAAATTGAAAAAAGTTTATACACATTTTTATATTTTTTTAGTAAAGAACTCTTGCAGCATCTTATACAAAGAAATTGAACTGGGCTTTGAAGGATGGAGCACCAGGATCATCTCCTCTGCTTCCAGGATCAAGGTTTGTTAACTGGCTCAAGAAAAAATCTGTATGAGAAACAGAGAATTTCATTTCCCAGTGGCTGGTTTCTTACAGCGGTATTAGTGTATTTTATTACGCTTTCGTAATCCATTGATTTCGTATAAGTTGATGCGATTCATGGGTTCATGTTTATTGTTATTTACAGTTGGTCTCTCAACTGTGAAACATCTTGCCTACTGGGGCCTTAACTTGCTCTTTCACTCCCGATCCCGTCGAGCCCCTAATCGTTTCAGGACATCTTTAAACACGGACAATTCACTCCTGCTTGTTTCCAGACGGGCTGATGTTAATGGATCTCAGAGCTGTGCCGACACAGAAAGCTTCAATTAAAGAAGCACATGGGTGTTAAACAAAAAGAACCGGTACTCGGGGGAAGAACCGCTGCTGTGGGAACCACAGGCCGTCATTAGCTCGCTGAAATATGGTTTCACACTGACAGGCTTTAGTCAATGCTTTTATTTCTGGAACTTTCCCACCGGACCTCACTGGTCAGCGGCTCTAGTAATTGTTGCAGCACAATTGTGTTGAACTGAAGTCAACGGAGTTAAGAAATTGCGCATAATGCGAGAGGTGAATTATGAGGTTATATTAGTTTAATTACATCTGAAATAATCAGTGCAAAAATGTGTCGGTGGTGTAAAGTACTTGAGTAAATTGACTTTGTTCGAGTATTTGTGGCTACTTTGTACTAAAAAATACATGCAACTTTTATGCTCTAAATGACTACATTTTGACCGAGTATCTGTACTCTTTACTCTACTACATTTGAATGGACAAAGTTACTCATTACATTGTCATGCTGAAGGTAATTGATGCTATTTATGAGCTAAATCATGTAAATGTAAATTAGCGGTTGCTCTTTTTTTTAGTTTGACGGAGACTGACTTTTGGGGGTTTTTTCATCTCTCTTGAAAAAAAAATCAAGGTGTTCAATTTATTTTCTATATTAGTAAATAAAACTTCATACTCCAAAAGTTTCTAGTTTTTCCACATTGATTGGTGTTTCTGAGCCTAAATTCAGTATATTAGTAAAATTAGTATAATACTTAAATTATTTTAAAATTGGATCTTTACGAATTTTATTCAAGTCTTCTTTGAATCGGAGGCTTGTAACTTGTATTATTACAATAAGGTATTTGTACTTGTATTACTATTTGTACTAGTATTGTTTCCCGGCACTTTCTGGTGGTGACACACTTCTCCCGTTCAAATAAAGGAAATAACAAACAAAAAAAGGAGAAATTACTGTATATAATTGTGATGTGTACTTACATACTGTATGAGCTATAAAAACACATGTACATTTATCCACAAAAAGATGTGTGTATGTAAAGATATAGATTTTAAACACATTTTCTTAAAAATAATAGTCCCAAAACTTATGGTAAGAGCAGGAAAAAAATAAACATGAAAAATAAGTGATTGTGAATTCCAAGTGCATCTGCACGTACACGATAGGAGCGATTGAGAGATGTTAAATGACCTTTAAATGACTCGGAGCAGTGGATGGAGGAGAAGACTTGAGCAGAACAGGACGTTCTAGCGGGTCAGATATCCTGGGAATTCGCCCATCTTGTTTCCTGTAGACACAGAAAAACACCTAGTTAACCCAAACTGACTAAAGCAGAACGCTTCCAGCTCGAGATTATTCAGAGACGCATTTTGCCTCAAGTGCTCGTCTGAGGATCAAATTTGCCACATCTCGTTCATCGATTCCTCAAGATGCACAGAAATTGATCAGTGCAATGTGTGTCTGTGTGTCTATGTTCTACCTTCCTGCTGCTTGTGTTAGCAACACTTGCGAGAAAGCATGAAATTGTTAGAACTTGTCGTTTGGTCACACTGTGCAAGCCACTTTTGAAGAAAAGTCACAAAATACCAAAAAGAAACTTGTCCACTAGAAGCCATACTATGTCAATGTTGTGCTCCACAAACCCGGAGCAGTGGGCAGCCTTCTCACATAAAGGGGAAGATCAAGCTTCACAGTCATTTCGCAGGAGTTTTTATCCAAAGCGACTTGCAGGTCATTACCATTTTGACAAATTACAACCTCCTGCTTTCCCTGGGATTCTCGAGCGTTCAGCTTTTGTTCACTCTGTGTTTAGCAGCGGCCTGTAATTTTGCTCATGGCTAGGTTTATTTCACACCACAGTGACAGATTTCACCCTCACTAGCTTTAATCAGCTGACCTTAAGTCATTTAAACCCCCCGCCTTTGGATTCTCAACCACATCTCTTTCCACATCCTGGATGTCGCCACTTTATTTGTGTAAGTTTGCGCCCAAAATCCATGAACATTCGGGTTTCTGTGACATCAGAAGACCAATTTCACAGTGGAGACGGATGACAGACGAACCAAGCCCAGGCAGAAGAGGTTCGAGCTGCTTTTGTTGCACAGAAGGAACCATTTGCATTTAAAAGCAGATGAAACTTGCGTGAAAGCACCTGAGACGACAAGACAAAAGAGCTCGGGCTGTTCGTGGCCGAGACGCGGCCTGAGAAAGATTTGAGACGTCAATGACATCATGTTGCTTCACTTGAGGCGCAGCAGTGTTTTGTTAGGTCTCTATCTCTGGAGGATCCAGGGCTGACTGACTTCATTAGCCTGATGGCAGGTAATGTGCAGAAAAGCCCCTGAAGTCATCAGAGAGTCGCCGCGAGACGCTGGTTTGTCAGAGCACATAAGATGAGCCTAATGGAGACGTGCCACGAGAAGGTTGCACAACACACACAGTGCGGGGAACGTTTGTCGTGGAGACAGTGTGTGTGTGTGTGTGTGTGTGTGTGTTTGGGCTGGCCTTTCAAAACCTAATAAAGCCATTCATCCAAAAACCAAGCGGTGGTGGTTCAGTTCATGAACTTAATTGGTGAGGTGACTCTGTATGTGAAGATTTACACATCCAGGATTCAGGTCACTCTAAATTGTAAAAAATTGTAAAATGAATATTTTACATTAGCTTTATACAGGGTTCCTACACTTTCTGAAAGATCAAATTCAAGCACTTTCAAGGTCCAATGTTCAATTTTGTCCAGCATCATACAGTTGTGGTAAAATCTATATTTAATACTATTCCTAAACACAATCAAAATAAAACATTACCATTTTGGGGGAAAGTTTTGTGGTATTGCTTGGAAAAAATGGACATTCCATTTTAGTAGCCCTTACCAACATTATAGGCAAAATGTGTATTCTAACTTTATTTAGAGTAAAAAAATTAGACCTCTGCCATTCTATATTTTTATAGAATAGAATTCTTGGAACCGCCCAAGTTCGTATCCGGTCCTGAGGATGTGCACTTATCCAGATTTCACTGTATAATTTCAAGCATTTTCAAGCACTTTATTTAAAATTCAAGCATTTTCAAGCCTGGAAAACACATTATTGAAATTCAAGCACTGTCAAGGATTTCAAGCATCGTAAGAACCCTGTTTATATTGTTCATTTATTTGAACCAAACATCCGCTTTGGACTAAAGGACCACTGTACAGCAGATGTGAAGCCTTGGTGAACACACAAATCACACTCAAATTATTCATCAGAACAACAGTTTCCGGCCTTGCAGGAGCGGACTGATCTGGATTCAGTGCAGTGTGGACAATGTGCACGAGTGGTCAACACATTTCAGTCATTATGAACAAATTTTTCCTGAGCGACACATCACTACAGAACACTTCAGTCTGTGAACAGCACTGCCTTTCTCAGCTGCCGATTAAAAGTGAACGTGACTAAGTAAATGAGGTTGAAAAATACGAAGAACCTTTTTAATGCTACGCTGGAAAAGAAGATGATGCTGCAATTGCTGCTGGTATTGCAGACAAAAATGCAGCCTTGAAAGATCAATCTCTGCGTCAAGTCACTGGATAATCATTTAACACTGAAACTCTGAGCATCGTGTTCATTTAGCATAGATTATACATTTATTTTGCAATGAACAAAATTAGTAAGAAACAGTAACTCTTGGTTGTTTAAAACAGGAATATAAAGGATTGCATTGTGTCCATACTTCAACTCTGTGTAGTGTTCAGCTATGTGTAGTGTGTGACTGTGGAGTGTTTGACTCTATGTAGTGTTCAACTATGTGTAGTGTGCAGCTATGTGTAATGTTTGACTTTGAGTGCGTTTAAATCAGTGTAGTGTTCAACTCTGTGTAGTGTTCAACTATGTGTAGTGTTGAACTCTGTGTAGTGTTCAACTCTGTGTAGTGTTCAACTATGTGTAGTGTTCAACTCTGTGTAGTGTTTAACTCTGTTTAGTGTTCAACTCTGTGCTGTGTTTAACTCTGTGTAGTGTTTAACTCTGTGTAGTGTTTAACTCTGTGTAGTGTTCAACTCTGTGTAGTGTTTAACTCTGTGTAGTGTTTAGCTCTGTGTAGTGTTCAACTCTGTGTAGTGTTCAACTCTGTGTAGTGTTGATCTCTGTGTAGTGTTGAACTCCGTGTAGTGTTGAACTCCGTGTAGTGTTTAACTCTGTGTAGTGTTCAACTCTGTGTAGTGTTCAACTCTGTGTAGTGTTTAACTCTGTGTAGTGTTTAACTCTGTGTAGTGTTCAACTCTGTGTAGTGTTCAACTCTGTGTAGTGTTCAACTCTGTGTAGTGTTCTGATTTGGAAAAGTTACAGTGTCCTCTACACAAGCTCTTCTGTATGTGTTCTTGATTTATCACTGCACAAACACAAGAGTATAGAAATATAACAAGCTTTGTGTTCGAACAATAAAGTTCCCAAGTCTGTGAAGACTGAAGAAGCCACGTGAATTGGAGGCAAAACGTTTCTAGTAAAAAAAAAAGAAATCTAGTTGCCTCAATCTTCCGACAATAAAGGTAATAACAACGTTTTGAGCAAAATGACTCTGGTCAAAATCCAGAGTAAATTCCATAGATAAAATGGAAAATGGAGTTTAACAATTTCTGGCTGGGGAAACGTGTAAAAGTGGCTTGAGGATTGGGAAAGACTTGTAAAGTATGGAGACGTTTAGGATTTAAACAGAAAATGCAAAGCAGAGCTGCTCTGGTCTGTCAGCTGCACCTGCTAAAACAAATGAATTTGCCTGAGTTTACATGAATTAGCAATAGGCTATCAGAAGCTAGCAAAGCACAGCGAGAGAGAAAGATAAAAGAAGAGGTTCTGAAATGTGACATGGAATTAAGTTTTGCATGAAAATTTCTGGAAGATTGTGGAGACGGCGTACAACACTCACACTCATTTTTATCGCCTATGAAAATCTCAGGATGTTTGTGGGATGTTTTGCCAGCTTTTAACGGTGAAGCGAAACAAAGAAACATGTGCCGATGTATCGATGTGTAAACTGAAAAAATAAAAGATCCACACAGCTTCCTCATCCTCATCCACACAACCGGCTCCACTAATGCTGTCTGACAACTCTTCTGCTGCCTCCCACCACAACCACCTCAGCAGAAGGCTGCTGATCTCATGATGGAGGGAGAGACGGAGAGCGAGACAGAGAGAGAGAGAGAGAGATTACTTACTTTTGTGTATGCAGTAAAAGAAGATGGTAAATCAGCAACGTGCAATCTGTTCTGCAGCACCGGAGCAAATGGCCAGGTGATAGACTGAGCTCCGGTTTCCCTACCAAGTCCGCCCTCCTCTCTCTCTCTCTCTCTCTCTCTCTCCATGTCTCTCCCCCTCTTTTTCCCTCCCTCTCTGTCTCTCTCTCTCTCACCCATTTATTTACTCCCTTTCCCTCTGTTTCTATCTTCCTTTCCCTCTATGCCTCTCAGTTTTTCCGTCTTTTTTTCATTCCTCTTCATCTGTCTCTGCCCCATCTGTCTCCTTTTCTCTCTCTCATCTATATCTTTCCTTCACAAATTTTTCTTCACTCTCTCTGTCTTTCTCACTGACTCACTTTCCCTCCTTTCCCTTCGTTTCCCTATTTAATCTCTCTCTGCCCTCTCTCCTTTTCTCTCTGTTCTCTCATTTCTTTTTCTATCATTCTCACTCTCTCTTCCCTTGACTCTTTTTTCCCCCTCTCTCTCTCTTTCTCTCTCTCTATCTCATCTCATCTCTTTTTCTCTCCCTCTAGCTTGTTTTTTTTCTTTTCATCTATCTCTCACCCTTTATCTCTCTCTCATTTCTCTTTCATTTTCTTTCACTCTCTGTCTCTCAGCATCTCTCAACTCTTCCTCTCTCCGTCCCTCGCTCTAGTGCCTCGCTCGATTTCATGAGTCACTCCTCCTCTCTCACCCTCTCCATGTTGCGGGGTCATCCGAACAGAATGTATTACTTTTGAACCTGTTTGAAGTTCTCGTCTCTCGTTTGATATGAGCTGCTTCAACATGTTTTCAGTCTTTCCCTGCAGATGAAACCGCAGCTATAGAAGTATTCACAGGGACGTGTAGGGTTAAATGAATAGTCCAGACGACACCAAGCATGATTTACCCTTATGATGCCCTATGGCATTTCATTGGATTTGACTTATTCAAAGCAACAAAACAATAATACAATAAAACGTTCTACAATCTGAGAGCTTCATATTTTCTGAGAAATAAACCAGTGACCTTCATTGTTCTACACGCCAGATCTACTGACTATCACTGCACTTCTCTCACTCAGTGGTCTCACAGATTTTAAGAGTACTAAAAAATGCAAATTTAATCTGTGATTGAGAGGACTTCTGAAATAGTCTGCCAATGAAAGGCGCTCTGAACGCGGCCTGTCATTCATGCAGATTATGTGCTTGTAAACGTGAATCTGTAAAGCCTACAATTAGCTTGTGAACTACCTCAAACAAACTTACTGCCAATTAGCAAACACTGTCAGAGCCGCAGACACGCTGAGCTTAGGATGGGAGCCACGATCACCTCGGAACACCCCGCAGCTCTCTGTTTACTCACTACAATAAGCATCACGTTACACCACGCACCTTAATGCAAATTGGAATAACTAAATAAATTCAATTGTTGGATTTGTTACTTTACAAGGACTGCTGAATTAATAGTTAAAATGTTATCAACTGAATTAATATTAAAAGTGCAATTTAAGTAAATGTGCGACTTCACTTGCGTTTGTTTGTGAGTAAATACATATGAATCTCAATACCAGCAATACGTCTGTTTGTGATTTTTGTACAGATGACTTTACAAATCTACACGGCTTATTACATTGATAATACATTTGATTTAAGCTCCACCTTAAACTCCAATTGGCTGGTTCACAATTTAGAAATAACATGACATGTGCGAGACCAAATCTCAGTGTGAGGATAATGTCATCATCACACCTCAGACAGGTGGTCATCTTAATGCAGGACTTGGTGAACAAACACAAAAGTAGAGCTGGTGTTCGAAACCCCAACGGGGTGCGTTTGATTCCCAAATGAAGAAATAGAAAATTAAACTACACATTTGACTGTACGGTGATGTGAACGCTGCTTTAACAGCAAACATTTTAATAATATTTTAATTAATCATAACTACTGATGCAGATTGCAATTAATTATAACTACTGGCTTTTTGCACCTTAATAACATTTTTTTACCTAACAGTTTTTAAATAATATATATGATGAATGGTTTACGGTTTAATCTAATCACTTGCTACTCTATTCCAATAACTCCATTCATCCATTTATGGCTACAGTCGAAATTACAGGCACTTATTTTATAGTTAAACCAGTAAAAGCCAAGTATTAAAAGGCAATACGCCATTGTAAAAAAATATTCAGTCTTTATTCTTGAAATAATTTTATACTTGGGAAAAAGCTCCAATTCTTCAAAAGCCAACAGTTATATGAAACATAACAGAGGCTTCCGTTTAACTCCCCGAGATATGAAGCTCACAAAAAAGTTATTTAAAAGATGATTGTAATCGTAAAAAAGCAACTGTAGAAATCTGTGGTGTGGCGAACCAAATCGCTTAAAATCTTCTAGGTTCTTACCAAAGATGATGAACTTTCAGTAGAACGGCTTCAGAAAGGCTCAACCTTCTTCCTTCCCTGACTCTTACGTTCCCCAACATGTTTCTCAGGAACCTTGATGCCTTACAGCCAAGAGCTGTTAAGCTTCTGTCCACACCCGTAGATGGAGACGACTTCTGAGATGTTCTCTCGGTCTTTTAGCTCTTTAAGTGAGGAGACTCCAGTTTCACTTGGTTTTTTTAACCAAACCGGAGAAGTCAAACCTGTTTTCTAGTGTTCTCCCCATAAAAAGCCTCTAATCTGTCCACTGCAGGTGGGACTGAGAGAATTCACAGGTTAACCAAAAATACCTGAGCGCCAACTGTAAAAAAAAATATGGAAATGAAAGACCAAAGTGGCTTTTTGGTACTTTTGCTGGTTTGTTTGAACATCATTATGCCTGTTTTTATTTCGTATGGGGTTTTGAGATCAATTCTAAAATCTCATCAAACAATGCAATGAGTTTAAAGTCTGAACTGTAGCTCTTTACGTGAAGTACAGTGTTAGCAACAAAACAAAAGTATTTTACTTCAATGTATATTTTTTTGCCTAAAAACTGTGCAAAACTAAAGAAAATCTGAAAAAATAATGAAAATGTGAATTTAAAAAATCTACAACTATTAGCAAAAAGACATGATCTGACTGGACAATGACCAGTGAGCAGGACATTTACTAGAGAAAAAACCCCAAATAATATATTGACACACAATGCACATTACTAATTAAGTGCTTAAACATTAAAGCATTGCTTTTAGTTTTTTTTTTTTTTCTTTTAAATTACAATTACACACCTAAAACAAAAAAGTGCATTCCTGTAGAATGAAACTCTCAACCTGTCTTGTGGGTAAAATAAGATGCAGAAAGGTGATACATGCAGATATTTACGTATAATTCATGTAAACATGTATACATTCAATGAATAATAATTAAAATATAATTGTATTAAAGTCAAAGAAGTTTCATTGTCATTTCAACCTCATACAGCAGAGCCATACACGGTGAAATGAGACTGAGCTAAATACTTTTCAGAGATAAATTTAAACTCTATGAAATATAATTGTTTGAATTGTGACTGATAGACTGCAGCACTTCCTGTGAAGCCTGTTGTCTGGCTACTTTGAAACTTTTATCTTAAAGGGGTTTTCTCACACAAAGAGAAACGGAAGAAATGAACATCAACAGTAGAATATCAACTGACAATGATGAACACATTCTTATCCTAGAAATGTGAATCCCATCCGAGCGGGGGTCTTGTCTCAGCGTCATGGCAATAGATGCAAATAGAAAAGCCATTTTTTTCAATTTCACACTTTAAATTAGAAACCTCCGTCTTTCAATTGCTCTCTAAGCAGACCTAAGATAGATCCCAAAAAATAATTAAAAGCACATTTCTGACAGAAACGGCATCGGAAGAGCTTAATTACCATGATGAATGGGACACACCACTTACACACAAAAACAACGGTTTGTTTAACACACGCTGAGCTATCAGGCTTCAGACGCGGGTGGAGACCCTCATCCTCTCTAGATAATCACTCACCCAGCCAGTTTTTGACTACACACCAAAATAAACTAAACTGATATTTTAACACTGTATTAGGCAAACAGTTTAACACTCGGTTGGTTTGGGTAAGCTTTGTTCTTAAGTCTTAAAAAAAAAACTAATCATTAAATATAGGTAAAAAGAAAATACTACAAATATAATCAAATGTAGAGATTATAGAATATATATAATTTAACAATTTATAATATAGAATATATTATAATTATACAATTATTATATATAATATTAATATAATTACAAATAATATTACAAATTGCTAATTTGTACAAAATTTTACAGAAAGAAAAAGTACACGTACATGTATTACTAAAATGAATAATTAGTTATTACGGAATTTTTAAAAAAGTAATAGAAAATAATTATACATAAAGTAATATCTTTACTATGTGCAAACACTGCACGCATATACTGTATAAACAGTTCTGTTTGTATTAAAGTTAAACATTTTAAAAGTTAAAAAGTTCTAAATTTAAAAAAATCTAAATTATACCAGAATCAAAAAATCTACTAAATCTTTAAAAGTCCAATCGCAGCAGGTCAAGTTCCTGTAGAGTTAAGCTTCTTTGCCTGTGTGTCACCTCACCACAGGTATAATCACAGCCACACACACCATTTACATCCCAACACTGAATTTTGACAAAACTCCCAATGCAAACATCATAAACAAAGTCATATTTCATACTAAAAAAGTAGAACACACAACTATCATAACCAAATATACCCCAAAACACATAGGACTGGTACTTTAACAGCCAATGATAAAGTAAATCGCACTCTCCACCAGAGTTGATGGACTCTTCTCTTCCCAGGCTCAAGGTAAAATACATTTTCCAGAGCATCAAACCACAACACAACTGTGAAAAATGTCCAATACCACCATAAACAGGCTTCAAAGAGCATTTTAAAAATCTATTTTAGATACACAGTGAAAGTGTAATATGCTCAGGGAGTGTATTTCACAAGTCATCCAGGCAGAAATAATATGTTCCTGAGAGCGTGTGTGCGTGTGTGCGTGTGTGTGTGTGTGTGTGTGTCATCTACAAAAAAAATTGGGTTCGCTTTTTGGTAAAATACAGTATACCATTAAAAAAATAATAACATACTGTGAATTGTTTTAGAAATTGGTAAAAAATGTAAATAAGCCTCATGCAAAAAGCTGATTTCCAGATGTACAATAATTGTTAATTATGAACAATAATTTGTTTATTATGACAAGTACGTTTTTATGGTTTAGAGTTACAGCGCAGTCAGTGAGAGACACTGATGCAGAATTCTTCAGTTTGCAGAACGCCGTCCTTGACAAACAATAAAAATGAAGCAAATAAAACTGCAAAACTTTACTTTCAGCTAAACTGAGACCCACATATGTAGATAGAACACACAGAAAACACGACCGGGCCTCGAACCTGAGACAAATGATTGTTTTTTTTCCCCCTATGGAGTACGTACGTACATTGGAGCTCATACTTTATTCTATTCATTTGACTCTTAGTGGCACCTTTCACGTCAAAGAGTTATGGTTCTGCATTTATTCTGTAGTCGTCCCACAGGAGAGGACATGGTGACACCACATCCAACAAAAAGCTTTTACTTAAGTGTCCATATGGCTTTTTACAGCCTGTCCCGTATAAATCTATCAGCTGCAATTACTATTTTTTTCAGGCCTGCGGAATCAAGTCTGAAGACAAAGAAAAACGCTTAAATGTGCGTCTGTCGGAGTAAAGTAGCAATATACCAAAACATTATCATCAGCCTTGGCCGAATTTGATCTTAAACACCTTGACTAAAGAGAGAGAGAGACAGAGAGAGAGAGAGAGAGAGAGAGAGAGAGAGAGAGAGAGATTAATGAATATATATATAGAGAGAGACGGGTACACACACATACACACACACACATGTCGGCATAGTCCACTATCATGTTCATTCTGTCGCCACTGCTTTATCTGTATCATATTACACTATTTATATTGCTGAACTATTTATTGTAAATGGGCCACTAATGCACTTAACCACATTTCATTGGCTCTGAACATGTACTGTGCACAATAACAAAAAAGTTTAACCTAATCTAAACAAAGGTTACTGTTAGAATATTTTTAATATTTAATAACTTAAATCTTATTTCCAATATTAATATTAAGCTCTTATTATATTTTAGCCTGCGTCAGGCCAAGGCTGAACGCTGTTGAATTGTTTTATACTTGTGTCTCCAAGAGACATAGATTAGTAACTAAAATCTAGATAATGCAAGATAAGTTGATGTTGACGTAAATCCCAATTCCGGTAAACTGCTATGTCTCCAGTCTCTGACTAAGTCTTATCAAAAGCAAGGACACTGGAAACGTTTAAACTAAGAAATCCTCACATTTACTTGACCATTTGTAATAATTATATTAATACTCATTTGTTATAATCATAGTCATTTAATTAACACCAATAACAAGACAATCAAATTAATAAAAGTGATAATTCTTTTAAAGATTTACTTAGTGTGCTTTGAGACAGTTAAAACTGTGAGAAGCTTTTTAAAATAACTCAGAACTCAAACTCGGAACTTATATTAATTTATTATTGAC
>MU204204.1:20389072-20424072 GCA_017309775.1 Paedocypris sp. Pulau Singkep
AACGCCTATCTTTTGTTATTGAATAGAGACCACGTGTGTAAGTCAGTCCTCTGACAAATCTCGTTTCCTGCTGATAGTCACGCGAGATATTTGACGTCATTTAGGGTATAAAGGATCCGCATTTCCTGACTGTGAGGGAGTAATGCATTGAACGGCACAATAAACACGTGTTAAACCTCTAACGCGGTGTCGGCTCAATTCATTACCCCTGGATCCAGCTTCCGGACAACTCCCTTCGACAGAGACCTGCCATCTCGGCCATGATGGAACGCCTGACTGATTTATAATTATTACGAAGCCTCCAAGAAAGATTAATATCTTTCAGTTACATTAAAAGAAACTACACACAAAGCACTTTGTTAAGAATACAGTTTCTTACTCTTAAAAAACTGTAAAAAGTAAAAACTGTAAAACGTAAAAAAAGTACTAAATCATTTTTGAAGGAAGAGAAGGATTGACAGACAGAAAGATAAACAGAGAGTACAGTAATCAATTGACCATGTGTGTGTGTGTGTGTGTGTGTGTGTGTGCGTGTGTGTGTGTGTGTGTGTGTGTGTTGGTGTGTGTGTATGTGTGTGTGTGTGCGCATTAAGTTTCTGCAGCATGATCCTTTTTTAAATTATGCAATTGTTATAAAAATATCTCATTTAATCAACCAACTGTCATTTGTATCATGTGTAATCCGATTTAAGATGCATTAATACTCAAACAAGAAGGAGTTTGCAAACATCACGTCCTCGATTTATAAAGCAATAGTGTGACAATTAAAAGCTTAGCGCCTGTAAACAAAGCAAAGTAGAAATGCATGGCCTGCATGCTAATTCCAAAACTGGAACTGTCAAAAAAAGAAGTTGAATATACAAATGAGAGGAAGGAGGAAAAAAAATGGCTAATAAGGAAGTGGTTTTCCTCCTGCGCTGGTCTCTGGTTGCATTAGCATGCGCTGCATCGCTCAACTGGGATGATGCGCACAGAGTGAAATCGGGCTTCTCCATAATCACATTCAGCGTTCACTCTTTCCCTGCACGTTCCGTCTTCTCACCGCTCCCCGGACACTATAGACGGTTCTACACACAACTCTAGTAACACTGTCAGTCAAGGTCTAGAACGTTCCACTAGCAGGAAGGGAGAAGCAAGGCAATTCCAGGGTTTTCCAGGGTTTGTGGGGTAACCAGACCCAGCCTGATTCCAAAGCTCACGCAGCGATGATGGCTTGATGGTGACATTTAAGGTTGTGAAATGTCAAGACGGTCTGATGTATCACACTAGTCTGAGAAACAGTACTAGTTCAGGGTTATAGAACACAAAGAAGGTCAAAATATTAAGAAAATTAAGACATCTTTAAATACAGACAGATGTTATTTAAAATGAGGAACTTTGGCTTTCATATTTCTCAAATTAATTAAAATTAAAATCAAATTACATACAGCACAACTCATGCTTTCCTCGAGAATCAAACCCACAACCTAGGTGTTGCAAGCACCAGTTGCTCTTCCGTTCCGATACAGAACATTTTGAATGGGAAAAAAAATATACGATAAAAAAATAATCTTTTATTCACTTTTAAGGACTGATGAGAAATGTGTTGGCGTAAATTAGCAGATTGTTCCAATTTCCCAAGACTTTTTTATTCTTTGTCCAACTGTTCTCTTTTTATATTACGTAATGTAAAACCAAATGCAACATTTAGATGATTATTTTGTGTGCTGAGAATTTCAGTAGATTTCAAAAAGTGAACATAACTTGAACCTTAAAAAACGGTGAGCACAGTTACATATTTGCATCCTAACTATCAAATTGTTGCCCATCACAAACAAATGTATCTAACTCGTCTGAACCCTTGTTCTGCTTGTCATAATCATTCACAACAGATTGCTACAAATTGCAAAAAGTTGAGTTTAATGTGACACACCCAGTCTTACTCAGTCCTAAAACAAGCACAAAGACAAACACCGACTAACAAAAAGTATTACACAATAAAGTATTGTGCAATTACACAAGTATTACACAAAAAATGTATAACTACCCTCTTAACAACAAAAATACTCATAATAACAGATCTTACCAACAATGTCTTGATCTGGAGAAGGCTTTGTCCACTCTGTGAAGAGAAACCACAAAACATTTGTTATTCAGAAACTACACAAAAGTTGCGCCGAGCTGTCGATCGTTACGGTCTCTACGCACAACGGCGCTAACTGATTTCGCACATTGAACGCACATTGGAAATCAATCTGAACTCGGGCCTATTAGCCTGCTAAATGCTAAAGGCTAATCAATTCACCGCTGACAAAGTCCTCACGCACATTACCACTTTGCTTAATGTGATAACGACTCAGCAAATCTATCAATTTAATGAAGGGCCAAAGCCAGTAGGATAATGAAGAACCAGCAGAGCGGATCATTCAGTTATACAAGTAATTTCTATAATTATAATTTTGAAGTCCCTGTACTACATCCTAGGAAAAACTCTTTTTATGACTCATCCATATAAATTATATCACTTTTTGTTTGTGTTTTTTTTTTTTTTTAAATTTTCTAAGACAAAGTGTCTTGAGCTCTAAAGTGGGATTTTAGGGTTGTGTAAATCCCATGGATTCATTTATGGATTATTGGATTAATTTATAATCTATCCATTTTATAAACCACTTTTCCCGTTTCCTGGGTCACGTGGGTCAAGCCAGAGCCAATCACAGCAAGTCTGGTCCATAAGTCAGGACAAAGCGACAGGCATGTATTCACACTCTCACTCACACCTAAATGATTTTCCAGACTCCAGATCTTCTGAACGCATGCGTGTGTACAGCAAAACGTGGCATTTAGAAACAAAGAAAACCCCAGGACTTAATTAACCAATCCGGAATTAATTCAGAGCACGAAAAATCACAACATTAACAGTAATAAAAAAAAGCACTTTTCATGACTAAATAACTAGTATTACTTTACCATTGTTCTAAGGTGTCATCTTTTCAAAAGATGAAACATTTGTATCGCTACGCAAATCAGAGACACACGTTGTTGGCATTCCAGGCATTTCTCCGTGCCAATCATTGACTTCCATCAATTCCGTGCACAAAGGACTCGCAAAAATAACCGTTTCCCAGCCAGTTGACTCTTGGATATCTCCTTGGTCTTTGTTTTAAATGTCAGACCTCCTCCGGGCTTGTAACATGTCGATCAAAACAACCGTCTGCTGAGCGCGAGGAAAACGTGTTGCTGTGTCAACACTTCAGAATACAGGTTAGCTTTCCTGTAGCTCAATCAGTAGCGCTGGATGTGGCAACTTTAAGGTTGTGGGTTCAATTCCCAAGTCTTTGATTTCTAACGCATTATACGTCAAACTATACAAATGACATTCGCACAAAAATCTCAGCAGATTGGAAGTAAACATATGGATGGAACCGAGACACTGGTTGACAACACAAGAGAATGTGGACATTAAATTACATATTTAAATTTTGGCTGTATAATATAATCTCAGCAACTCTGGGCCTGAGGCGGGACACACACGCCAACCTTTTGCAGAGTGGAACTCAGACTCACACACACCATTTTATATTGACCATTTTCTTCGTGACAACGCACATTTTTTGGACTGTGGGAGGAAACCGGAGACCCGGAGGAAACCCACACAAACACAAAGATAACTCTGCACAGAACTCACACCTCGAATCACGAGAAATCGTTACTCACTTGCGCAATCGTTACACATTATAAACATAATCACATTCTATACACACACTGGGGGGGAAAAACAACTCGTGAAAAAGTAATTTTATAATTAAGATAAGTGTAAAACATGTAAAATAATCTTTCACAACTTCGCACGTGAATTTTTGTGAAGCAAATGTTATGAATTGTTGTCGTTCACACATTGTTCGTAAAAATATTTACTCAAAGATTGCATTATAGAATGTGTTTGCCAGTGAAAGTCAAAGAATTCATTTCCGTGCGCAATCCAAACCCAAACCAGTTTGACACAGTGACAAGTGTTTTGCGTGTAAAGAGACAAATGTGGCAAGACGAGTCTGTCGCCTTCGCCGACAGTGAAAACCTTCTCATTACCCGTCACACGAGACGTGTCGAGCGAAAAATATACAACTTCATTAGTACCAAAGCACGTATCTATTAAGTAGCTCATTAACATGACATTTCATTAGGTATATTAAGCATTAATGTAAGTAAGTATGTTTTTGTGTTATATTATATTATAATTTTTGTGAGTATTCATACACACACAAAAACCATGAACAATGATACACTGTATGCTACCAGTTGACACACACACACACACACACACACACCCCAGGTCCGTCTTACCCTCCATATGCTCCGAAAGTGAAACTTCTTCTCCTATGAGACATGATGTGGCCTAATTGAAGCACTTCTAATGCTCCATCGCCTTGTCTTCACCGTCTCCTGGTGAAAAGATTGGTATTGTGTGCCACTGTCTCGGCATCTCCGTGTCCCTCCTTCTGCCACCCATCCCTTCTCTCTACCCTCCCATTTACTACACAGAAGATGGAAATCTCCAGGCAGGTGCTTTTTCATCGCTTTTAGTTTTACACATGCGGGTAAGTAATAAATAAGGGTCTAAACTGTTTCTTGAGACTGTGTCACTTTCAATTTAATTAAAAATTAATATGCAGTTCACTGTAAAACAGCTTTTACAGAAGCTTCGTAAAAAGTAATCTACAATGTCTTTTGTTAAATGTCAAGGTTGTATTTTTCAAATAATCAGTATCAACACACACACACACACACACACACACACACTCACACGCGCGCTGCTGCACTGACTGATGAAAATTATAGACATAAACACGGGAAAAATTATGAATTAAAATTGAAATCAGAATTGAATCATTGGAACCACAAATAAATCAATTATGTGCTGAATTATGTTTCTTGAAGTGTAGTAAAAACCACGTTGTTGTTGTTTTTACTTTAGCATAAAAAATGATTACCCATGATGATGAATTTAGTCATGAGGCACATTATAAAGCATTACATCATTTTTCAAAAGTAGTGTATATTTAATTGTAAAATGAATACGTATAAGGGTTTTATAATGTAAATTCTCTACAGTATGAGGTACAATCAATTATAATTGTTAAGGCAATCTATTCAGCTATGCTTTAGCTGCTTCTCCAAATGTCTCCTTTACTCCAAATGTCTAACTTTTTAGAAAGACCACAAAACACAAAGAAAAAGGCACGATAAAGTCAAGGATAAGGAGCTGTAATGGATCGTTCAAAAATACTGGCACGAAAGCGTGAGCCATAATTCTTTTTTGCGGTTTGAGCCAATACAAGTCCAAAATAATAGAATGTGACCCAGAAGACATTGAAAGTTAATTCAATAAAAGATTATTTTTATAGCAAGGATGGTCATAAGTGTCCTTATCTGAGAAGCCGACGGCGTCCAGCGTCTGTCGTACAGAGCCTTTCATAATCGCTTTAAAATGTCGTCCTGTCCGAGACTAAAAGCATTAGCACTGTTCTTTTACTGTGGATGCTAAAGGTGACCATTCATTTTTAAAAGGATGAAACTTTTGAAGGGTCTTTTTTAGCAGGGGGCATTATCATTATTCCGGTCTTGTGTAGCCCGGGCGACCACAAAAAGTAATATTTAAAGAGTAAAAAAAAAAACTCTCTATTGCTCTTGTGGTTGGTCACAAGTCCAGAGTGTGTTCCCGGGATTGGCTTCAGCTCCCCGTGACCCAGAAATGGAAAAGTGATTCAGAAAATGGATGGATTTAACTTTATTTTAGTATAAAAGTAGTATTCTATACCTATACATTTTTGTAAATATGAAGAGGTAGTTTAGCCTATGTAATCTTTTGCTTTTGTCATCATAAGGTAAATCACAAGTATAAACAAACAATTTTACTGGAAGAAACAGAGCAAACAAACTAAAAGAGTAGATATTTCAGAATGAAGGACATAGACAGGAAGACACGAGACAGAAACTGAGAGCAAGAAATAAAGAAAAAGAGGGTGAAAGAGAAATTAAAAGGAAGATTGAAAGAGAAAGACCAAGAAAATTGAGAGTGAAAGGAATATAAAAATAGAGTGAAAGAAAGATAAATCAATACATAAATAGGAAGAGAGTGAGAGGGAAGAATACCAGATAGAGTGAAAGTGAGATAGAAAAAGGAAGATAGACAGAGATAGAGTGAAAAAAGGAGATAGACAGAAAAAACGACAGAGGCAGACCGAGGGAGGGACAGGGGGAAAAAATTAGAGATAAAGGGAAAGAGAGAGATAGATAAAGAAAATGACAGAGATAGACTGAGTGAGGAGGGATAGACGGAAAAAATGAGAGATTGAGTGAAAGAGGGAGAGTGAAAAAGAGAGATGAACATATAAAAGAGATACGGTAAAAGAGTGAGATAGACTGAGAAAATGAGATAGATTGAGTTAAAAAGGGAGATGAACAGAGAAAATGGCAGAGATAAGGTGAAAGAAGAATAGAAAAAATGATAGGGTGAAAGAGGGAGATCGAGATAAATAAATAGATGGAGAAAAAGAGAGAGTTAAAGAGAGAGACAAAAAGAAAAGTCAAGAGAGTGTGACAGAGAGAGAGAGAGAGAGAGAGAAGGATGAGAAAATATCCAAAGAAGTCAGAAATATTAAAATTAAACCGTCCAATTTAGGGCATTTGTTCATATTACAAAACGCAATAAAGGACAAAGTGCAATTGAGAAATGGTTTTGTGTCCTGTAAAGTGGCACTTGAAGATAGAAATGTTCAGACAGAGGCTGGCTAAACACGGGGCTCTCAATTAGGTAGAAGTAAAACGCCACATTACCATAAAACACATAAATTGATCCAATCTATTCCAGAAAGTGTTTTCTGTATCAAGTCTACAGACCAAAGTGCTTTCTTTGACTTTAAGAGAAGTTAAACAGAGTTTGTACCATGTTTGTAATTAATCAGGTTAAAACGTAGCACATTGAGCCAATAGGGGCAGAGAAGAGAGTTGGAAAGTGCTGCCCCCTGTAGTACAATTGGAGTAGAACAATGTCTCGATCACGTGGCAGGTATGGAACCATAGATCTTGACATGGGCATCTATCATAAAATGCAAAAATTGTTTTAAATATACTTGTGTTTTTACGTTGATTAAAAAAACAAAATACTAGTATTCAACATTTGTATTCTACATTTGTACACGTTGAATCTTCTTCTTCAGCTTGACTTCAGAAAGACAGTGTCACATGTGAAAGGACATATTTAGAGAACGTCCTACAAATCTATTACGAAATTGGAAGGTTTTTGCTTTCTTAAATGCTCCAGCTTCTCTCGTTTTACATCTGTTCTTTAGAATAAATAGATCCGAGGTTAACTTCACAACTCGATAGAAGGATACGTTTTAGATGCGGTTGTGTGGGCAATTGTGGTGCGTCGGAAAAGACCGGATTGGCTGCCGGACAAATCACAGAAGACAAAGGCAAATTTGAGAAAGGACACAATACTTAGTGAGGATAATGGATAGACTTGCTTCTGAGTTTTTAATATCCATGTCATCTACCAATATTACCATCGCAATCAACCGGTAGATACTCAACGTATTTTACACAGCTTGAAACAACTTTCACTATTTTCCATTTCAAGATTCTACATTTCAACATACAGCACAACCTTGGACTATGAGCGGATTGATGCATACGTTTTTGACCGATTGAACAATATACGCTTTATCAATCTGTCGATCTTTGCTTTGCTACACGGGCAAAAACTTGAGGTGTGATCTGAACACAGTATCCTCTGCTTCCGACAAGCAATTATTTTCTTTGTGCTTTGTGTTTTGTGTGAATCCCTTCGTGTCAACAAATGTCTTGAAATCATTGTCTCACCTTGTCTCACCAAAAAGAGCTTGTAATAAAGCTGAAAAGAGGAGAATGATTTCATTCTGCACAACCTTCAACGTGTCTATGCGTTTAGTAAATGTAAAAAGTTAAATAATTTGTAACGTTCTTCCATACATCATCTCGACCAGCTGATATTGTCTCATCCCCCAAATAAGAATATATAAAACCTTATTCTTGGTTTACATACATATTACTAATATTACTAATAATATTACTCATTATACGTTTGTATACATACATACATTATATTATATTATATTATATTATATTATATTATATTATATTATATTATATTATATTATATTATATTATATTATATTATATTAAATTATATTATATTATATTATATTATATTATATTATATTATATTATATTATATTATATTATATTATATATTATATTACATTATTTCCTGGATCACTGTGTGATATTATACCTCCTGTCTATTCTATTCTATTCTATTATTTCTATTCTAACTACAAGTTCGTCATGCCAGTTTAGTTCTATACTACATCATATCTATAATGAATTCTACTTAATGTTACATAACTTCTTCGCTTACATTAAAACTAAATTGATTCAATAGAATTTCGGGTGAAACTCGTGAAAAAACGTGACAGAAAACCCTGAATTAGCAGCAAACAAGCGTTAGGAGTGATTTGCGTGTTGTGCTAAAGAGCCAGCGCTTAGGATCATGACACTTTTCCCAGCAGTCTTTTATCCTGAGACTTAGCGAGGAGAGAAAAATGGAGTTGCCAAATTAGTTTTTTTTTTTAAAGCGCATCTTCAGGACGGCGGCAGGTGCGGTAACCTGGCAACGTGTATCACTCTTTTCATCCAGATACAATGATTTTCTAGGTATTTACAGAGAAAAAAAAGAAACTAAAGAAACACAAACGGACACTATCGAATAGTAATATAGAGATCCTTTTCCAAAACTCTGTTTACCAAGAGTCTGACGCAACAGCACGTGTTCGGAAAACACGTTCATACAACAGATGTCTGCTGTAGAACAGAAAAAAGCCAGAAGAGAAATCAAAATTCAACCTCCAATCAACTGGTTTACTCTCACTATCTAAAGTAATAAAAACTTAGCTAAGTACAGTATGTGTGTGTGTGTGTGTGTGTGTGTGTGTGTGTGTGTGTGTGTGTGTGTGTGTGTGTGCGTGTGTGTTAGGATGTTTTAAAGACATTAGAAAACATAAAAAAGGAGATTTACTGTAACTAATACTTAACCTATCAGGTTATAAGGTAAAGTGTTATTAAATCTGAAGCGAAAATATTCAAAGAGTATCATTAATATATTCTCTTAGATACACTTAGACACTTTACTTCTTTGACACGTTTATCCAACTAATTATGGATTCAACTAAGTATATACAACATTAATAACCAACTATATCAGGAGGATTGTTGTCATATGCTTGATGGCAAAAGGAGCCGCAAAACAGTTGTAAATGAGCTATAATGTAATGTATAAGATTTATTAAGAGCCATTCACATGATTAGTGCTAACTTGCATCACCATATTTTTTTCAGACAAGAAGGGTCAACAATGATGTACTTGCATTAAATCCACAATAAAAGATTGTTTTAAAACCTTATCTTCACAAATCAAATAAATGACATTAGGTATTTCTAACACTGAAAGTCACAGAAAAGGATATATTTAAATTTTGAATTTAGACATAAACAACAATGTTGAATTTTACAAAAATTTACAATACAGAATTTGTAAACCAAAATGTTACCAATAATATCAGTTCTTAGTAGTACTCTATATTGCTATTTGAAAAGGCATTTGTTGTCTTTTAAACAGAAAACAAACACCTTAGCAACCCAACAGGTAGCATAGCAACAACACACTCTAACCACACTGGCAATCCTCTACACCCCCCGTACAATGGGACGGCAATTTTCACAAGAGTGAATGTCCGCTAACATTCCATCAAAACAAAATTATGACATGTGCAATTTTCATACAGTTTGAAATCATTTCGAGATTTCACAAGCAATCTGGAAAACTCGCAGAGAGCCTCGCCTCATATTGCTCTCCAGTAACGTTTGAAAGCCTGCGGCACAGTTTCCTGCCTTGCCGCCTGTGTTGACCAATCACTGCCCCCTCCATCCCCGACTCTGTGTTGTTCTATCCCCCCACTGTGTGTGACCTCCAGATGAGCAAGCACTGCGGGCATTCTGAGGCTGCTTAAGACGTCACAGTTCAGTGTGTGTGTGTGTGTGTGTTAGTGTGAGAGGAAAATAGAGATAAGGACGTGATACAAAGAACGCTTCAAAGTGTCAGAGAGCACAAAGCTGTGAAGTCTGGCCCAAATGAGAGGTCATAAAATCAGCCTCCATAGCAAAGAAAAAAACCCAAACTTGTGTTTCTACCGGCCTAACTGGACTTGCTGGCCAAAATGCTTCGAACAATTTCAAACCTTTTGGCCTTTTTGGTAGGGATGCAAGGAATTCCAAAATCTGAACAGATAGAATACATTTGCTTTTCAAAGAAAGAAGGAAAGAATAGTACAATCAAACAAACCAATCAAACCAACCAATCAAACCAACCAATCAAACCAACCAATCTATCTATCTATCTATCTATCTATCTATCTATCTATCTATCTATCTATCTATCTATCTATCTATCTATCTATCTATCTATCTATCTATCTATCTATCTTTCCATCCATCCATCCATCCATCCATCCATCTATCTATATATCTATCAACCTACCTACCTATCCATCTATCCATCTTTCCATCCATCTGTGCTGGTCTGTCCGTCCATCCATCCATCAATCTATAATTATGTACTGCTTGGGGAAGAAACAGTGCTGGAAAAGTTGTATTTTTCTTCAGTTCTACCAAGTAAACATGGCCATATCAACAGATGAAACGATGATGAGCGCAAGCTGTTGAGTTGGTCAAAAAGTGTTTACCAAAAAGAAACGACAAGTTTTCCCCAACCCTGAATTCCCAAAACTTGAAGATTGTGGTGATTATTAGACCTTAATAGTCGAGATCAGCACACTCTAACATGCCAAAAAAGAAAACCTTCCAAGTTGTTATCATCAGCATTTAGAAACATTCCAAAAGTGGTTTCACGAGGACAGACGGAGTGAAATCTAGTCCTGTTTGGATTGGCAAAGGCTCCTGGCAAAGTTCGAGTGACACAGATTGTCCTGCAAGCCACCAATTGGCTTAAATAACACAAGTCTCTTGGCAAGGTCTTTTGGATTCTTTTTCATTCACCTGAATGTTCTACAGACCTGCATCTCCTTATACTGTCGTTATCAAGTTCGCACATTGCGATCGCAGTTGTTGTATTGGTGTTGAGTTGAAAGCTCCAAGCGGACTATCAAGTTAATACAACGACATATGGCTAATGTGTCCATTAATCTCACCAAAAGAGCTCCAAATGGGACAAAAATGACTTGAGGGTTTGTTTTCCAAAGCTGTGTTCAGATGGCTAGACATCTGTCTTCTTCTGGCACTTCTCTCTAGAACAATATTAATGAGTCCTGCAAGAACATTCTTAAGTCGCAAATGACACAGAACCAATGCATTTCTGTTGTTGTTGTTGTTGTTGATTGAGCTTTCGTAAACAAATCAAATACCATAACAACAGAGCACATTTTCTTTTTTCACCTTGATGTAACCGCTTGACTCCCACTGTTTATTCCTAAAAATTAGTTTAGCAAATAGTGACATTCTTCTTCACTCTGTCTTTTCTCACTTTAATACTTTTGGCTTGACAAAGTGACTTTTAGTTCTTTCGCTGGCTACGCTCTCAGTAAGACTGGACTTTTCAAAATAATTACGGTTTTAAAACAAGACAATTTTTACAGACAGTTTTTACCTGTTGATTAGTGTTGGACTTGCAAAAAAAGTTTTGAATCTTGGACCGCTATTTTCCAAATAATGCTACAATTACCATAAAATCTCTAATAGAACTCTAATAAAACGCCTCTAGTAGAACGCCCCCTTAAACAGAGCGCCCCAGTGCACCAGAGTTGAAAATGAGAGCGCATGGGTCTTCTAGTAGAGGTTTTACGGTAATTATTTTCTAACATCATAAATTCGTAATAATAAAAATTCAAACGCTACTAGCACAAACATTTCACTCAGATTGTTGTAAAAGACACATAATGAGAGTGCTGGAGCATTCAAGCTGGCACTGGCACCACAGGATGGCACGGCCATTTGTCAGTACTTAACTATAAGCAGTGTCGAAATGCTAGCCTGTCTCCTTCTGGACCATTAAACATTATGCTGGTGGTTCCGAGAAGATAAACCACTGAAAGGTGAATTGCTCTTTATCGCATATTCAGTGACTGGTCGATTTCCAGATTTTATCATTAAATTAGAGCATGTAGTTTTTCATAGCTTGGCTGCCAGAGTTGCATAATCGCAATCAGGCGATGGGAATTAGAGGTTTAATGATTCATTTTGCACTAGAATTCTGGAAGCAACATGACAACTATAACTAATAAATATGAACACTTGTGGAATGACAACTGACACGGTTGCCAAACAGACAGCGCAGGGTATTACTCTAAACAGCAGTTTATTTGTCTGTATGAAATAATTCCACTTGATTTAAATGCGGCAGCCGCTGTTTGTCTCTAAAATACCACTTCACAACTGGATTTCAGCCATTTATTAAATTCTCAATTTCCAGGTCATCGTTTTACACACGTTTCTCTCTGTGACAAAAAGCTTATCAAAAAAGAGTGCGTCCTAAAATATTAAAACCCACTCAATTAAATTAAAAACATTCCACTATATTCATTAGAATTATAAATGGCTACAATTCTGAACTAGGGTTGTTCATGAAAGATTGTCCTTTACAAAAAAAAAGCAAAATGATAATCTTTTACTATTTCAGTATATATGCAAATAGAACTTCTGATTAAGTCCTTCTGATAAGCAACAGGTATAAATCATTGTAATTTGTAAAATGTTATCAACTACAAGTAAGCGAATGCTAGGTAAGACTAACCGTTATAATTTTCCAATATAAATAATATAACAATAAAAATTATCCATAAAAGGACCATTAGGAAGAACAGTCAATTCAAAATGATGAATAATGAATAACCTAATAGTCCATCTTTCAGTTTTGAAAAAAAACCTCTACGTTCAGACTCATTTTTCTGGTCTAGATATGAAACAAAAGACAAGTGGCGTTGGTGGTTGCCGTTCCAGGGAAGATGAATTACTTTCGAAATAGGAGTCAGGGCACTTATATCTTGCTGTTTGACAGTAATATTGTCCAATTATGGGTAGAAAAAAAACACAGTTGTGTGTAACAACTTAAAAGCGTTTAGCTTGAGCTCAGACTGAAGCAAAAAGACATATTGGTGGGTCATTTAAAATGCAGGGGTGGGAATTTTGTATTTTTAATGAACATTAATAATGTATAATTATTATATTAGAAATATAATATTTAAAAAAACATGTATAATTATTATTGTGTATTGCCTGACCCAAAGAATGAACTCAATACCCAATAACAAGTGTACTCCTTAAAAAAAAAACAAAGCAACGTTTTTTATATTTAGTTATAATTATATAGCTATTGCTTTATAAATAAATGTATAATAGCATAATAAATAAAGCAATAGCAATACAATTATTTCTTATTGACAGCATAACCCTCGACTTCACTAAATACATGTTCAGCAGTTCAATTACTAAAAATTGAAAAATAATTCAATTGCTAAAAAAGTGAAACCACCATGTGCTATGTTTAGCCCAAATGGACATTTATGACGACTTGTGACAACAATCAAACATACGGCATTGATATATTTATTGCATTATTGTACATGTATAAACATCTTCAACAAATGTCGTTCTACTTCATATAAAGAAGTCTCAAATAAATGTGTTCATTTTGACATTTCTAGTCCAACTCACAGTAGCCAGTTAGTCAAGCTAAGGGCCCGGGGCCAGACAATATGGCCCCAGGCCGGACAATGGCCAGGTCTGCATCAATGCCGTATATTTCCCATCTCCGCCGAGACTCACAGCAGCAGAGCTTTACTCTGCTTTACACGCTGCAGGTCTTTAGTGATTGGCCCAAGCATCAGGGAATCGGTTTCACTCTGGTGCTGAGGAGAAAATCAGATCAAGAGAACAATAGGACCGACTTCTCATTTCTTGGTCTACAGCTTAATAGATTCACTCGCACAGCAGTGAGCATGTAAATCATCCCACTGAATCCACCGCATACACCCACCACAGACCTCCAGTCTGGTGACGAGAGAAACCCATACGATTATAACATGATCGTAAAGCTTAAATGAGTTACATGTCTGAAGAACCATAACTTACATTACCACCACAGTCATTTATTGAGCTGTACTTCAAACAGCCGAATGAAATTAAACTGAAAATCAGACATTTTGATCGCATTATAAAATAAACAATACACTTTCACATTTCTACAATGTATTTTTAAATCAATGTTGGATTTCAATTAATTTACACAGTTTTAAAATAAATGCATTTTAAAAGCTCTCTCTCCTGTTGCCTTGATTTATGTTATTATTATTGATTGTATTATTAATTATTTATATAATATTTTTCTTTCGATTTCTTCCTTGTTTCCTCACCTCCTAGCCTTTCTTTCTTTTTTGCCTTTCTTAACATTATTATTATTCACCACTCAGACCACCTTTTAAAATGGTCCTTATATAATAAGGTCTATAAACAACATTACATTGCAACGGATACATTATAACAAATTGGAATTAAAGCAGAATGATGAAAATGAATGCACCTTGATCGTCGCAATCAGTGTGTGTGTGTGTGTGTGTGTGTGTTTAATATCTCTCTGCGGCCGCCGTAAATCATAAGCAGTCTTGAGAATATTAATGAAAAAAACCGCAGTGGGTACACACAAACTCTGATTTAATATTCTTATAACTCAAAACGAGTGTGTAAAATAACAGTAACGTCATTAGACAGAAATCTGCTTATCTGTTTGTTTACATACGACGAAACTATTAGAGTCCGTTATCGTTCCACGTGGCTGGATGTGCTTTGATGTAAAACTGTAAGACAATGAGAGATAACGAGCCACCTTCATCCGTGGGTGATGGACTGCAATTACAGACTTCCTGTCTTCTTCCATTTGAACATCTTGATGAAAAATGTTCCTGCTAATTGGTTGTTGATAAAGAATATGTGGGATTGGTTTTTTTCTTAGTCATCATGAACAAAATTACCATCGCGATTACTGTAATCTGTTTTGCGTTGAGGGGCCGTCATGTCTATGAGCTGGTGGTCTGTTGTGTTTATGATCTTGCCTTCCATAAGCCAAACCAGTGTATGACAGAGTTTGATTGACAGGAAGAAAGTAATTGTTTAGTAAAAAGTGTCAGAACACTGTAAAAAAAATGTAGATCCCGACAAACTAAAACAAGGATTCACTATATATTTGCACCTTTTCTTTGCTTTCAATGTGTTTTCAGACTGGAGATCGATGTGGGTATATATAATTCTGTCTGCTCCGCTGGCGAGTGTGTGTCTGGAAGGACTGCAGGAAGATGCTGGGCACTCGACAGACTCCATTAAATTGATCTCATGATGATTCAATAAAAAAGCACTTCCTAAATTTGCGTGCCTTCCTGTAAGACGTCTGCTGCACTGTACTGAAAACAGACTTCAGGAAAGACCACTGCGGTAATGGCTGCTCACAGCGCTTCAGCCACGGCGTTGGACTTGCACCTAGATGAGTTTAATCACAAGCGTGTACCACCCAGCCTTCTGTTTGAGTGGAGTCAACAAAGAAAAGAAAAGAAAAATGTGTCCGTGAGAGAGAAAAAGTAAGAACTAAAGAGTAAAAGAAAAATTAGCAAAAAATGTATTTGAAAAAGGAACAAAAGAATGATCGAAAATGGAGAAAAAAAAGAAAAGAAAAAAATCTCTGATGGATGAGAACAAAAATACTATAAGATAAAGGCTAAAAGAGAGGGAAAAAAGATACAAAAATGGTAAGAAAAAAAAGCAGAGAAAGGGCAAAAATAATAGACGAAAAAATAAAGAAAAATAAAAAAATGATTGGCAGTGAGAGAGAAAAAGTAAGAACTAAAGAGTAAAAGAAAAATCAGGTAAAAATAACAAACAAATGATCGAAAATTGAGGAAAAAAAAAAAACAAAAACAAAAACGTAATAATGAAAGAGTTAATTTATTTGGGCACAATTGGGGCAGGAAGTACATTTTTGTATCTAATTGATAAAATACTGTTTCTTGCCATCTGATGTCATGGCAATCAGTGAAAGTAAAAAGGAAACCCAGTAAATCTCAGCAGCGCAACATTCTGTAGCATTTCCAATGCTCAGAAAAGGCTGCTCAACCTCTCCATGCTTAATGATTATGTAATCTCTTAATCTCAACTACAATATCAGATCAGAAAAGTCTGAAATCCAGTTGTCCAAGCTCAAACTGGACTGACTGAAGCTTTTAACTCGGAAAAACAAGCTGATAAAATGACGTAAACCGCTGTAGATATCACAGCGACTGTATCAACCCCTTTATCGCAGCTTTAGCAAAACTCAAGAAAACAGCGAACCTTTGGACAATCCAAACAAAAGAATCTGAAGGCTGAAAGAATCAATCAGGAAAGCTGCGTTTGTGGTGGAATAGTGATTAAGTCGACACAAAGACACGGAGGAGTGCTTACTGCAAATAAATTATTCAGACTGCTCAGCAGCAACCAAAAATTAATGACAATGTTTAATGAATTCATAATGTTCGCCTTCCTGGCAAATAAACACATTGCAGGGAAAGCAGGAAAAATAAATGTCAAACTACGTAAAACCGACGAACGAAATGACAAGTTCTTACCAGGACGCCGTCAGATAGTGGTTGATGAGACTAAAATAAGGAATTCCTGAGGCATCAACTAATCTCTTGGGATTATTTTTATTTTTTGCCATCATCAACTGCAAGGCGAAACCAGATTTACACTTTTCCAATAAAACTTTGCAAAGACAGATATATATACCTTAAAACTTTACACATCTTCAGCTTTTCTTAAAAAAAAAAAAAAAAAAAAAACAATTTCAATCACTATCTAATGGAAATTTCTAAAAGTAAAAATTAAAGGACACATTTATATAAAAGAAATCTTCAAAACTTGAAAAAAGATGTGTCTCATTTCACTGTATTGCTCTGCTTTATGTAGATACTATATATACTATATACTATATTATATAGATGTAGATACATATTTAGTTATTTATATTTATGTATGTATATACAGTATATACTGTATACTCACACACACAAACTGAACCACACAACAAATGTCACATAAACGCGCTGATGAACAGAGTGAAACAATGAAAGACAAAAAGAGCAGAACAGGCTCATAAACGACAGCGGATGATGAGAATAAACACCATTGAAACAACATTTAGATAATTGCTCTGCCTGGGTTTCTACTCTCTGGAGAGCGGCAGAACAATTTCACTCAGCTCCTTGACATTCAGCAAACACTCTCTCATGCGAGTTTTTCCTCTAGTGGTGTGTGAATGGCAGCGCTCTGTGTTTGTGTGGCATGAGCCCTGTGGGGCTTTGTGAACATGACCTAGAAATCTCACACTTTATGCAAAGTACGATCTGTCAAGCCTGATCCTTGGTCTCCAAAACCTAGCTTTACAAACTAAACTAATGTATTATGAAAGAATTATGAAAAAAAATATTATCACAAAAATATAAGCAATATTATAATAAAAACAATGATGTTTCAATTGTCCACCATGTATAATGTTGAAATCAGCCAATTATTCAACAAACAATTGAAAATGTTGATTCTTGATTTTGTTAGCTGTTTTTATTACATGGACATGTGAATCCATATGGATATTTAACTATGGATATTAAAATGTTGCCTAGCTACCAAAACAACTGAAATAAATTTAAATAAAATCAATTGTCAGGCTGCATCCTTTTCGTAAAATTTTGAAGTTCACTAGTGATAGCTCAGCGTTAAACTTCATGAAATAGTTTTTGTCTTTCAGAAATATCTGAATGTCTTGGGCATTAAAACTTATTCTATTCTTAACGTACTGTCATAACCCCATCAGCCAAATTTTATAAAATTCTTAAAAACATGTGAAAAAAGAAAGAGCGGGCCACACGTTACACCTATGAGGGCCGGTTCTGGCCCACGGCTCGTACTAGGTTGAACATCACTGATTTATTACAAACATCTCGTTTTAGATGTTATTTTGCTAAGAATACTGTGTTTTCTTAATTAATTGAAAAGGAACTACAAAAAAGTGACCACTTCCCAAATAAAAATAAATACATCTCAAATTCAATTAAAATAAAGTACTTTTACAGAAAACGAAAATGATCACACTTTCATTTATTGTAAGTACTTTGTAACAGTCAAACAGAAAAAAAGATTTGAACTTCCCGCATAAAAGTCTCAACACATGGTTCTTACATGTCATGCACTAGTAGAACACCAATGCAACAAACTCTGACACTTAATATTTCGTTTGAATCTGGTCATTTGAACAAACTATTCCACTGTGACAGTGGGAAAGATGTATTATTTATCAGAAAGTTTGGGAAAACCAGCACAGCTTTAGGAAAACAAGACTTTACTCCCTCAGCCTCCACTGAAACCTTTCTAGCAAAGTCCTCGGATCCAGTGTGGAGCGCATGATAAAAGAGAATCTAATCTCTTCTGTTCATTTAGCCTAGTTCTTTCATCATCTATCATTCCATCTAACAGTGAAAGACGATTGAGGATCAGCCAGTGACAAGTCTTTCAAATCAAAGCTCAGCTCTCAGGGAACTATGGGAGTGGATGTGGAGGACAGGCGAGAAGCATTACTCATATCAACTACATCGCTTCACCAATCTAATCAGATTGTCCCGACTCAATGTAAAAGGATAGAGTGAATATAGGCAGAGTCTTGGGCTAGTCCAGATTACTTTGTCAAATTACTTTAAACCGTGCTTGTTAAACACATCCTACTTTTTTTGTTTTTTACACATTTGTAAAACAAATCTAAGGAGTTGATACTTTACAATCCATATTGTAGGATTATTGTCATCCATATTTCATTTGTATTTCCCGCAGTAGTAACTGATAAAAGCTTTATCAAACAATTTGATGATTCAAATTCAAAGTTTTAATTTTTTTTTTTTTTTGAGAAAATAAAGTGACACAAACTATTGTAGTTCAACATTATATTTCATTCACCTACTTTTTCTCTTTTTAATTGATCTATTTTAATCTGAATGAAATTAGTTTTTTTCAAGCGTGACAAGACTAGCTAATTAGACTAATTAGACTAAACATCCCAAAACAAGTAATCTAAAAAAAATGGTAAAAGCAATCTAATGATAAGCAAATTTAAACTAAGACTATGGTTCCATCATGTAAAAAGAATCTTAAAAATCTGCCTAGTCCCAAATCCTGTGACCAAATACATTTTGCCATTATAGTTCATTCACAAAATCTGCCATGTGTTTTACATTTGAAAATAATCTGTTAAAGAATTGAAGAGTGAATCAAAACCGCCAAGCAGGATTACAAAAAAACCCAAGCATTAACTGGAGTGTTCTGGGCGTCTGAAGAGCGCTGCTCACTAATCCCGTTCCTCTTGACAGCTCAGATACATCTCACAATCAAGTGCAAGCTGAACATGCTGATTTGAAAATTGCTAACGGAATATTGTATTAGCTCAAAGCTCGTAGGGTTTTCTTTCAGGTGGCCGACACCACAACATGGTGATGGAAACACCAGATCATGGGTTCGATTCTCTGGAAAAGCTGTATAATTTTTACTAGCATTACTTGTTCTATGTATTTGCTGCACTTTGCTCTAAACCTACCTTAAACAAATTAAATGTTATTCATGTTGTCCAAGCAAACTGTAGTTTCGTGATTATTGGTATCAAAACACGACATGTCGACCTCGGCCAGTGTTTTTGATAGTCAGGCTAGCCTTCTCTCTAATTGTCTGCACAACGCTTTTAAATCTACAAAATGAGACTGTACAACATAATGGCCTTATTAATTCCTAAAAATAGAAAAAGCCATGAAAAGACCATCAGTCAGGTTACCTCGCTGCCGCATCGGCACATGGGCATCACTGAACGGGGTCACAGAATTGGCTTCTTCTTGACCGTGACGCACACCAACCCTAAAGGAAACTGTGTGTGTCGGTTCCTGGATGAGTGTGTACATCTCTCACCGAGTCTGAAGGTCTTGCTTCATGCCCATGGCATCCTCAATACGCATTTAGCATATTTAGTAGGACTGCGCAGCGCACTAATGGACTATTTATAATCTTGCATATTATTCAGAAGACGTGCAAAAAGGAAAAAGAGCAGGGTGTGAGCCCACCTTCTCAAAGATGATGGGATTGGTGGCAGTGACACGGCTAAAATATGAATAGATGATGGTAAGGACTGATAATGTTGGGCAACTAAAACACGTTTGACCTTTAGAGTGACTAATGGAAGCACTTGTAAACGTATAAAACAAGCAAATGTTGGTTGGCTGAACATCATTGAGTTGTTTCAATGAATCTGTTCAGTTCATTTACACTGCACCTTGCAAAACACAACGAGAGACTGTGAGTTATTGTCTACAACAATCGGTAGAAATCAAGAAAGGCGAAAGAATAATGAGATGTTCTTTAAAGTTCTGAGCATTTGTAAGGCGCTTTTCACAGTTTTAGTCTCAAAGTGCACTAAAACAAAAAAAGCCTTTTTAAAAACTGTCTGTGGCCTCCTTATCACAAACACTTGATTCTCGCAACTCAGTTTTGACATAATGAATAAATGTTGCCAAAGGCAAAAAATTCTTGAGAAAAGAAATAAACATTTCTTGAAACAGGAAGGTGTGCACAAGTGTTTGCACTCTAAACACATTTTATTCTTATTACATCATGAGAAAATAAATACAATACATCAGTTTGGACACAACTTGGACACCAAAACGTTTTCTTCTCATTTCAAAACAGATCCACAAATAAAATAAAAACATGAAAAAAAAAAAAAGATTGTTCAGCATGGTGTTTGCATTATTAAACCTAAAATGATTATCAAAGTGTATCCAATTATATATGTTAAAAGCGTATACTGACAACATTGAAACTTACATCTTTTCAGTCTGCAATTTAATGTAACACTAAGAAAGAATCCTTGCTTTAATAGGCCAAGCACGAAGGATTTAAATCAGATAAAAAGTTTTATGATTATTAATAAAACTATACATTATACATTTCATTTCACAACCTGGTAAATTATTTGCCATTCAACGTACCTTTTGTAAGTTTTATTAAAGTACAGGTTGAAATCATGTCTGCCATGATAATGTTCCCCAAATGCTTCTGTCCTTACTTCTCCATTAAGAGCTTGCCAGCACCAGAAAGAAAAATAGAAAGAAAACAACACTTACCTACACTTTAGAATAACATGGATCAAGGAAAAAAAACAAGTCCATTCTTGACTTTAAAAAATGGCTTTCTGAAACCACCCATTCCAGAAAAACCTAAAATCTAAAATAAATTGTTCATAATATGTGGTGGATTAAAGGTTAGTCTTTATCTTTATCAGTCGCTGTTCCTAAAGCAAAAATCAAGCCCTTCATCCAATCACTCTCCCACCACATTTGCATTTATTTCATTGGCCTCTGGACCAACAGACAGTGAAATAAGCAAACACATGCACAGCCATGCACACACAAACTAAAAAGGTTGAGCGGGTACAAATCCAGCGCTGAAATGAGACGAAAGCTGATTTGAAGACGACTCTTTGTCAATGTGATTCCACGAGACGCGTTCAGGAGACAATCAAACAACACACAATACGGAATTACAAGCTCATTGAAACCACAGATTATCCACTAGTCCAATTTTTAGCAATGCAAATTGAGTCCAGCTTAGTTTAAAACATCTACACAAAATAACAAAGACACAAAATAAAAGGAAAAATGCCAATGAGAACATACGTACAAAACTATTTTTAAACATTTAAAGTAAACTGAGTGTGTTCGTAAATATGGCCACTAGGAACCAAACTGTGCCCGACATTTAAGCATCCAGCAAAGTGAACAAAAACACACCCGGAGCAGTGGACAGTCATGGTCGTGGCATCCAGAGGGCTTGTGGGACTCGTCCAAGGACACGTATGTAGTTGTAGAACCAGACAGAGTGGGTTTCGAACCTACAACCCCAGTCCAATTCCCTACCACTGGACCAAAGCATAATGTTTTCAGAAAACTAAAAAATATTGTTTTTTGTGGCAATATTTTATTCAAAAAAGCTCATTCCATTAAACGGGATTTATCTTGCTAATTACAGCAAAATTGCACATTTTTACATAGCATTCAAAAAACCCAAGATTGAAATAACATTTGAAGAATTTTTAATCCGAGGCGGAGTTTACCATGGTTCCACAGCATTAAAGTTAAACATTACCGTCTAAGAAAGTTGCATTAAAAATAAAATTTGATGAAACAAATTATCAGTAGTCAAGAAAAGGAAAGAACAACTTAAAATAAACTGTGGCACACAACGCTATGACATAATAAAAAAGTTGCATCTATCCGCATCTTAAAGTGACAACTGTTTTAAGATTGCAATAAGATTAATTGTGCTTTAATCAGTCCGATTTAAACTTGTACATTTCCGAGAAACCAACATCAAACACAACAAACATTTACTCAATCCATAAATGATCAGTAAATTCCCTGAGGAAAAAAAACCCTTCGTGCTGCCAACGCCGTGCAAAACACCCTCCACGCAAAGCATCTGTTGTCTTCCAGACCTTCAAAAACAAGCAGCGCTGGGCCGATCCGCAAACACAGCTGCTGATGCTGATGCTGGCATTCTCCACACGCTGCCAGACATGAAGACGCTGTGCCAGGCAAAGATCAGAATACCAACAAGAACTGTTCCCACACAATTATCACTGTAAGCAAAATGCATTACTATGGCTTTCCGGTTGAAGCATTAGTAAATAACAAACACTTACAAACAGCCAATAGTCAAGTTTATGGTCTGGCTCCAGTCGCCTAGTCTCAATCGCTCTCCGTGTCAAGCCCAGCGCCCTCAGAACTTCACAAGCTTGTCCCCAGAAGACTTTTAGTTTAAATCTTTCACACTGACAAATCATTACTCACAATGTGCTTGGAGTGTCCCTGCAGAACCAAGAACATGACTAATAGACTGTTTTACTGGGCATCTTTTCCACTAGAGAAGATAAACGCCACAATGAGAGAGGTGGAAAAAAGACTACGGGAGAAAGAGAAGGAATAGAAGGAGCAGGTAAGCGTGGGCAAAGAGAGAAAAGGTACAGAGAAGAATGTGAAAAGAAATAGAAAGAGGAGAAGAAAACATGACAGAGACGATAAGATGAGACAGAGTGATGGGGGAAAACGACAAAGGAGTGGTGGAAAAAGTATAGCTTAAGAGAGAGAGAAAGAAAGAACAAACAGGTGATGAAGAGTTAAAGAAAAACCAGACTAAGAGATGTGAAGAAAAAAAGAGATAAAAATGGGAGCGCAAAGAGACAAAGAAAAAGAAATACATATTTAAAGAGATATTTCAGAGACGTGAGATGAATAATAAGGAGTAGAAAGAGAAAACAGATTGAACGAGGGATGAACCAGGGGAAAACAAGACAGAGAAAGACAGAAAGACAGACAGAGAGAGAGAGAGACATGGGAAAGAAGCAGAATGTCAAATCTCGGTAAATTAATCCCACTGAAATGTTCATGTTCTTTGCCTTATTTCTCAAGTCTCTTGTTGCCAGTTCCTACACACATTTATTAAAACACTTTAATTAATTTCACTGTCATGAATGCTTTTTAGAAAAGAAATCCAAAGCATAAGTTTATAGAAGTTTATAGAAATTAAAAAATCCAATTTGAATGTAAAGTTGTCAGACATGATCAAAATATGCTCTTATAGTCAAAATAATTCATTCTACTTACAGTACACTGACTTCTTTAATTCCAGTTGACAGAGCGGTCTTAAAAATCAGTAAACCTTTTTACAACACTTAAAAAAAAATACAAGCAGAATGTTGCAATGCCACATCTGACACCAAGTCTGCCGAGGGCACATTACTTTAAATGGACCGACAAGAACGTTTACTTTGTGTGTTACCTTGAGTTAGCGTGATCAGCTATATGTCTTTAGAAGTAATGCGCTGTTTTTCTAACCTCTGCTACATTTATTTTTCTCTCTGCACTCATATCACCTCATTTCTCAGGTTAAGAGACGGTCAAAAAAGACAGCTAAACGACAAGAAACGGTTTACATGTGGTCCTAAATATTAGAAATTACTTATTTCATCTTCATGGAAGTATCTCAATCAGACATTACAGTGGCACCTTGACCTATGACGAACGAATAGATATACACGTTTTCTGCGAAACAGGTCGTAGTAGCTTGAGTTTTTGCTTTGATGCATGAGCAAAAAGGTGCGAGCTGATGTCCAATGAATTAAAACATGAAATTATCTAGAGACATAAACAAGACGTGAGTAGAAAGAACGGTATGTGCAACATCCACATGCTGATGTGGTCTAGCGGTTAAACAGTTGGACCGGTGGCCAAGAGGTTAAAAAACCAGACTGGTAGACACCACAATCAAAGTGTCCTTGAGCAAAACTGAATCTAATCTGCTCAAATTATTGTAAAGCTGACACTAACAACAAAGTTAGTTTCTCCTCTTACTCACTATTAATAACTTAATCATTACATTAATCACTAAAATAATCATTACATACTCTTTTTTTTTTTTTCAATTCGCTGAACGATATTTATTATTTAAACAAGTAATTTCCTTGTTCAGTAACAACAGCAAAACATAGCATAACGAGTGGCATGGGAAAAATGTACTTGATGTGGGGAAAAAAACAGAGATATTAGTTTGGTCACAGAACATAATAAATGTGTACGTCGACGATCCAATTCAGTAAACATTATATCAAGCATGTCACTATATATACAGTATTCGTAGTAAATATTAAGATGTGCAACATCAACAATCTCTCGAAGAGTCCTTTATGTCACAACCTAAAATAATTGCTTGGGCAAATTTTGGATTAAAGTATTCATTAAATGCATTAATTTAGGCTCATGTATCTGGCCAGTTTTTTTCTTTTTTCTTTTTTTCAATAAAACTGGTTTGTTCACAGAACAATAATCGAATTACTGACTGTATTGTGTCAGGAACTTCAAGTGAAATGATTAAATTCCAAAAATCAATTATTTGCCTTATATATATTGTAATGGAATCATCAAGTAAAAATACTATGTTGTGTTATCAACACGTTTTTTGTTACATTTTAATATTAATCCAATGTCTTTCTGAATTCCAACAAACTATTTTTTGCAGTAATTTAATTAAATGCAAATGCTGAAATGTCTCCTTTTGTTTCGTACTAAAGTGTCAGGAACCCCATGCAAAACGAGGATTAAAGTCAAAGTAATGCTGAACAACACCAAGGTTGAATGTCAAGGTCCAGTTCAATGAAAGAATGAAAATGTTCTGCTTTTTGATTTAAAAAAAAAAATGGGCTTTTAATTCAAAATAGGAATTTTAAAATAGTCTTTGACCAATTAAGTCTTTTGAGTTGCCCAAACTGCGGATTTGCTGGCTTGTACATCATTTAAAATACAAATTAATTTCATAATGAGGACGATAGACTGATTTTTAATATGGATGTTTAATGGGATTTTTAAAAGTGATCTACCCACATTACCCCATCACATCAACTTAATTGTGTTGCTCATACAGGAAGGACAGGAATCTAATTTGCTAATTTATAAATAAAATATTGACAATTTAAGAGCTGAAAAAACTTGAGAAATGTACACTACTTGTTATACTTGAGTTTTAATAATCAAAAGTTGTAACATTATGTGCATATAAACTATATTTAAGTATAGTGGTACCCCGACTTATGAAATGAATCGGTTTCGTTCGGCGAAATATTTGTTAGCTGAGCAGCATTTTACATGTAATCCATCTAATCCATGCCATGACTTTCTAAATTCAGAATTTTTTTTATAAATGATAAAATATTGGCAATACATGTAATAAAAACTATTTTACAAAGCAGTTGTTTCGTTTGTCCTTTGGCTGATGTTTATCAAGATACAGTATAAAATGATATACGGACAATTTCACATGAATGAAACAAAACATTGTCATTCTGGGAGAATAAAAGCTTTTATTTTATATTTTGGAAGCAAGATCTCTGAAACGAACTACGGTTTTTGTTGTTTTTTTGTTAGAAGATTAAACAAATGTTTTATATACGTCTACAGTTTATTACTGTCAGTCATACGACAAGTCTCTTACCTCTAAAGAATAAAAAGAATAAGAAGACTACGCTAGTCATATTAAATCACATTAATAAATAGATTGTTGACAAAACAGATTTTGCTCACATTTCCAATCAGTACGTTTGTCAGCAATCCATGGCTTCAAACGTTCCATGATTGGATGTTTTAGAAAGACGGGACTTATTCTATTCTCCCAGAATCCTTTCACAACATCCGCCATGTCTGAAATAAAGACACTTTAGTTTCCACCTAATAAAACCAACAGTTTGTCCATCCTAGCCCTTTCATTCATTTATTTCTGTTCCATTACTGGACCTGAAACGCACAATGGCCGTGAACTTTTAGCCTTGGCCAGCAGCTAGACAGAACAGTCGATACTCCTCCACTAGCTCAGGCTAATCTAAAAGTATTATTTCCAGTAGCAGAAAACACAGCCAGGTCATTATAGACTTGTGAGATGGGGAGGTACAACAATCAGCAAATAGCTGCGGGACCTCTTGCCCTCCACGGCATCTCAACAGCTGCCCGTCTCTTTAAACACAGAGTGATGTTAGCCACGGGCAGAGACAGGGCGAGCTGAAGGATGGTGGAGAGCGAGAGGCAATCAGGAAAACCAGAGGAGGAAAAGGGAGGCAAGAGGGATGAAAGAGTGTGATAAAGAGAGAGAGATGGAGATGGTGCGAGGGAGCGAGCGACAAGAGTGAGAGAGGGGAATGGGGGAGGCAGATAAGACAGTCGCAGGGTTGAACATGTGTGATAACTGGGAGGACGGAGCACACAATATATTTGTTGGCTTTTTTTTCCCAGTGATTTTCACCCTTTGAAGGCTTCGGTTCCATGTGCTGGTCTCACGACAAAATGGGTTTAGATGTTGTCGAGTGTCTTGGTTGCATCTATATTATACAAGCTAAGTAAAGCATTTCATTGAGAAGGAAGGATATACTGGACGAATGATGAAGATGGCTGGGATTATGATAAAGAGGCCAAGCGTTTTCTTTCCTGACGTGCTTTTTGTGTGAATCTCTCAAGGCTGTCGTGATTCTATCTCTGTATTACAACAAAACCATCTTTTTAAGAAAGCGTTTATAAATCAATATACTGTACTGTACTCCCTTGTGGCAAAAGAGCTAGTGGAAACCAAAGGGTGTGTGTGTGTGGGGGGGGGGGGGTAAATGGCCCTTACTTCCTAATCTACAATCCACCTTGAAAAAATCTACAGGAAAGGAATTAGGAGATTTCAAATCAATCAAAGAACAGAACATGTTTTTATTAAGCAGACATTGTTCATGTTTATTGTTCATAATTCATGATTATGTTTATTTCACCGGGCAATGTGAATGAGGTGTGTGTGAATGTTGTGTTTTACTGTAAGGCGACCTTGAGTTTCTAGAAAGGCACCAATAAATAAAAAATCGAATGGATTATTATTATTATTATTATTATTATTATTATGTTTATTCTCTGTACTTTACAAAAGTAAAAAAAAAAACTCTTGAGCATCCTCTGGACACACACTGGGCCACTTACATTTGTGTACATCTGTATACAAATACTGTGAAATTATCAGTTCATCGAGCTCTAGACTCAGACGTCCACACCTTTCTCATGTGTGGTTGAATTATTTTATTCAATAGACTGTTGTTCCATTCTTTGTCTTTTTTATTTGTTGTGTTCTTAATGTATAGTTCTTGTTGCATTCTTTGTTTTTAGCTGTGTGCTGTCAGTTGAAAATTCTAAATATCTATGTGGAGTGGGAAAAAAATAATTTAATTAGCTTCAAATGCTCATAACAATTTGCAACAAATAATGTACTGATGATATTCTAGTAAATTATTTTATTTGACTATTGTGGTGACTTGAAAAAAATGTTTCACAAATGTGACAAATGCGCAATAGTGTCCCATGATTTGTTTTGCATCAACAATAAAGTGGACTTGATTTTAATAGATTTTTACCCAAAAAATGAACAACTATATTTTCGGATTACAAAATGTATTGTATACTAGATTAGGCGGATTTACATAAATCACAACGACCAACGATTCATGATTTATTAACCAAAAATTATTAGATCTTTACATAGTGTTTTGTTAAAGGCAGACTGCACGTCTTCCTCAGCATTAAAGGGGATTAGCATCACCGCAGTCCAAAATTGATGGATTTCAAAAGACAAACACAGACTTTCAGTTGTGAATCAAGTGAATATCACAGCTAGATTCCCTTATTATAATAGCAAGCAAGCGTTTAGTATGGCATTAAAGTACTTTCATGCACTTAGCAGATGATTTTATCAAAACAACGTTGCATTATATATTTTTGTAATGAAAACATCTAGTAAAAATACTAATTTGTGCATTCAACTGTGCATTATTAGATCTTTACATCGTGTTTTGTCAAAGGCTGCACGTCTTCCTCAGCATTAAAAGTGGTTTAGCATCACCGCGGTCCAATAACGATGGATTTTAAAGACAAACACAGAGTGATACTGTATATACAGCTAGATTCCCTTACGTGCCTCGTCGGAACACAGTCCAGCGATAGTGACACACACTTCGGTTCTGTCAATACACGCGGCGCGGCGTTCGACTGCTGTTTGAGGACAAAAACAAGATCCCAACTTGAACGTCCCTGAAGGAAAACGCGCAGAACGTGAGTGGGAAAGTATTTCTGCTCACCGGGAGTTGAGGAGATTCTCTGGAAGGTTCCTGGGACAGGTGTCGTCTTCGAGCCGCGGATGCTTCTCCACGTCTGTTGACCAAACGCGCGAAACTGTGGCACTTTACGCGCACGCGGACGGTTGCGCTGGTGTGGAGCTGAACCGAAGTGACGCTGAACTAAACGCGCCCGAACACTGTGTCTGCTGGACGGATGGAGGGTGGACGCGTTGCTTTTCCTTGTTTGGAGAAACAAGCGGAGGCAACCGAACCCCCGAGTCACGTGATCGATTATCGCTCCTTGCGGCGCGCGCAACACAATGAACACAATTTCCCGCCCGTTAAAGGTTGTAAGAGGTCTCACTCCAAGATTTATTCCAGATTTATTCTTCCAGTCAGTCTCAGCTTATATTTACTGTAGCTTTTATTTGTGTGTGTCTATATATATGTGTGTGTGTGTGCGTGTGTGTGTATTTGTATGTGTTGCTTAAATGAACATCTGATCATTTATAAGACAGATAGCACAGTGTGTGTGTGTGTGTGTGTGTGTGTGTGTGTGTGTGTGTGTGTGTGTGTGTGTGTGTGTGTGTGTGTGTGCTTATTAACATTTTTCAAAAGGCGCTTTCACTAAAATCGAACTTCAATTTACAGTAGCAAGAGGCTATACCGTACTTTGTCTCTTTCTCCAACGACTAATAAATTGACAGTTGATTTTAACAATAATATGGCTCTATCCAGTGTCATCCCATGTTTTGATTGAAGCCTATATCCTGCTGCGAGATCCTGGTGATTTCTTTAGCTTTCAAATTTATGCAAAAATATAGCCTCTAGCACCAAACACTCTTACCAAATTCAGACTAATTAGTGAGTTTTACTTGCAGCACGTTTCAAATAAATCCCACTTAATATATTCTGTAAACGGTAAGAGAACAAAGGTAATGCACTCCATTACCTTTGGAAAAACATTTGCAAATCCTTACGTGATTAGCTTTTAAAATAACTTGCCTAGGTTTTGGCCTTTATCGGCGGAGAAAACAAATCCAGGATTTTATTTTCAACAGACTTCTGCGGAAACATTTTCCCTGCAGCAATCCACACACTTGTAGTTGTTCGATTTCAAGAATGTGTATTTTTAGCATGTGCACGAGTATTAAGCTGTAATCTAAGTTGGCTTGAAGTCCTTATATCTTTATAGTCTCTGAAGTCTGAATATCTCTGTCTCAATCAGCTTACAATTCAACTCATTTTCTAGGACAGTCGATACAGACATGTTCTTCCATATTAAGTGACTATAGTGCATATCTCCGGTCAATCGTCCACCTCCTCTTTGCAAGGCTTTCTAAGGTAATTGTGGACCATTACGCATCAAGCCGGACCAAATATCTAATCATGATAAGATTCTGATCCATAAGTGTGAGCTAAATAGTGTTTGCAGCTGTGAGCAGTTCCAAGAAACGTGTGTGTGTGTGTGTGTGTGTGTGTGTGTGTGTGTGTGTGTACTAACATGTAATATACATTCTCAATAGTTTGTGAACGTAGCTATGTGACAACTGCATTGTAACCAATACAAACACACACACACACACACACACACACACACACACACACACACACACACACACACACACACACACACACTTGCATTTATATCATTGTGGGACCCCACCATTGACTTACATGCAAAACATCACGTTCTCTCTTTCCTCACTGTAATCTAAAACATCAAAAAATTCCCCTTCCCCACCCACTTTACTCCAACCTTAACAAAAACACAGTTATAACCTCTGCCTTAAAATTACATCTTGACCCTCAAAAAGAACTTCAAAGTTGTGGGGCCCTAGACAAAGACAAGTACACAATGGGGCCCCACCTGGTGCTATAGACTAGAATTCTGGGCTAAAGTTTGTGCTAAATGCAGGAACACACACACACACACACACACACACACACACACACACTCACATACAGAAGAGAGGTAGAAAAAGAGTTACTTAGCTTAGATTGTGCATATGTGTGTGTGTGTTTGACAAGGTTAACTTAAAGCTCTATAAGATTATACATTATGTACTTCACTTTATGATTTGTTTCTTCTTTTTGTCTGACCGTAACTGTTGACTTTTTAAAATATATATAACACACATACCTACATTGTTTCAGATCTTGATTCTGTGTTCAAAGTATTAGCCTTGTGGGAAATAAAAAGTCCAGTGGTTCACATATAAACTCATCGACAAGCCATATATATTATAATTCAAAGGCCAATCAGAATTGTGGTATGTGTTTAATTGATAATAAATACATTTAATACATTGCATACACCTTAGCACACACACACACACACACACACACACACACACACACACACACACACACACTCACACACACAAGAAAGAGATGTAGAGAAAGAGTTACCGGTACTTAACATAGATGCATATGTGTGTGTCTGACAAGGTTAACTTAAAGCTCTATAATATTATACATTCCTTCACTTTATGCCCCACAAGAATTTTCTAGAACACATGGGAAGCCACTGCGGGGTTCCAGCAAGTTTCACCTTGCTTTCAGGCTCACTGGATACCCAGCTGACTGTAAATAACAGGCGAACGACTCCTGTGAAAAGCCAGCAAGGCTCCGGCGGATGTAATCTGGAACTATTTGTGCCTTTCAAGAAAGCGTCCGTGAAGCCGGGTTATTTTAATTATCCCTGCTGATTGTTACACGTTCTAATTTGAAGCCGATTGCATGTATTTTATATATCTACTCTGTATATGTTTAGGTTTGTGTCCAAATAGCACTTTTCCGTCTCCACTCTGAAACAAGGTGAATGTGAAACATGTGATTTTGCACATTGTGCGATGAAACAAGCGCCATCATTTGACATTGTCCACAATTCACGAGAGTAAAATACGAGGCGCGGGCTTTATTTCACCTGCTTGTTTCATTCTACCATCCATGCAATTTTCTTGAGGGTGGATAAATTGTCCACACGCAACAGAGACCACGAACTCCATACAGTGACTCAAAATGCACTACCGGAACATAAGAGCCACTCTGGTTTGGAAATGAGATAATTGGACCAATGGAAAAGCTCCAGTGGAGGTAATGACCTTGAGTCCCAGAGCATGTTCACATCAGAGTGCTATAATTAAGGGGATGCACTACAGTTACTGTGACCTGAATCTAGACAATGCTTGCTTTAGTGGAGCTGATTTTGAATAGTCGGAAAGAAAGACACATAATGAGGTCCCTGTGAGTCACGCTCCGCTGTTGTGTTGACTTAACCTTTAGACAAAGATGTTCAACAAAGAGTTGGAGTTAGAAACCAGAAGCGACTTTCTTTCCAAGCGCGGCTTGAAGCATGATCACACCAGCAATATTGTTGGAATGGATCTTGACAAACTAAACGGACCAATATGGTGTGTAATTAAAATGAATGGACTGGATGGATGTAACCATACCTGAAGGAAGGATGTGAGGAAGAAAGAAATAAAGAAAATCCATATACGGACTGATGGATGGATGGATGAATGAGTCGATGGATGATGGATGGATGAATGGATGGATGCATGGATGGGTGGATGGAGTGATGACAATCCATACAATTGACTAATAGTCCAAAAAAAGGACAAATGGGAAAATGTGATGGACAGAGAGGCAAACAGGCAAAACCGTTAGATTAATGGAAAACTAAATGAATGGATGGAAGGATCAATGGAAGACTATTTATAGATTTTAGCCGACCTTCAAAAAGATAGCAAGACAAATAAAAGAAAAAATAAATATTAAATAAATTATGTAAAAAAAGACAAATGAATGGTTAGAAGGGCAGACAGACAGTCTGGTTGGTTCACTGACTGGCTGGTAGGTTGGTTGGTTGGTAAGTTGGTTGGTTCGCTGACTGGCTGGTTGGTTGGTTGGTTGGTAAGTTGGTTGGTTCGCTGGCTGGCTGGCTGGCTGGTTGGTTGGTTGGTTGGTTGGTTCACTGACTGGCTGGTTGGTTGGTTGGTTCGCTGGCTGGTTGGTTGGTTGGTAAGTAGGTAGGTAGGTTGGTAGGTAGGTTGGTTGGTTGGTTCACTGGCTGGTTGGTTGGTTCACTGGCTAGTTGGTTGGTTGGCTGGATGGCTGGCTCTCTGGTTGGTTGGTTGGTTGGTTGGCTGGCTGGTTGGGTGACTGGCTGGATGTTTGGTTGGCTGACTTGTTGGAAGTTATTTTGATTGGCTGGCTGGATGTTTGGTTGGCTGACTAGTTGGATGTCCGGTTGGTTGGTTGGCTGGCTCTCTGGTTGGTTGGCTGATTGGTTGATTGGTTGGTTGGTTGGTTGATAGGATAAACAGTGAACAAGGAAAGAGTTTGAAATCTTTCTAAGTTGCTTTTACAGTTTGCTTCGTCAGCCAAAAAAAGAAACGCAGCACAAGTGTTATTTAAAACATTTCTACTATAATCACTTGACCAGCTTTGGATCAGAGCCAAGTGCAGAGAAGAGCACGACAGCCTCTTATTAGCATCTTCACTCTCCATCCTCCACTGTGGCCGTCAGAGCTGCGAACTTCAGCTTTTTGAACATTTTCATAAGGCCTCGCCGCTTGATGTTCTGTGCATAAACTTCTGCCGTATTCTGAGGTTTTAAGATTTAGTCTTTATAAGTGGATCTAAAGGTGATAAACCTGGGACAATGCCAAAAAAAATAAAAATACTCAAGAGGATTTTAAAGTTCACGTGGGCTCTGCAAAAAGCTTTACAAGGTTGTGAGAGGAGTCATCAGTGTTTGTGAAAGTTGGGAGTAGGTGGCTCTATGAAAAGGATTTTTAGAAGAAAAAAAAAAGGGAAAACAGAGAAAAAAAGAAACAGGTACAACAGATAAAGGAAAAGATACACATATATTCACTTCTATTATGAACCAGAATGAAAGTGCAAATAAATGCCGGTTTCCTCCCTTTTTACACTGACAATTATTGTGGTGATGTAATTACACGTTATAGTTAACTGATTAGATCATGATATATATTATACAGTGTGAAGTGAACTAATTTAACAAAAATGTTTGGAGCTTGTATAAATAATGAAATGATTGTTGTTGTGAATCAAAACGAAACAATGTGAAATAGCTTCAAATATTTATTTTGAAAACAGATGTGATTGAATACAGTCAGTATATATAAATGTATTGACAGAGAGACAAATAGATCTCAAAACGTTCAGCTAAAACAAGACAAACTTAATCGGTCAAAAGATAAAAAGATTTCAAATTATGTTTTTTTATCATGATGTCAGTATTGTATGGTAAGACTTGAACATGTTAAGCTTTAATTATTGTAATTATGTGTAATTATTCATGCATGCATAATTTTTGTTTATCTATGTAGGCCTACAAACATTTAGAACTCTATTTTGTTCTGTGTCTGTAAAACTTGAATGACAGCAGGAAAAACAAACCCCCAGATGAATGAGACAAGCAGTCTGCGTTCATTGGTTTCCATGGAAACGACTAAAAAACATTAACTCCAAAGCTGTCAACAACATACGGTTCTTTTGAATTTTACTGCAGCATTTGAATGAAAAAATGCTTTGTTTCTTTTTTTTGTCTGACCTTAACTGTTGTCTTTTTTTTATATCTATAACACACAGACCTACATTGTTCAGATCTTGGTTCTGTGTTAAAAGTATTAGCCTTGTGGGAAATTAATATTTCTGAAAGAAAGTTCAGTGGTTCACATATAAACACATTGACAAGCCATTCAAACATTTTTGTTCATTGTAATTCAAAGGCCAATCAGAATTGTGGTATTTAATTGATATTTAATATCTTTAATATGTTGAATATGCCTTAACACAGTGACTTCGCCATTTGCTGATTTTTTTACTGGAGAATTCATGAAAAAAATGTCAAAATATCATATCGGGTTGAGTGACGGAATAAACAAAAGACAGACAGACAATCATACACGCAGGCAGATGGATGGATGGATGGATGAACAGAGAGGCTAAATCTAAATAGGTAAATTAATGGTATTTAATCTAATCAAATTACTATTCAAAAATTAATTAAACAAGGAGAGTGACATAGTGATGTGTGACATTTTAAAATAAGCGTCCCAGAAAGTCAGAATATTTCATCTATACTTTC
>MU204204.1:20429072-20459645 GCA_017309775.1 Paedocypris sp. Pulau Singkep
CTTTTGCGCTTTTTTAGTTTAAAAGATTGCTTGCTTTCATTTATCTTTATTCGCAAGATGTGGATAAACGAACAATGGAAAGACTAAGAATAGCATTCTTCACGAGTCATTTAACTGCAACAATAAAGAACATTTTGACGTTGCTGGTGTTAACCGTTATGTCTTCATGATAAAACTGATGATATGAACAATAACAAAAAATGTATGAAAAAAATGCATACTTTTTAAAACAAGTTACATGCATCATATGTGGCTAAATATATATATATATATATATATATATATATATATATATATATATATACATTTGTAAATATAGAACTATAGAGTAGAATATGGTCTTTATTTAGAGTTCTATTTATCAGTGTAGTTCAAATGACTCAAAATAACCAACGTCATGATTATCCTGTGTTTGGAAGACAACACAGCCCGTTTAAAATAGCGTTTGGATTATTCGCTAATTAGAGGGATTTGCTGTGAAACCACCAATTGTGTTGCTTTCAACAGTCTCTGTGCCGATTCTTTCACCTCAGTCATTTTAGTCTGCATTGTGATGATGATGATGATGATAATAATAATATTAATAATTATTATTATTATACATTGGCCCTACATAAACAGTATATATCTGTAGAATAGTAAATATGAAGTCTTGTTTTAAAAGAGGCTCAGTGACTTGAAAAGTTAGAAAGGTGACTTGCTTTGAGTATTAGCTAAAATAAAGGCTGTTTTATTCAGCTCGGGATTATTAACTGAATCAGGATTAAGGATTTTCTGGGAATAAAGAAAGAATCGGCCCAAATCTATTGTACCTTTCCAGACAAACAGAGAACTGAAGCAGTGCGTGATGTGATGTTTTCCCTCCATTGAAGTGTAGTTTTAATGCAAGTATAATGTACAGTCTGTGGTTGAGATTACCCACAGTTATCTAACTAAAGAGATGTAATGGAACCGAATTAAGGAGAGCTGGAGGTCCTTGCTTGGGGAATTTGCTCCACGTGGTCCATCGGATAATCTGCTGCTGAAAGCCCCATCGCCTGGCACGGGACAGTCCCGCCGTTTACGATTAACAATTATGTAAATGTTCAGCATGAGACTTCTCACTGAACTTATAGACTGTACAAAGCATATTTTGATCATTTGATATTTTTTTAAGTTAATATTTTTAGTAATTAGCTTCAGAGCGCCTTCCACAGACTGTCTCAAGCATCAAACTATGCTTTTTTGCAAGAACTAAAAAAAAAACGACAGAAAATACAATTGGTGTGTTTGTTGTCATCTTCTGTAGGGCGACTTTGATGGTCTTGAAAAGGCAAATAAATGAAACAAACTATTATCCTTAATATATGGTCATTTAATCATGGCTATAAAGTTGACTTTGACAGCAATGTCTAGGAAAACAAAAAAACTGAGATGAAAAAAATAAACATTGGGTGATTCCGGTTGCCTCTGGCACTCCGACTTTACAAGACTTGTATGTGTTGGTGGTCTCGCAGACTGGAAGAAGCTTGTCTTTATCCTTAGTGGTCCAGAAGCCCCTCAATCCCCTCAATATCGTCATAGAACGACGCCAACCCTGTTTATTCTCTGTAAGCGATCTGATACATCTGTAAGACCAGCTTTTGTGTCTCGTGACAGTCTTTTCCCTTTATAAATGTTTGGCATCTATCTGAAGAGATCTGACTTTCTTTTCAAATGTTCAGTGAGAATGTCCCGTCGAAGCACAAGGTTGAAGTCCAAAGGGGCTTCCTTAGCTGAAGACGACGCTGCCAGCCCAAGCTCTTTCAAAGAGAGTCAGGTTAGGTGAGTATTTGTGTTTGCCCATCACACTACTTGCGTGTCTATGCTGATGAGTGATTCTGTTCCGCAGGGTCTACAAGAAAAAGACAAGTCGCAAAAGCACCGGAAGTGTTTCCCAGATTTCCAGCCGAGCAAGCAGCGAACGTCAGAGGCTGCGGGACTTTACCGACCTCAGTAATGCAGAAAATATGAACGGTTTGTGTTTTCCAGATTGCAGACTTTTACTTATCATTTGTTTTCCTACCTTTATTTTGCTAGATTGTTAACATAAGGCCCGTGGGCCAACGGTGACCCCTGAAATGGCCAACAAATACGTTGTATTTGGATTAGTGTCATGCCATTTTTCGGTCGGTTTGTCGTAGAATCTCAATCAAGCTCCTAAATGTTTGTTCTTTTATTATCTTCAGGATGATTATTTTTCTTCTTAACTTCTAAGTTTCCCCTTTGTATTGAACTTCTATTCATTCTCTTCCTTCTTGTCTAGTCTTCGTTCATCATAAAAAAAACATTGTTTCAGTTGTAAAGTCAACATCTCTTATCAACTGCAGTCATCTTAAAAATATATGCAAATCTTTTTTTATCTTCTTCTTTTAAAGTTTGGTCTAAACGTATCCTTCGATATTTTCCAACAGAGCCTCTCTGACTGCCAACACTATCGACTTACCAACTTTGTTGGGTGTTTCCTTGTTTCTATTGGTGTCTGCTTTTATATTTATTAAACGTGTCAAACTGATTTTATAGTTTAAAAAACCATAGTAAACAATAATCATAAGGTTTACAACCTGTCTAGACCTACACAAGCATATTCTTATGGAGGTGTTGTGTTTTCAGGAACCTTGAAAGCAGCACAAGGATTTTCCTCTGGATATTCATCTTCGGAGGAGCATTTAGATCGAGTCATTATCAGAAATTCCAGTAAGATTTAAGACATTTCACAATGACAACCTGGATGGCAGCTTGGTTTAGTCATTCATGAGGAAAAACGGGTGTAAAATCTGTTTCCAGCTCAACCTGCAGATGAAGCACCAAGTTTACTGTGGGAAATGATTCAGTCTCCAGGTATCAAACATGGAAACTTCCTAATGGTTTCTTCTACATCAACAATTGCTCTCTTTCTTTCACTGCTTCATGCACATTTCAGCTCAAGCTCTGGTTTGGTTCAACTGGTGGCTGGGGAAGTCGTGTTATAGCGTTACCTCTCGAATGTCCTTGCTTAACGTGTCCTTGCTTAGCAGGTACGTGTGTGTGTGTGTGTGTGATTGTTACCTTCAATTCATTGCAAATTGAATTTCACTTTTGCGTTCACATTTTTTCCATTTCTGTCGGTCTAAGTGAGCGTGCAATTTCAATCACGGAATTTAATTTGCATTTGCGTTTAATTTCGTCTGTGTTTGCGCATTGAAGCAATCTTAACTCAATTAAAAATAACATTTTAGAACGCTTTTGATTTTTGGCCAGTATATTGTTCATAGATATTAACAATCTAGTTAGAATTGAAAAACAGCTTATTATTACAAGGCTGAAGAGGGCTATTTATATTTTTAAATCAATTACATACGTATGTGAATATATAATATATTGTTATATCTTTATTATTTTAATATTTTATTGTATTATTATTTTAAGTACGTATATCAGGTATATGGTTATATAAATTGTAAAACACCTATATTTTTGGGATTTATCTTACCAGTCGTATAGTTCTTGCATCAGGTCACGTGACCACCTGAGCGCTCACTGAATTTTCTTTTCTTATAGTAAAATCAAAATGGCCATTTTGTCCTCTTGCCTCTTCCTTTTCTCAATTTATTTTTCTTTCTTTTTGTCTACAGATGCACATCGAGGGTGAAAAAAACTATCCTACTTATCGTCGTCCTCGTTTTTCTCATCTTTGGTGAGAAGCCACTACTATAACACAACATGCTGGATGTGTAATGCTACATGTTCAAAGCTGTCAAGAAACACATTGTCTGTGTAACAATGACATATCCTGGAAAGACATTCCAGAATATTCTCACAAACCCTTTTCATGTTAGGTCTGTGGTACGTCTTCCAATCCAATCTTCTGTCTCACTTTAAAGGGGCTATGCATTTATCCCCCGTCAGACTCATCGACGATCCAGGGAACCCTGATGGAATGGTGAGTAGATCTTCTCTAATCCATCATGTCACTGTTTTCTTTATTATTTAAAAGTGTATGTTGCGTATTTGTCATATTTTTTGCTTTTTATTTGTGTAATGAGAAGGAAAAAATGTGAATCACACCACATTTAATTCCTTGTTGTCGTGTGAACTTTAAAGTTGGCAATGTTGATTCTGATTCTCCTCAGGACGTTATGGATCACGTCAGCCTGTCGGAGATGAAAATAAAACTCGCCAAAATACAAGAAAACGAAGGCGACCTGATGGTTAATACAAGCTTCTCACGATCACGTATATTAGTGTGTTTACCAAACCTGCTGGTTTCTCCTGTGTGTCTCCTCAGAGGAACATTGAACTGCTAAGGGAGGACATCTCGAGACAGAACGCCAAGTCTGAGGTGAGAAACACGCGCTCTTCCGTTCCCACATTGTTTCAGCACAGCAACGGAACAGGAAATGATGTCACCAACGTTGTCAACCTGTTTGTTTTTTTGACAGACACATATGAGGTCTCTGAAAGACCAAATGAGGAAGTGAGTGTCAGTTACCAGTTCATATTGCAGTTTTGTCCACGTTGGGTTAACCTGAATGGTTTTTTTGTGGCCAGTTTGGAATTCGAGCAAGGACAGCGCATCTCTGAGCTGAAATCCACTCTGAAAAGCCTGCAATCCTCCCAAGACGTCCTCAAGGAGAAAGTTGGCGATCAACAAGCGTTCAACACCATAGTAAGAACCTGATTGTTGGTGCGGCTCTTATCACAATATCTAAAAGGTGGAAACTCCTTTTCAGCTGAAGGCGGAAATCTCGAAAAGCGTAGTTAGCCGTCCTGAACTGCAGAGGGCGATGGATGACATGAAAACCAGGATCGTGGCAGAACTGCGTCGGGACAAGGAGAGTTCCCGGGATCCATGGGGTGTGGGAGAGGCGCTGGACAAGGAAGCAGCTGTAATCGCCTCCATTCAGGTTGGGTTGAGTCTCGCCCACGTCAAGGTGTTTGCGTGTTTTCAGGCAGTTGTGTTGAAGTTTTTTTTGTGTTTTTCAGGACGTGAAAAATATAGTCAACGGAGCCATTCGTCTCTATAGGGCAGATGGAGTTGGAAAGGCCGACTTTGCCTTGGAATCTGCTGGTAGTTATCATGTAGTACACACACACACACACACACACACACACACACTGCTTCATAACTGAGTGTCCACATGGCAAGGCTGCCCACTGCTCCGGGTTGGTGTGTGTTCACCAGGGGTGTAGAGAGTACCGGACAGCAATACTTGAGTAAAAGTACAGATACTTACTGTAAAAATTACTCCAATACAAGTAACAAGTCACCAATTTCAAAAAGACTTGAGTCAAAGTAGCATAGTATCCAATTTTAAAAGAACTTTAGTATTAAGAAGTATTTTTATTTCAAAATAAAAAGAAATGTGAAAACAAACTATTGTTTTCCAAGACAGAAACAGAATTTAACCTCAATGTTTGAAAACTGGTAGAACAGAGTAGATAAAAAGAACAAAAAGTCAGTCTCAATCACTTAAAGTTGCAAGTAGATTTAAAATAAAATGATTAATCTGATTAGTAAATTATATATTATATGTATTATATAAAGTTAGATATATTATATAATAACATTTGTAAAACACATGTTTACGCCCCTAATTCGCGTTCTTGTGGTTTCTAATTCACAAATAGCCTCCATTACCTTCAGCAGCCTAAAGATGGCGATATTCACCTCGTCCGCCCAAGAAATTAACCGCAGTATAAATCGATTCCGGCTTGTCGCGCACAATTACAATGTAACAAGTAAGTGTAAGTGTTTGTTCAAATGTAGTGGAGTGAAAAGTACAGCTACTCAATCACAAACGCAGTGGAGTAGAGAGTAAAAGTTGCTTATATTTTTGATACCCAGTGCAAGTACAAAGTTGCCAAAAAATGTACTTAAGTAAAATAACTAAGTACATTTACTCAAGTACCGTACATTTACTCAAGTACCTTCTGGTGTTCACTTCATTATGTGTGCTACAGCTTCACACTTAATCGTTAAAAGATCGCAATCTTCATTACACCCTCTTCTCAATCTTAATCCTGCATTTATACGATTGATACGCCAGCGTGATCAAATTAGTGCCACAAAGAGTTTTTGCAGAACATAGTGCACGTGTTTATCCAGCAGCGTACGTAGTAGCACGAATCTTCACGCTGGTGTGCAAATCTCTTCTGCTTGAGTACACATTGTTTTGGGACTTTTTTGACTCTTTGCTCTGATTGGTCAAAGTAAACTCATGGCAAAGCAGATCCTCGCCAACCACGACAGGTCGTAAAACTAAAATATAAAAAAGGTTTCAAAAGATGTATACATCATTACTTTTACATTACATTTAGTTTTTCTTACATTTTTTTTATTTAAAGCAAAGAGTAATACGTTTTATTCTATTGCTGTTTGACAACCTGGTATTAAGAATTAAATCTTTAAAATGGAAAAAAAAAAAAAAAAAAATTAGAATCGTGAAACAATTGTGACCTTTATTCTAAGCAAAAAAAATTGTGATTGTATCCAGAATCGTGCAGCTCTAGTGCTCCCAAGTGGTCAAGTTGACTGTGTGTGTGTGTGTGTGTGTTAGGTGCCAGTGTGTTGAGCACGCGCTGCTCAGATACGTACACGTGCAGATCTCCGCGTGTGACTATCCTCTGGATTCCTCTGTGGCAGGTAGCAAACGGTCCTTCCACAGTTTTACAGGTGAGCGCAAAAACACAAAATGTTATTCCGTCTTCTTCGAGATTCCGTCTATATTGACTAGATGCGTATTTACTAGATCCACAGTAGTATTCACTTTTTTTTATTATTTTGCTTTGGCCCAGCCGGAAATGTCTCCTGGCAATTGTTGGGCCTTCCATGGATCGCAGGGTTTCCTGGTCATCTCACTGTCCAACCCTGTGAGAATCACCGAAGTCACTCTGGATCACATTCCCAAAGCGCTTTCACCTGTAGGACACACCAACTCCGCACCAAAGGACTTTGCTGTCTATGTGAGTGTCTGGATTATTCTGGAGTCTTTGATTCCCAACAAACACATGTCTTCCTGTCTAGGGACTATTGAAAGAGCAGGAAGAAGGAAAGCTGCTGGGGACCTTCGTTTATGATCAGGATGGAGATTCAGTTCAGACCTTTAGGCTTTCAGTAAGTCAGGAACGCAAAGGACGGATGGATTGAGGTTTCCATCACTGCATTGATTGCGCATTCCTCCTTTGCAGGAACCTTCAGACATCTACAGTATGGTGGAGCTGAAGATATTAAGCAACTGGGGTCACATGGAGTACACGTGCGTGTACCGCTTCAGAGTGCACGGCCAAGCGGTGATGTCCGAATAAACATGAGGATCTCACACGCCTGGCCTCTTTAGTTTTAGAGTAAAATGTCTTCAAGCTCATACTCAAACGAGTTTTTACAGTAGCCGCTCGCTTAAGACTTCTTACCTGAGAACGAGAAAAAAAAAAACAATCTCAGGCATCTCAACTCAGCAAAATCATCTCAAAAACAAACCGAGTGGGACGTTAGCGACCCCTCGTGCGGAAACAACGGCGGGAAAACCGCGAAGCAATCCCCGAACGATCTGCCCTGTTTGGCGGGATTTTATCGTTGAATCGAAGACAAACGCTATTAGCCTGCGCGCGTCATGTTGAAGTAATTATTCTTGAGGTAAAAATCTCAATCTGTGGTAAAATTGCGCGTACTTGTACGTCAAAGCGCTGTTTACTTTCGCCTGCAGCATCGTTTGCACTGTTTAATTTTTAATTTGTGTGTCCTGGACGACTCAACAGCGCCTCACCTCTGCGGGACGAGAGGTTCTTTTTTCTCTGTATATTTGAAGGAACCGTTTGGCGTCCACTGCTTTGACTTGCATAAATACCGAAGGTACACGCTTTTTTTTATGTTGCCGTCCAAAGTTTCTCATTGTTAATGGCATCAGGCAAAGTTTTGATTTTTATATGCTGTTTATTAAAATTTAAAATGGTTGACGAAATGGAGTGGAGTGATGAATTATTGCAGGTGGAATTTGAGGAGACCCAGTGGAAGACCAAGGAGACGCTGGAGAGACTCTCAAAACTGGCCTGGGAGTTTGTTGGTGTCCCATTGGGGCAGTGGTGTAAAGTACTTGAGTAAATTAACGTTTAAGCATTTTGGGCTACTTTTACAGAGTCTCAAAAATATAAGCAACTTTTACTCTCTACTTGACTACATTTGTGATGTACTCAATGATGTGTGTACTCTTTATTCCACTACATTTGAATGGAATGGAGGAACGACTATTGTTAAATTGTGATTGGGCAAGACAAGTCAACGTCTTTCTAACCCGGTTCATTTCTTGGGTGGTCGAGGTGATATCGCCATCTGCAGAATGCTGAAGGTACTGGATGCTATTTATAAGCGAAATCACGTGAGTTAGCAGTTTGCACATATGAGTTTGCTCGAGACTGACTTTCTTTTTCTCTCTATTATGTTTTGCCATTTGGTGTTAAATTAAATTTCTATGTCCGTAAATAAAACCTCATAAAGAGTTTGTTTTTTCTCATTCCTTCTTGTTTCATGAGCCCAAGTAAGAGAAAAATACTTTTTAAAATAGGATACTTTATTTTCAGCGGAAGAAGATGGATGAACAGAATAAGGAGTATTTTGGCTAATAAAATACTTTTATCTGAGTTGTAATTAGTTGGTTTTATTGGAAACACGGGGCTCAATAATTTACATTTGTGCAATTTATAATTATAATGGAATTAATATGTATCTGTGGATGGAAACGGCACAATCAGACTTCCTTTAATAATATTTATTATCACAAGTGAAACTGAACAACAAAAGCAAACAAGATGTAGGTAATCTAATAAATACAGTATGTTGGTAGAAAAGCTCGTCTTACAGTATGAACTACCAGGATAGTGCATTAAAAGGAAGAAAAATAAATATATGCTACTACTGTGTTCAAAAGTCCAACAGTGAAAAAAAGTGAAAAAGTTACAGCCTCTAATTTATTCCTAAAAACAAAACCCACAATCATTTACATTGAATTCATTTTTACAATCATTTACACAGTTACAGTCGGCAATCAGAAAAAGTAAAGGGTTTCTTGATGCACGTCTCGTGATGTAAAATCGAGACCTTTATAAACACGACGCTCGCGTGGAATGACGCGGGCTGATGTTTTTCACGTTCACCATGATCTCGCGAGTCTGATGTCTTTCATCTCCGAAACACACGCCAAAACCTGCAGCTCCAGTACGAATACACACATCCATACCAGGCTAACAATATTAACAAACTATTGAGGTCTATACAGGAACACCCAACATCCTCCGAACAAAGTTTTTATTTTCGTTTGAAACGCTGGCAGATATTATAGAAAACGCTGGTTGTGTGAAAATTGTAATTCACTTGCCAAAATGTACACAAATGTTTTTTCCGTTAAGGTTATTGGAAATAGGCTGAATTGTTTGAACTCCTGAAAGTTGTTGGTTTGTGTTTGTGTTTAACAGTTATAAAAGTCTTATAGCAAATGGGGCGTCCCGTATGTGCATAAATATATATAAACATATGCAAACGTGTGCATATATAATCAGGCACGAGTCTGAATGTTGAGTCGAACTCCACAGCAGATTTACACAATTCTGATAAATTATTAAAGCACAGCAGTGACGGATTAAGGCCGACGAAACGTTAAAAAATAAAACATTTAAAACTACACACAAAAGATAATTCATCTTAAGGCAAAAATAAAACTGAAAGCACGTACAAAAAAACTGCGCATTTTTGTATGTGTGCATGTATACGTGTGTGTGTGTACATGTATATTTATGTATATGCGTGTATACATACTGTATATACATATACATATTTATACTTGTGCGGCCTGAGAAAGTGACTCGTTTGTGTAAGACGCTCCTTCAAAAACATGTATGTGTGTATATATAAACTTAAATAAGCATATATAAACGTAAATACACATTTATACATACATACACACACATACACACGGGCGTCCTCCACACAAACAGATTTTGTGTATTTGCTGGTTAATGAAATGAATACAGTATTAAATTACGGGGACTTTTCCCGTAAACGATGGCGACGTCAGTAACCGTGACAACAGAAAGATGCTAAAACAGTAAAAAATGACGGTAAAGACATCGGAACAGGCAGGCAAACGTAACTCGGACACGCAAGGCAGAGTTGAAATAAAACCTGTGCTCTTGCTCTGCTGGTAAACGTGTGACGCTCTTCCTCAGTAGTTGTGTGGAGCAAACGCAAGGAAGAAACAGGAAGCGCTAGACTTGAGAGTTGCCCAGGCTGTCCAGCTCTTCCGGAAGGTGCTTCTCCGCACCAGCAGCCGTCTGTCGGAAGCCGGCTGAGATTTCATCAAACGTCCGGCCCCGGGTTTCTGGGACTTTGAAAAAGGTGAAGACGAAGAAGCAGAGCAGCAACACGGTGAAGATGACGAACACGTACGGCCCACAAGCCTCCTGGAAAGGGCACGAGGAAATCAAAGAGTTAAATCCACTACGGGCATGAAATGCGTAAGCCACAGGGGTGTAGAGAGTACCGGACAGCCATACTTGAGTAAAAGTACAGATACTTACTGCAAAAATTACTCCATTACAAGCAACAAGTCACCAATTTCAAAAAGACTCGAGTCAAAGTAGCAAAGTATCCAATTTGAAAAGAACTTAATTATTAAGAAGTATTTTTATCCGTGCTCAATATAGGCCCAAAAAAAGTGAAAACAAATTGTTTTTTAAGACAGAAACAGAATTTAACCTCAATGTTTGAAAACTGGTAGAACAAAGTAGATAAAAGAACAAAAAGTGAGTCTCAATCACTTAAATTTGCGAGTAGATATAAAATAAAATGATTATTCTGATTAGTAAATTATATATTATATGTATTATAAAAAGTTATATATTATATAATAACTTTTGTAAAACACATTTTTACGCCCCTAATTCACATTCTTGTGGTTTCTAATTCACAAATAGCGTCCATTACCTTCAGCAGCCTAAAGATGGCGATATTCACCTCGTCCGCCCAAGAAATTAACCGCGGTATAAATCACAATTACAATGTAACGAGTAACGATAAGTGTTCGTTCAAATGTAGTGGAGTGAAAAGTACAGCTACTCAATCACAAACGCAGTGGAGTAGAGAGTAAAAGTTGCTTATATTTTTGATACTCAGTGCAAGTACGAAGTTGCCAAAAACATACTTAAGTAAAGTAACAAAGTACATTTACTCAAGTACCTCACACCCCTGGTAAGCCGCCATCTTACCTCGACGTACTGGAAACACATGCCCACGATAAAGTTTGCCGTCCAGTTGCTGAAGCCAGCGACGGCGAAAGCAGAAGGTCTCGGTCCTTGACTGAAGAGTTCCGCCACGATGAACCACGGGATGGGGCCGGGCCCGATTTCAAAAAAGGCCACGAAGGAAAAGATGGCCACGATGCTCACGTACGACATCCACTTCAACTGTTCCTGTGGGGCGAGAGAGAGATTTCAGGGCGATTAGCCGCACTCACGCTGGCACTCCGAGTGTGTGTGTGTGTGTGTGTGTGTGTGTGTGCTCACCAGCAGGGCCAGAGCGATGGTCATCAGCACAGCCGACCCCGCCATTCCCAGAAGCCCCAGGAGGTGCAGAGACCTGCGGCCCGCCCGCTCCACCACAAATAACTGAACAGATTCATCTAGATTACTTTCAAGATTACCATAAGATTCATCTTGATTAAAAAATGATATATATATATATATATATATATATATATATATATATATTTACTTATACACACAAAAAATCAAAGTAAGAAAAAAAACATTAAACAAATATTAATGTTTTTAAAATACATACAATACACAGGATAATTCTATAAATACATCTATTTTAAACAAAAAATTGCTTTTTAATTTTAGAAATAAATCAAACTAGATCAGTGAACTGCATCAAAACAATATTGGGCATTATAACACACACTACACATATAGTCACACAACACTATTATTTATGTAATAAAAGTCTAAATCAATTGTATTCACTTTATTTTAAGTAGTTTATTAGTAACATATATAATAAAAAAAAATTTTGTAGCTGTTTTTGTAGCGATTATTTATAAACTGCAACTAAATCACTTTTAGTGATGGTACATTTAGTTTTTTTCCTTAGAAATAAATTTACATTTAACATGTATTCACCTTTTTAATACAAAGCTACACTTTGGTGTAAAAATTAGTGCTAAATTAGCACTTTTTAAATCAAAAATCTGGCTTGCTTTTAAAAAAAATGTATGCGTTAAAAATATAATTCAAATATTAAGTGTACTGTAAAACAACACAACCCAATATAACCCCATAATTCAGCCCATAATAAGCGTCTGTGCGTGTAGTGTCGTGACTCTTACCGACACCACAGTGAAGGCCGTGTTGACCACTCCGGCTCCAATGGTAGCGTAAACCGGCTGCTCCACGCCGGCCTTCTCGAAGATCTTAGTGGAGTAGTAGAAGACCTGTGTGGAAACAGAATGAGCACTGAGCTGCTCGTGAACATCTAATGTGTGTGTTCCTCACAGCGTTGATGCCGGAGAGCTGCTGGGAGAGCTGGAGCATGATGGCGATGACGATGGGCTGGCGGTAGAGCGGCGAGCGGAACAGTTCCAGGATGGTCACCTTCTTCTCTCTCATCATCTGCCTGCTCTCCTCCTTCATCTCCTGCATGTCTGCGCTGACGTCGTTCGTCCCACGAAGCTTCTTGAGCACTGCGTGGAAACATGTTGTTCATAACCCTGCTGAGGTTCTTCATCGTCATTACAGACGGCCTGCGCTCACCAGATTTGGCTTTGTTCTCCTCGTTGCTGTTGATGAGGAGGAAGCGAGGGCTCTCTGGACAGATGGGCAGAAGACAGCACTGCAGCAGCGCTGGGATGAAGGTGAAGCCCAAGAGGAAGGGCCACATGGAGTCGTTCCCCAAAATGACATCCAGGCCGAAGATCTGTGACCCCAAATCTCCGGGTTAAACATCAACAAATGCCACTATGAGGTTAGTGTGTGATCTACCTGTGCCATGAGGATGCCAGTCACGATGCCCAGCTGGTGAAGGGTCCCCAGGGCTCCTCTGAGGGCCGTAGGCGAGACCTCACCCACATACATGGGCACGAAGCCCGAGGACAGACCAGAAAAAACTCCCACCACCAAGCGTCCGATAATCAGCATCTCGTAGGATGCGGCCATTTTTGAGAAGCCCATGAGCGCTGCGGCGATGAAGGCCAGGACATTCACTATGAGCATGGAGTTCCTCCTGAAAGAATAGAAAAGATTAGAATAGAATGTCATTATTGTCATTGTATCACTACAATAAAGTTAGTAGCACTACTCTGTTTGGTGGAAAAACAAAAATGTGAAATCAAAAGCAAAAAGATCAACACTGAATAAAACCAGTATAAATAACTACAATGTATCAAAATATAAGGGAACAAATACAAAAAGCTTTCTATTAAAAACTGTATACAAAAAAGATAAAATATAAATAGACATGTTTTACATACAGCATATATAAAATATGTCTATTTTTATATGTATACAAAAAGACCAAGTCAGCCACCATCCAATGACCATGAAATCCAATGAAAAACAAAATGCTCCAAATACATTCAAAACGAAGGAAAATAAAGAATTTCACCTTCCAAAGCGATTTACGAACAACCCAACGGAGAAGGCGCCAAAGATCCCACCGATGGGGAAGATGGCCACGGAGAGGGACCAGAGCGTGGTCATGGTGGCTTTAGGGATGTTCTCGCCATAGCGCTGCACCCATGTTTCGTTGTAGAATCCCTCAATGATCTAAAACAGACAAGACAGCCTATGGGTATGTATGTACGCATGGATTTTAACTCTATTCATGAAGTTTTAAAATTACCTTTGTAAGAACAATTCCCAATTGCTAAATAAAATAAATTGCTAACAAATAAAACAAAGGACATTTGTGTGAAAGAGGTTCTGCTCCCTATTCTAATGGAACAACATCAATAAAAATTATTAAATAAATAAAATAAAAATAAAAGAGGCATTAATTTGAACGATACAAACATGTAAATGAAATTAATTACACGATACAAGTTTGAATGTTAATCATAGTCGTTGCCTTTCATTTACAAAAAGGCCAATATCATGTTTTACTTTTGTCTGCAAATAAAGCCTTAACACTCAGAAAATGTTCCACTTGTTTTCTACTCTAGCTTACATCTGTCTTTCTGTCCATCCGTCTTTCCATCAATCCATTCATCTATTTTATCCATCATCCTCCTACAGCTGCAGAACTGATTGTAATATAATGTTGGCCAGTAGGTGGCGCAGTGAATGGCACTGTATGGAGTGTTTGTTCACTGAAAGTTTCACTGGAGTGAAAGTTCCTCTGATTGATAAACACAAATGATCTAACTGCCTTTATTCTAGTGTAATGAAAATAATCGCAATAAAGCTATAAAAAGTTCATGTTGCTATAAAGGTCACATTACTTTCCGACTCTCCTAGCAGATGTCTGACACCTCTGAATGCCAAAAGCCCTTCGACATATCAGTATCCACTAAATATCAGGAATGGTGCGAGTCATTCGGCTCTCATTATCCATACCTCTTTTAAAACGCTTTGTCGATTTTAGTAAACTTTAAAATCTCTCAAACATATTTATTGTTTTTTAGCTTCTTTTGCTGGCTTCCGCTCACGTCGGATTGGAGTTTAAGAGCGTAACGACAGTATTATCTGTGATAAGAGTGTATTCTCAGAAATTTGCAGACAAGAAGCCCTTGAGGTTGCAGTAATCTTATCAAGAAAATTATTTAGAGAGGGTCTGCGTCAGGCCCGAGCTCTAAAAAGAGTCTCGCACTTTCATTGTTCAAGTCTGTAAAGCCTTGTAAAATGAAAATGTCGGTTACCTGACATTTTATAATGAGGGATCATCAAAAACTATACATAAGAAAAAATACATTTTTAAAGGCAGAATTTTCTCCGTCTTTGCCCTGAACTGTCAACTGTCCGATTTATACACTTCACACAGTGTCTAGAAGGTAAAAAGTCTCATTCACATGAGCAAAACCGGGCCCCAAGTTCAACACACACGTCTGAACATGTTGTGTTACGTGTAAAAAGATCTACACCATGTGCTGGATTGCAAAACACAAGTCATCTAGACCTGATAGTCGTTTGGGAGAGTATTCTCATCTCTGGCTCTTTTGTCCGAGTTGACTTCTAACATTTAGAAGGCGACGTGTCCCCATTAGGCTGTAAATGTCAGGTGTTGTGTGTGGATTTGGCAACCGCTGCTGTTGTGCATTAATATCAATAATGGTGGTGGGGGGGGGCATGAGGGTGTCAAAGTCAAATCCAAAGGTTGATGGGAATGATATTGATGTAAAATGTCACAAACTGATGATTATGAGGACATTTTATAATATACACACTTGTGAGGACATTCATAGCCACGTACCTTCTGTGGAGCGTTGATGACACCCGTGTTATAGCCAAACTGAAGCGAGCCGATCACCGCCGTCCCCACGGCCAGCAGCAGCGGGCCGGTCAGTTGCTGGAGGGGAAAAGGACAGTTTTTTTTAATAAAACAAGGTTTTAAACGGAGACCATTCTGTTTCCTAAGGTGCCGTGACCCATTGTTTGACATTCCTGAAGTCGTCATCACAGTGGTGGAACAGGTTTTTTTTTTTAAAGGAAGCACCAGAGCCGCACAGATTTGGCCGTATGTTGCCTGGACTTGAACCTCAGACCTTCAGACTCTCTGTGCTAACGCTGAATTAACTGTGTTAAGCGAATGCACTGCTGACATAAAAAAACGCATATCCTGTCCACGTCCGTACACACTACCCACAGAAATTAGTAAAGAAAAGCAACTTGAACAAATAACTTCCTGAAAAGTTTGTTCCTCTCTCTCTGCTGATAATTCTATGTCATTCAGGAAAGAGGCCAAAGGATTATTCACATTTTCCTCATTCCAAACACAGATAAACAGACGCTAACCTCACAAACTGTCTGGTCGAGAACAGAAAACACGATTCAAATCTTCACGCTATTGTAGAATTGTGAACCAACAATTCTGCGTTTAATGTCGGCAATGAAGCTAAAAGATACAACTGTAGGCTATTCTACAAAGATACAACTGTAGCTCTGACTGTAGAAGATACAAGTGTAGCTGCACAACCCTGTAGCTATTTGTTGCGATCTGTGGAGACGCTTTAAAGAACTATTCTGAAACCTCTGGCCAGGCTTAGTGAAGAATGTTCAGGTCTAATCAAGCCCTGAAAAAAACGAGTTGGTGAATTCCCTCATCATTGTCTGTTCTCGTGTTGTTCCTGAACTCATCCGATCGGACTGATCCCATAATGAAGTCGAACCGAGGCTCCTTTAAAACCAACTGGATGAGCACATGGAAAACAAAACAAGTTTGACATTTGGTTTTGTTGAAAGTCAACACGATTCCAAACTCCTCAAACTCCAAAAGGACGAACTTTTACCAGTGCCAAATTTAAACACAGGTTTATAAATACTCACCGCACGGCTGTATTGCTTATGTGGTTCTTAATACGTCAATAGTTTGGCATCATTTTGGAGATTCTGTATTCATTTACCGACATAAAGCGCTGGGTGAGATAACATACGTTCAACGCAATGACATCAGATCACGTGATTTGGATCATAGGGCTGTAAACACTCTTCTCTTCTGGACATGTTATGTGCTCACATTCCTGCGTTACAAACAGACTGTCAACACTGAGAGAAGAAGCAGTGACGGCCTTTGAATAACTGGTCTTCTGTTTGTGTTTGTGCAATCTCATGCTGACCAATACTTTAAGAAAGTCTAAAAAAAAAAGTTCACCGAGTTCAACCAGTGCAGGAACAGGATGTTATGTACACAAACCGAGGGTCTTTAAATCTTCACTTAATACTTTGAACTTAAGGTCTTTGGGTCTTCGGTCAGGCCGACTTGGGGCATTTTCACTGATCTCACGTGAAGGAAATGCCAATAAACAGTAGCCATTTCCAAGCCGACTTCCTTTAGAAGTGAACTGCATCCTTCCTGCTGTTGAAATATGATGGTAAATATGGCGCATAGTGACACAAGGCCAAACAGGGAAGACTGGTGTCGCTTTAAGAGAGAGGGGGAGGGAGAGAGAAGGGGGGGGGTTGGAGAGAGGATGGTAATGATAGAGAGAAGAATACCAAAGGAGGGAGAGGAAGAGCAAGAGAATGAGAGAGAGAGAGAGAGAGAGAGAGAGAGAGAGAGAGAGATGGAAATGGGAGAGGCACTTTCTTTTTTTTTGGTTGTTTATTTTTATATGTTTATTTTATTTAATGATTCATGTAAAACCCATGAAATAAATAAATAATTATACATATTATATGCATATTATATATAAAACACCAGATTCCCAGGGAGATCAAGATTTGGTTGAATTTTTGTAATGAAATGTAAGTCACTTTGGATAAAAGCATCTGCTAAATGACTGTAAATATCCGTAAAACAAGATGCAATATCTCCACTGTGGGACAAAAAAAAGTATTTTCACCTCCATTAATTTAAAACATGGAGGAAAGAGTGGTAGAAAGAGAAGGAAAAATAAAAAGAAAAAGAGAGAATGACAGAGAAAGAGGGAAGACAGATTGAGATTGGGAGCGATAGAGGGGAAATATATCTAAAAAGAGAGAGGGAGAGAAATAGTATGATCAATTCTAGATCTGGGAAAGAGAGAGTGGTATAATGAAAAAAGAAGAAAGGAGGAGGGGGAGAGAGAGAGGGCGAGTGAATAAAGAGGTTTCAGTGTACTTCTCCAGGGGAGGGTGTGAAACATTCCTTCCCAGAATCCCACCTTTCTCCTGTATAGGAGACACGGTGTAGCAGCGTTACCGTATTTACAACATTTAAAACAGCCATCGTTGGTGATCAAACTCACAACCTGGTGTTTCTGACTCTACACTGGACCCATTGAACTACAGGAATGAGATTTTTGCCTCGTCATCGTCACGTCGTCTCATTCACAACATAAACAGCCACGCCCTTCTGATATCTCACTCTGACAGTTGACATACGGCAGTTGCAGAGTTGCAGAAACCAACGAAAACTGCTTTATTTTTAGACAAAGACACATTTTAAACTTGTCTTTAATTCTCACATTTAATCCACAGAATCACTCAACTGATACGTAAGGCGCTGAGGACAGGCTGAACGTAAACATTCCATTTCTATGGCGAGACCATGGCAACAGACATCACCAGTCTATTGGCAGATCAGTGTTTGCCATGATCGACTGCTGTGTTGGATTATTCAAACCAGCAAGCAAATGCTCCTCCGTGTTCTCGGACCTTTCAGAGTTACGTAACGCCTTTCAGCTCCAAGCTTAAGACTCCAATGCATTGCAAACTGTTGGTTATTAACAGCTGAGCAAACGGATATAAATTTCTCCGGAAAGGTGTGCGCAATTTTTTCATGGTAACTATGTTAGTTATTAGTTGATTATTGTACTTGGTTGTTTTAATGATAAAATTGTGATATTATAATGACACGAACAAGCCTGTTAGTCATCAAAGAGGGAGGAGTCAATGTATCGGCCAATTGGGCCTTGAATACAGATTTGTAGCAATTTTTTGGTGAGAATGTTTGTCATAGTCACCATCGGTTTGCGCTTTAATTGTTGTCGTTTCTTTGTTTACACTTTATGAAAGTGTTTCTATTGGGGATAGTTTTCCATTTACAATGTTACCGAGATAACTATTTAACAAACCCAAACCACTAAATTGTTCCTACATTTGAGTTTCTTTTTTTCAACAAAAACCTCTTGATTAAAGTTTGACAAGCGTGGAGAAACTTTCATCTGAATATTAAATCACACATTTGTAAATATATTTTGACAATTTCAATAGCAATTGACAATGTAGCCAATAATCAATCGCCATAAGTTTTACAAATAGCCTATGGATTTAAATTCGGAATAATTTAAACCTTGAGAATTTGCTTGAGAAAAAAAATCCTGACGATCAATTTTCCTGTCACAGCTTTTCCTGTTGCACATTTAGCGAGCACACTAAAAAGCTCATATCTATGCGTGAGGAGCAGAGTAGTTGCAGATAATCAAAGCTCCTCATTGATTATCTTTAGAGGAGATGCGAAGATTGGCACGTCTTTGTTCTCCTTCAGCATCTGCTCTCTTCAGTTCTTCCCCCACCTAAATTATCACTGCGATCGCTACGCAATGCACAACCAGTGACCTCAGCCAGTGATCTCAGCGCTCCCTATCAAACGCTCGCCCTTGATTATACAAGGACAGAAACGACGGGCATTTATCGTCGGAATCCACTGCGTAGAAATCCCTCATTAGTTCAGATTAACAAGAAACCACAGCGATTGAGAAGCACATGTATGTGGTTCAGTCATGCAAAACAGAAAAGGAAAATCATCCCGACCTGAGGAAACAAAAACAAGAGTTTCCTTAAAAGCAGACTCAATCTTTGATCCAAATCTCCAAACCTTGGTCGACCAGGAAATTACATTTTCTGCCATAATCCTGTTATTTCCCCGTGGTTTATTAGAGGTCAACTGTCCTCTGACCTCAATTACAATACTTCATACCCATTCTACAAATTGAACTAATTAGTCAAGAAAACAGCTTTTGAATACAAGAAAAATGAAAAGCGCAGGGGAAATTAAAAAGCCTTGAGCTCTGCTTCTTTATCATTTACACGCTGTTGTTTGGCCACATTTGACCCTTAAATAATAACAAGCCCATCTGGTGGTGAAGAATGAACAATATGCTTAGATTTGTCCGATGGGAGCATTTGAATTCTACATTTTCAAAGGCCATTCTTTCTTAAACACAAAATGAAGATGAATAATATCTGTCCTCCGCCTGACAGGCGAATGACAGGATCCGCTCATCGAGCCTTTGAACGTCCTTCAACAACCAGCTTTTATTAAACTGGGTTTATGACATCTGAACGAGTTATGCAGTGAGGGATGAGGTCTAAACCCGTCCTTCAGGCATGCGCCACTCTCCACACGTGTTGTTTAATAACAGGAGGAGGAGGTTTGGTATGGAAACCCCGAGCACGAGTGTTGTCTTAACACCCAACACTGCGCATCCAGCGGACGTGTTTCAGGGGAATTATTCACTCAACACAACACCGCGCTCCGAACGGGGCAGTGTGCTGGGAACGGGTCAAGAGCGTGACCTCTGGGTCGTGTGTTTTTAGCTTTAAGCCAGCTGTAGGACGCTCTTCCCGGGAGAGTGACCACATCATTCCCAGCACGTCCACTGGAAAAATCAAGAGGTGCTTGTATTCACCGTCCACACTGATGGATGGATATATAACCTAGAAAGGCAAAAACGTGGTTGTGACATTCTACTGTGTCGACGTAAAGGCTTTATTATGTAGAAGAGATGAGCTTGTAAAACTCCTGAGTTCTAAAATCCAGAAAGACATTTGACTCAAAAGTGGGTGATCATTGATGTGGTTGGCTCATGTAAAACACCAGTGTAGTCACGTAGGAGCAAATGAGTCACGGCCCACAGAAAAAAAAAATAATGAAAGAAATAAATGAACACTTCTATCTGTATATATTTTACACTGTATACATATAAACACACACACACACACACACACACACACACACACACACACACACACACACACTTTACTTCCTCTTTACAAACTTCATACACGCACACACACAAAACAGACACAGTCCATATACATATTTGGTATTAATTGTAAAAAAATACCGTGTAATGCACCTTTCCCACAAATGTAAATATTTCATTAACGAAAAAATAATAATAAAGTAAAACAATTAAGCAAAACCTGCTAACAGAGGGATTTAAGTGGGCACGTACGCCACGATTTGGTAGTGCCTCAAAACCCAACGTCTCCGCCTACCAAAGGACGTAGGGTGATGACAATAGATAACTAAAGATGCTGACTACATAGGCAGCGCTCTAGGCGTATGAGACGCGTGCACTGCGCATGTCTGTTTTCACCCCAAAAGCTGTTGCAAGACGTGCGGATTTTGAAACGCCGTTTCTTCCTTCTATTCAATTTCCCGGATTCGACTGTGCGAACACCACCATAAGGTAGATTTGTAAGGAAACGTAAACAAAATATATGTGAACACTGCAAATAGCTGTCATTGATATGATTGGACATTTGCCACCTAACTAGTTTGACAAGTTTGTTGGAGCTCGAGATGCTAGGAAGGCTGCTCGATTACGAACTCACTTCTTCCTTTTAAACAAACCCGGCACAAATGTTAAAAGTGTATGTTTACAAAATAACATTTTGTTATAGCTGTAGCTAGTTTATGTCTTAACTAGTTATTTACCTTTCCACCCTCCATTGGTTCTTGTCAAACTGGTGATGTCGTCTGGCTGTTCGTTACCTCAGGTTTAAACTTCGTTGGCTTCGCGTTTCCTCAAAAAACGACTTGAAAATTATTCGCAATTCAACGATAAAAAGAAAAAAAGTTCATAAACAGTTGAATAAAACTTGGCAGGGTAGCATTTAGCTTGAAAAGCCGGATGCGCTTCACCACCTCATGATGGAGCTTAAAATCCGCGAAGTTTAAAAACAAAAAAAAAATAATAGTTTAAACGTGTTCGTTTTTCTTCTTCTATTTCTTGTTTTATCTTGTCCCGTTTCCTTGAATCGATAGCTAACAGCTCAACCTGGTGAGTCTGAGATGCTGTCGGCTTCGCCTTCGCCGGGTTAATATGTATGACGCAACAATGCCTGTGGGCAAGACTCAGTGGTGGCTTTTGATTGGATGGTCTGAATGACGACATCGACACGTCATAATGAATTCGTAACGGAGCGTGCAGATACACACATCTCAAGAAATCGAGAAGATTCAACCTTCGCGGTCGCACTCGTGACTGACGGGACCCCCTGTCGGTAGTTTGTGATCAAACTTACACTTTTAAAACACGGTTATAAAAAACAACAGGGTAAAGTACGAGAGTTTGCTTTAACAACTAACAGTTATTACAGTGTTATTATTTTATTCGGACACCATCTGGTTTGTTCAGCTTTCAGTCAAACGACATATCAGCTGGAGTTTTCATGTATTTAGGGTCCTTGTTTTATTTTGGATTATTTTGCTCTGCCAATGCAAAGCAATGTGTTTTTTCATGTGTAATAAGCATGTAATAGTACTTTTACGCCTTTGTGAAAAATAGTATATATATAACATCATACCGTCTTAATTGTATGCCTCAACGTGTATCTAAAGGTAAAGTAGATACACATTTACATCGTACACTATGTTCATCGCCAGTATAACATGTTCTAGGCATTTTTCACAATTTCAATATTGTAATATTATTTTTTCTACTAAAAGACATTTTTTGCCATATGTTAATAAGGCTTTTTTTTTTTATTCTAATGAAACTGTTTTAATAGTCTAAATAAGTAAATTTATTATTGGGACAAAAATCTACAAGTTAAAAGGTAAAAATTGAAATGGAGAAAGCGACTTTCAAGTCAAGTTTAGACACAATCATAATTGCAGATCTGGGATATTAATATAACATGAGAAATTATCCATCAGAATCATTTTTATACTTGCACCTTTGCTGTTATTTGAAGTCAGCAATAGCCTGATTGATAAATTACATCATATTTCACATACCAAAACTGTTTCATAACAATGAATAATTTAAAATAGTGATGCCAGGATGACTGAGGAACCTTGATACCAGGAATTACTCCAGCAGATTTGTCGGCCCGGTGGGGGGGACGAGGGTCTGTGTCTCACTTTGAATGGTGGGAAAACAAGAGATGAGAAGGGAGAACACGTAAGAACCCGATACAGCACAGCGGATTGTAAGAGCTGGTTCGGGAAGCAAAATAATCAACCTGTGAGCGGCGGAAACTACCACACATTAGTACAATAATCAAAACTGTACATGAAGAGCAGAGACTGACAGGAGGTGAAATGCTTGCGTTTTTAAATCATTGTTAAACTCTTTTGACGTTCTAAGGAAAACAAAAACAGACATTTCGGAACAATGACAGATGTTCTAAAACTGGGAGACATTGTGACATTCATGAAAAAGAAAGGGAAAGAATCGAACAAGCTCAACTATTCATGGATGTTCCTTAGAAGATTGAAACAAAAACCCATCACCTGTCTATAAATAATCTGGACATTTTGCGTAATTTCTTGCGGTGTTTTGTTTTTTATTTTTTACATTTTAATTTAGTTGTTTAATTTAAAACAAAAATCATATAAGTAAATAATATAAATTAGTATTTTTAAGAATGTATTTCTGGAGTAGTGTGTTTCAGTAATGATTGCTTGTATTACTCTCTCTGTGTTTCCCACTTTTCTATCCCTTTCTTATGATAAAAGACAGTAGAATAATTGGGTGTTTAATAAGGTTTATTTCAGTTTGTTCATCATTTGGATGCGTTTCACGTCTTTGTTGTAGATTTGAGTGATTGAGTGCTAATCATCTCCATGGAATCTCTGTGGCAACCTGACAGATTCACTGTTGTTTAATGTTTAGTTAGTTACCTGTTTTTTATCAATAAAAGGTCTTTTTCTCTTTCCAATTCCCGTATTTCTGTGACCGGAAACCCCTTCTGTACTGCGATCTCACCTATCTGTTCCAGTATTCCTGAAAACAAATATCTTGCGTCTTTCCTTCTGAGTTAAAAGATAAAATGGATAAAAATGTTTCTCACATTTAGACCTAATTCTAATTACAGATCTGGGATATTATAACAATATGGAAGAAATGATCTTTAGAATTAGAATAGATTTTTTAACATCATTTTAAATCAGCAATAATTCCCCAAAGAATGCCGTGTTGAATAATCTTTGGCATGAACTCAACCTGCCTCTCAGTCCAGAGAATCTGAGCGGTCAAGGCCACAAGCTGACCTGGCCTGGGTATATTTTAGCTGTCAATACCCATGCCAGAACCCCCTGGCATCCTCGGCTCACCGTGGTGTTGTGTCATTTGAGCCGCTGGGGTTGAATCCAGACATTCTTATGGGTAATCCTAACTTTACCTATGACACTTCACGACTGGTAATCTTGGCAATCTTGGTTCTAGCTGTGAAATGTGATACCTTGGTAACAGAATTAACAAGCCCGCTGTAAATCTCTGAAACACCCAGTGCCCTCTGTGCCAGTTTCACCAGCGCTGAGTCACGGCATTTAAGCCAGTTGGAGAGGCCATGACTCTACATCTCATGGGTTTGGAAATTCAACTAGATTGGTAATAAAATATCTACCGACTTTCTAGATTTTTGCCGTCAGAAAATGAAAAAGAAATGATTGGCTTTAATCAGTCCGCTTTTGCCATTAGAGCTGATCTTTACATGGGTTTCCTCTGGGCTTCTTGTTTCCCACAGTTCAAAAATATTAATTTATGGGAATTTAAGTGTCTATATTATCCCATGTTGTAAGAGTGAATTCAATATACTTGTACCCTGCGTTGTGATTGGTTGGTTGGCAGAGGTGTAAAGTACTTAAGTACACTGTGAATATTTGTACATATTGTAAATATGTTTTTTTTACTTATTAGTATTTTGGCTACTTTGAACTTCAAGTATCAAACATATAAGCTAATTAAATTCACTCAATAAATAAAGTGCAAGTACTAATACAATTATACTATGCTCAGTGTTTCAATGTCGAATGATTTTTTTTCTTTATGAGTTTGTCATACTTTTTTTTTTTTTAGAATCAATTTTATTAAACACATGTATACATATTGTATATTTACAACATGTGTACTCAAGTTCTTTGAACCTCTGAAATCCAGGACTTTCAATGTGAATAGCTCCTGCCTCCCATGACCCAGAAATGAAGAATCAGTTTAAAAATAATACAGCATATACATTTATTCCAGTAACAGTTTGATAACTTCTGATTACTGCATGTTTTGTGTAGCTGTGGCTAAAACAATAGGGCAAGATAATAGCGACACAAACGTGAAAGTAATCTTAAAATGGCTAAATATCAAAATAGGTTTAAATGCCACTTCTGTGTTCAAGATTTTCTGTTTAATATTATTTTACTTTTGTTTTCACATTGTTTGGTCTTCAACTGCTCAACTGCTGTGTCTTATCATAACTACATGAATTAAATCATTCAAATCATTGATGGCCAATCAACGGCCTGTGGGCCATTGTTGGCTCTTGAAGGTCTTCGGTGTGTCCCACTCTTTTATATTCATATAGCTATTTAGCGTTTATGGTTAGGACTGTTCCCCATTATTCAAAAAATGTTTGTGGTGAGTATCAATGTGACAAACCTTGGCTCAAACTTCTAAAACTGGCGACAATGCGGTTATAAAAAAAGTCGGTGAGTCTGCCATTTATTGATTTCTCATTTTACTTCCCACAATTCGGCATTTATGTTTTGTATAAGTTATGGCACGCAACATTCACAGAATTGTCAAGCTTGGCCCCCATTTAATAACAGGTACAGGTTAAATCAAATCACCACTGATTTAAATTACTTTAATTTGTCCAGATTAAAATTAAACTCTGTATTAACATATTCATGCAGAGAAAACGGACAAATGATTTAGTGAGAGTTCACGTATGCATGATTAGAACGACAGGCCAAGAGTCTGAATAAGGAAAGTGAATTTGGGCCACAAAATCTTTATCGCTTGTTTTTATTTACTCTTTGATTTGAATATTTATAACTGTTATTTACCTGAAATGTGCTAAATGCACCATTATGTAATGAGATTAGTGATTTTCAAGCAAGTCCGAGAAACCCTCGCTAACAAAGTTGCGCTTGTGTCGAACTTTTTGACACGGTGGTCAGCAGCTTATAATCGGATTCGAAAAGTGAATTAAACCAAGATTTGAAACATTATATGACAACTAAAAAACACATGGCAGAGGAAATGATTTGTGTGTAAAAGCATACGTTGAGTTATGAAATCTACAATAAGTGCAATATAAGTCATGCAATAATAAGCTATTCTTAAAAATATAAATGACAATGACATCATTGATGCTTAAAATGGTGACGCAACGCTTTAATCGCTTTTGCTCTACATACAAAAGTTTTTCTGTGGTTTAGTGAAATCCTTCTCACACAGTTTGCAAGCTGTTCTCTGCTTCTCGTTAGTTCAAACAAGGACAGGAGTTTTGTTTTAGAGTTTCTTTGTCTGGAGGATCAATAAAAATGAGATAATTTGTGTAGCGTGGCATTGTTCACACCTTTTCTCTCACACAGACGGTGACGCAACACAGACGTGAGCGTGCCGCGCTGCTGGAGCGGTGACGCAAAGACCTTTGAGCCGCACATCATCAGATCAGCCGTCGATTAGGCGAACGCAATGGTTCTGAAAGGTGGGTCACACGTCCACGACAACGCATGTTTCACAGGATTTGTGAATTCTTGTGAATTGGTTCGATTCCAAGTTCCAGTTCCAAGGTTTCTAACAGCACTTTTATGAATTGCAACAGTATAATTATTTAAACTGTAATTATAATTCAACAATGACTGTACATGACTGTGTGTCGTGAACGAGTAGAAAAGGTGACAGCGGCTAGGAAAACAAAACTGATTGGGAGAGACAAATAAACCCATATGAAGTTTCTGTGGACAATTTGCTTAGTTGCTGTATATATATATATATATATATATATATATATATATATATATATATATATATATATGTGTGTGTGTGTGTGTGTGTGTGTGTGTGTGTGTGCGCATTGCATCAACATTTGTCAAAGAAATATCAACTTCCTCAATGTGCATTCTCAATGAATCTCCAAATCCTTTATCACTTTATCAAAGTTTTATAATTTCAACTTTTATTCTTTTCCATTAATTCAACTTTTTGCTCATTGGTTTTTCCAGCTGAATTTGAATGCAATTTAACATTCAGCTTTCGTCACTCATCCTCTTTTCTTCTACTCTCCTCATTATTAATTGTAAAAACATCGTTTTGCTTTAAACGGCTTTTGGGACTTTTATTCTTATTTACTGAAATCAGCTTCTTCTAATCTATTAAACTTTTGGAGTTATCAGAGTTTACGTTTGGGGCTAATTAGATTCAACAAACCAATATTGGCGTTTTCTTGATTCTACTTGTGTCAACTTTTATCTTTCATGAACTGTTATACATAGAAACGTAGGGAAATGTGTCTTCTTACTTTTTCATGACCAGCTCTCCACATTCGTTTCTTTAGAATCGTCATCATCCAGTTTCAGTTCCACCATTTTAATTCTTTCTGGTAGAAACCAGCTTAGACAAACACACACACACACACACACACACACACACACACACATTAATTGTGGCTAATTAACGGTTCTGTATTCAACCAGATCGATTTTCTGTGAGGCCTCTGCTCCATAAATTCGTCCTTACAGAGCATTTCACAAATTTAAACGGGGATAATTCATTGGTTTTCATTGCCTGGAGACCATTTCAAGACCCTCATGGTCGCACTTATGCTCACGGGCGGCAAAGCTGATTCACATGAATTTAAAAGGTGACATTTAAAGAGACAGAAATACAGGGCCCTTTTGTAGATTCACAGTCTATCTATAGATTTTCCCAGGATTCCAGCCAATGTTTTTCTCGGCTAATGTGCTGTAGCATAAAGGTTGTGCTGGTTTGAAATGCGAAGCTTCACCATGGTGTGGGATTAGGCCTTCTATGGATTCCTTTAAGGGACGTTGTAGCTCAGTCTTGGCAGGGAAACGGAGGAGATACATCCCACCTGACATTAACTAGGGGCTTTTAAAACAGAACCCTGGTGCTTCTTGCAATGACTGATGTTTATTCCAAACAGATTGGGATCTGAAATCTGATATATGGAGACAGACCAGCGTGGAATACAAATGAATTTGCAGAGACACCATACACGCTTTCAAAACAGCAGGACATTAATGTTTAATTTCTAATAATGACGTGGAACAATATGAATTGTATGAATTATGCATTATGACATATGAAGGGTTATGATTAAGTTTGAGTTTATATCTTGAAAGCATACATTGTTATAATGTATGCACTCTTTTAAATGTTGTGGATATAGATGCATCAGATTATGCAGAGATGTATAACTAATGTAACATTTCTGCAACATATAATGAACAATATATTGTTTACATTGTAAGAGCAAACATTATAAACAAAGTTTATATAGTTAATACAGTGTATATATATTGTAGATAAGAATTGAATATATAGACTTGGATTTCTTGTATCTGCATGTACACACACACACACACACACACACACACACACACACACAGACAAACAAACGTACAAACAAGTAATTCCCAAACAAAGACAAACAAAGACAAACAACACCCCCTGACACACACATTTAAAGTAATAAAATAAAACAAACATAATTTTTCACAAGTAGTTTAATATTTAACTAAAAGCAACACAGTTCCTTTTTTTTAGTCCAAATACCTTTCTGACACTGTTTAAAGTCGCGAGGGCCTAAATAAGATCGAAAGGGAAAAACAGTTCAGGGCAAATGAAGTGCGACCACAGAATCGTTTAATACAGACGTGATCCGTCACAACATTTATAATTCTAACAAAATTTCCTCCGTTCCAGCTTTTCCATGCAACCAGACGTGATACGAAAACTAGCTGAACGACTTTTAAAGCGTCTGCGCTCCAGAGATCTGTCTCTAAACCAGCTGTTCGTGTGTGTGTGTGTGTGTGTGTGTGTGTGAGAGAGACTAAGCAAACTGTTCAATAATTCTCCTTTCCGATCAAAAAGGCAAATTCCACATAATTAATGTTTTGTTTGTATTTGAGCTGTTTAACATCATTCAAAACAGAGGCCTGACCAGAAAAGCAGCGACTCTGCGCAGCTGAGGACAGTTTCGACCAGTTTCAGCAGGAATATTGTGTATTAAACACATAAAGGGAATGTTTTGGCGAAATGTTTGAAAACTGAACGGATCTTGAGCAATTTATTTGTGACGTTTATGGCGGAGAAGTCGTCTGTGATTATAGAGGAAGTGACAAACCTCGTCGTTTGAGTCACTCGTGTCTGTGCTTTATTGGAACTTGGTTTGAATACGTGCTTGTGCGTGCGTGCGTGTGTGTGTGTGTGTGTGTGTGTGTGTGTGTGTGTGTGTGTGAAAGCAGGGTCAGGCTGGATTAGATTTCCAGGCATGTGACGAGCAGCGGTGTAACGTTTGTGTGCCACCTTTCACATCTTCTACTGTTACAGCTTTTCTTCAGGTATACTGTTTTCCCTTCTTTATACTCCTAGTTTCATGCTTTGTATTGTATACTGTACATTGGAATTTTGCAATTGAATTGTTTATACTATTTTCTGGACACCAACACAACAACAAAACAAGGGCACACACACAGACTGGTGTATATTTATTTTCATGCAAACATATTATGCACGTATAAAAATCTTTGATGAACACAATATTAGTGACTAAATTAAAGTGTCTAATAAAAAAAAATCCAAAAATGTTCCATGATGATGTGCAATATATATTTACATATTTACGTAGTATGTATGTAGGTACATACAGAATAAAAAATAAATATATATATATATATATATATATATATATATATATACACACACAGTATATACATTATATATACAGCATTATATACAGTATAAAATAAATATATTTTACAATATTTAACAAAACATAAGTGTATTAAAAATATGAATACAAATTTGTGTAGTATATACAGTACGTATATCACCATAAATATATGCCAAATTACTGTAGTAATATATCGTTTCCTTAATAATTTTCCCACCACACACACTTTTACATTTAAACAGCTATCATTGAGTAGCATCCAAAAATACCAACAATATTGAAAAATAAGAACAGATGTATTTTTTGGCCTTTACTTAATACCAACTGCAGCAGAACTGACGCCCTGGCTGGCACAGGGTGTGTGTGTGTGTGTGTGTGTGTGTGTGCCGGCACGCACGTCTCTGCGCTGCTTCTGCCTGCACGTCCTCTCTCTCTGTTCTAGGCGACTTGTTGAAACAGCTCGTCTGTCTGATGCCGAGCACTAAAGCTTTAAGCGGCTGTGGTGAGGATAAGCTGGCACGGCTTCAGTTCTGCTTCACCCTGTGGACCAGCTCAGTGGGGCTGGCAAACCTGCTCGTTCAGGCGGGACCCTCGCAGCAGACGCTCGAAGCTTTAGACAAACAGGAGCCACACTGATGCTGGAAGAATCAACCGACATGTACTGAACCATTTACCCTTAAACTAATAGGAGTCATTTAGATTTACCTATTAAAATGTATAAAGAGAAACATTAATAATGGAGAGTTAAAAAGAATCTTCTGCTACGATGTACTTGTACTTGTAACTCTCTCTCTCTCTCTCTCTCTCTCTCTCTCTCTTTCTTTCGTTCTCCCTCTCTCTGTCTCTCCCTCTCTCCCTCTCTCCCTCTCTTATCTATCTATCTATCTGTCTGTCTGTCTGTCTGTCTGTCTGTCGTTCCCTCTTTTCCTCCTATCTGACTCTTTCTTTTTCCTCAGCTCTCTCTCTCTCTCTCTCTCTCTCTCTCTCTCTCTCTCTCTCTCTCTCTCTCTCTCTCTCTCT
>MU204204.1:20459745-20502055 GCA_017309775.1 Paedocypris sp. Pulau Singkep
ACACACACACACACACACACACACACACACACTTCAGGGAAAGGGAACGGCTGCTCCAGTCAGACTAAATATCCTGACGGCTAAGGTCACACACACACACACGTCTGTCCAACAAGCAGATAAACAAACCAGCAACAATGAGTGAGAAGTCCTGAGCATTTCAACATAAATATACAATCTCAGTGACAATACCAATCAAAGGCTGTCTGTGCTTCTTAAGAAATACAAAAAAAAAAAGATCTAAGATGGTATAAGTTTTTTTTTTCTTCAGCTCTCTAAGCATTTTTCCTCAGTGGCTGTCTGATCAGCACTCTGAATTCAAACCAACACATTGTGTGACTGGTTTTATTCCACTATAGAGGCTAAAATGACTTTCTTTGAAAGAACTGTTATAATACAACATTATTATCTGGATACTTCCAGTGGTTCGATTACTCTTCCTGAAGGTCGTGCAGAAAAACAGACTGCAACATTGTAGCATTAGTGTTATTGCACTAAATTCCATAAAAATGTGAAGTAAAAGAGCGTGTCCTGCGCTAAACCCATCAGTGCACAAGCGCGCCCCCTTGTGGATAGGTACAAGGTTTTGTTCTTCTTTTCAAAAAGACCATTACAATTACCGAACCTAAAAAAAAACAATTTTTTTTTCTAAAACTAACTTATACAATCAACTAAATACAAGTTTTATTTTCTAAACATAAAAAGGTTGTTTTCTTGTATATAAAGGTAAAATAGTATGTTGTGGCCAAATGGTCTGTAACGTGGACTTGCAACTGAAAAGTTGTGGGTTTGAACCCTGGACTAACCGAAACCTAGGGGCCATGGCTGAAAGTGGCTCTGTTAAACACACACACACACACACACACACACACACACACACACACACACACACACACACACACACACACACACAGTACTTCACACATTCACTCACACATTCATACTTCTCTGCCATTTATACATTAAAACACTATTCCAATTATTTAAGCAATATTGCAAAAACATAAACTAATCAATAATTACCTGCAGTTATATTTATAATAAAATGAATATCAGCAAAAAAATCTGCATTTTTAAAGCACTACGTATTATGATCACGACCACTAGGGGGCAGTATAGATACTGCAAGTCAGTTTTTTTCCTGACCTACTTCTTACAATCAGATAACACCGCACACAGCACCAATGTACCAAATAGGAATTTTTACCTAAATGCGTACGAAATAAAGCGGAATTCTTTTAGCAGGCAGCGTATGAATTGCACAACAGCCTTGTCCAGTGGTCAGTTAGCTCTGGGGCCAAATGAGGTGAGCTCATCGACTGACCGTTGGGAGTGTGTCGCGGCGCTGACCTTCAGCAAATCGCTCATTATCTCACCGAGATATATTTTCTCGCAGATTCGTCAAAACATAATAACAGCTCATGATGACCCATGCAAGGTCACTTTATACAGACAATACACAGGGGACGTGGGATTTATCTGCGATCCCGCTCTAACAACGGGACATGGGCAGCACAGAGGGACTCCACATCAATATTTGATGCTCCTGGACATGAATTATGCATATTCTATTACACGCCCACATAATATGATGCTCATGTCAATTTGGAGGTTCATCGTTCTACAGGGTGACGGCAGCGGAATCCACCTATCAGGTGAAATGCGATGCACTGCTTCTCCGCGGCGAGGCTTTTGGGAATTACTGTTTTACTGGAAAGCAGGACGGAGCAGTGGGTCAGTCCGTCTGGAAGTGGAGTATCAGGGGAGCTGTTGAGGGACGGATAATTAACTAGCGGTCGAACCTGATAAGTCAGAGAGCAGATGAATTATTTCGAATTATCATTGATGAATACCACCGTTTCTGAGCGTCAGACGCTTGTCTGTGGAATGAACTGCAGTTCTAATTTCAACAGCATTTTTTATAAATGTGCAAATAGGTCTAAAATATATATTCCATATTCATAATACATATACCGTATACATGTTATTGCTATTGTTATAATGTTATTATAGTGTTGAATTATATGCATCATTTATACACACATATACATACACACATGGATATATTGTAAATGTATATAATTATTTGTAAATAAATGCATATACAAATGTAATATTCGTGTATAAAAAATGTCATGCTTAAAAACGAAGATCTATCTAGGTATCTGTATGTCTGTCTGTCTGTCTGTCTGTCTATCTATGTTCATTTTTATGGTGAACGACAGGAAACGTCATTTTCTGACAAATGAATAAATGCAGACTTGCATGCACAAACACGTTGGGCTATAAAGCAATGTCTTTCACCTCCCCCATAATGAGCATCACATGACCACTGAAACAAACGAAATCACTCCCCTGACCAATCGGCACTCTCGGAATTAGCTATTCAACCAATCATCTCTACCTCAGGGAACTGATGACTGTGTTTTACTGAAATCCTCATGCCCTATGATTTGAATATATTTGCATAAATTGCCCCAACATTAGTTTTACAATGCATGTTCTATACACCATTTTATTCAAAATATTTATAGACACACCATTCTATCTATCTATCTATCTATCTATCTATCTATCTATCTATCTATCTATCTATCTATCTATCTATCTAACTATCTATCTATCTATCTATCTATCTATCTATCTATCTATCTATCTATCTATCTATCTATCTATCTATCTATCTATCTATCTATCTATCTATCTATCTATCTATCAATATAAATATATTGATAGTGTGTGTGTGTGTACTAATATGTATGTCGGTGTGTGTATATACGTGTATATATGTGTGTGTGTGTGTGTGTGTGTGTGTGTGTGTGTGTGTATGTATATATATATACTATATATATAGTACATGTATTTTTTTTTTGTGTGTGTGCGTGCACGAGTGTGTGTTTTTTTTTTTTACAGTGAACTTTTCAGCATGCTTTTCAAGTGTAGCGCCATAAAAACCCCCAAAGAGGAAATAAAGCCCTTTGTGTTGCTATGGTGCTGGTAGACTGACAGAACAAGAAGCAAGGGAGGGATTTGGAAAGAAGGGGGCGGCTCAAGACCACACAGGGATGTCTGTGATTGGCCATAACCGTGTCACATGCAACCTTTGGAATGCTAATGCCTAGATCCCCCCTCCTCCCCACTCTCCTGCTCTCTCTCCTGCTCTCTCTCCCTCTCTCGCCCGCTCGCTCTCTCGTCTGCGGTAAAGCTTACAGCATAAACACAACCCAGAAATGGTGTAGGATAGCAGGAAAGGAGGACGTAATCCTATCCTAGAAAGGAACAGCCAAGCCAGATCTTAAGGTAGGCATCATTTACGGGCACGCTATGCTTCCGAGGGTCTCGCTGAAGGAGGGAAGGGGTTTGCGAGAGTGGATGGGCTTGTTTTCTTGCCGCATGCTTCAGAGTGTTTCCCGATACTGACAGCTCTGGACGGCATCGTGGTCACGGGGGCACCGGCCTGCCGCAGAATTCACAAAACACACCACATCACTTACTTCAGATTAACTCTAAGTCCAGCAGACGAAAGCAGCCAGGCTTCTGTAAAGATAAGAGGTTGGAGTATTGTTATCAGACGGATGTTCTATTAAAAGATTGCTTCCTTTGGTGTCTCGCACATCAGGGAAATGCCCATTAGGGGTCCGGGGTCAGGGCCGGGTCATTGTGCCCTTGGCATTCAGTGTGACCCACATTAGGACGTATTATTCAGATAGATGCCACGATGCGATTGGTTGGCTGCGTTCATGTGCCTGTTTTTAAACTGCGTCTCGTCTCGTACAGAAGATCAAATCATTCTAAAATAGATCTGGTCCTGAAAGTGGCATTTCACTAACTCTGTAATAACTCGATCTGCTGATTTCCCAACATGTAGATGAAGGTCCTGGGCACTTCAGACTGTTTGCCTTTCAAACTGACTTCCTTGCCTCGTCCTGGTCCTGCGTGTGGATGACTTATGGTTGGTGCTTTAGGTCCATTTGTTGACGCTGTAAATCGATCGGCCTGCGCAAAGTAAATCAAAGGAAGGGCTGGAGCGAAGCTTTTAGTCCTGCTCACTTATATTGACATCACTTACCTCAGCATTCTCTGACTGGACAGTTTCTTTACGCTCAGATTGCTCTCCAAGCAAATCATCTCAGAGTCAGTTCCTTTCTTCTCAGGTACATACACAAACATATATCATATGTAATTTGCTTCCATAACAACTAGTGGGATCAGTTTCACTCTATCTATCTATCTATCTATCTATCTATCTATCTATCTATCTATCTATCTATCTATCTATCTATCTATCTATCTATCTATCTATCCATCCATCCATCCATCCGCCTGTCTATCTATCTATCTATCTATCTATCTATCTATCTATCTATCTATCTATCTATCTATCTATCTATCTATCTATCTATCTATCTATCTATCTATCCATCCATCCATCATCCATCCGCCTGTCTGTCTATCTTTCTATCTATCTATCTATCTATCTATCTATCTATCTATCTATCTATCTATCTATCTATCTATCTATCTATCTATCTATCTATCTATCTATCTATCTATCTATCTATTTATCATCCATCCATCCATCCGCCTGTCTGTCTATCTATCTATCTATCTATCTATCTATCTATCTATCTATCTATCTATCTATCTATCTATCTATCTATTTATTATCCATCCATCCATCCATCCATCCATCCGCCTGTCTATCTATCTATTTATCCATCCATCCATCCATCCGCCTGTCTGTCTGTCTATCTATCTATCTATCTATCTATCTATCTATCTATCTATCTATCTATCTATCTATCTATCTATCTATCTATTCATCCATTCATCCGTCCATCCGTCCATCCATCTATCTTTTGTACATCTATTAATGTAAATAAATATAAATACATATTATTGTGTTCCATCTGTGATATGTGTGTCATGTGTAATGCACGTCACAAATAAGATTGGTCTGGACGATGGGTTTTATAATTGTATTGTGTTGTGAACGAAGTGTGTCGTAAATTATAAAATTTTTGAAGCGTGTCGTGATTGTCCATCATGTGACAAACAAAGCCTGCCATGGATTATCTGTTTCATAAATGATGGTCCGTGTCATGACAGGTGCGCCATGTGTAATTCCTGTCACAAAAAAGTCTGTCATTCATGGTTTTTTCACATACATTAATGTGTGTCGTAAATGATGTCTGGTGTTAATAAGACACCAAAGTGTTTGGTAAATATTGTGCGTTGTGAATGATGCCTGTCATGATTGATGCGTGTCATAACATCAAAACATTCTAGCGTGTTTCAGATGAGTGTCATGGCTAAGATGTCATGAAGGTTGTGTGTCCGGGTCAAAGCGTGCTATAAAAGTTGTGTGTTGAGAACAGCCACGGTTATTACTTTATGATTGAAGTGTGTCATAGATAATGCGGTGACTGATGCGTTTTCACAAGTGGTGCATTTTCATGTGTCATAACAATTAATCATATGACATGAATGAGTGGTTCATGTCATGGGTGTTGTGTCTATTGTGTTGTAAGTGATGCGAGACACAAAATAAGTGTCATGTGTGTCATGGATCATGTGTCAGAAATGATGTGTAATTTGATTTTTAATTTGTCATGAAAGATGTGTGTCGTGAATGATGTGTGTGATGAATGATGTGTTGTGAACAATGTGTGTCATGAGTGATCTGTGTCGTTAATGTGTCATGAACGTGTCATGAATGATGTGGGCCAGGAGTGATGTGTGTTGTGAATGATTTGTGTCCTGAAAAATGTGTGTCCTGAAAGATGTGTGTCATGAAAGATGTGCGTCTTAAGTGATGTGTGTCATGACTAAAGTGTGTCATGAGTGATGATGTGTGTCGGGAATGATGTGTGTCATGAATGATGTGTCTTGAATAATGTGTGTCACAAATAATTTGTGTGATGAGTGAAGTGTGTTGTGAATGATTTGTGTCATGAATGATGTGTGTCATGAGTAATGTGTGTCATCAATGATGTGCGTCGTGAATGATGCGTGTCATGAGTGAAGTGTTTCATGAATGATGTGTCATGAGTGAAGTGTCATGAGTGATGTGTGTCATGTAATGATTTGTGTCATGAATAATGTGTGTCATGAGTGATGTTTGTCGTTAATGCTTTGTGTCATGAATGATGCGTGTCTTGAGTGAAGTGTGTCATGAATGATATGTGTCATGAGTGAAGTGTGTCATGAATGATGTGTGTCATGAATAATGTGTCATGAATGATGTGTGTCATGAATGATGCGTGTCTTGAGTGAAGTGTGTCATGAGTGATGTGTGTCTTGAGTGAAGTGTGTCATGAATGATGTGTGTTAGGAATGTTGTCATGAGTAAAGTGTGTCATGAATGATGTGTGTCATGAGTGAAGTGTGTCATGAATGATGTGTGTCATGAATAATGTGTCATGAATAATGTGTCTTGAGTGATGTGTGTCATGAGTGATGTGTGTCATGAATGATGTGTGTCATGAATGTGTCATGAGTGGAGTGTGTCATGAGTATTGTATGTCATGATGTGTCATGAGTGAAGTGTGTCATGAGTGATGCGTGTCTTGAGTCAAGTGTGTCATGAGTGAAGTGCGTCATGAGTGATGTGTGTCATGAATGTGTCATGAGTGAAGTGTGTCATGAGTATTGTATGTCATGAATGATGTGTCATGAATGATGTGTCATGAGTGATGTGTGTCATGAGTGAAGTGTGTCATGAGTATTGTATGTCATGAGTGAAGTGTGTCATGAGTGATGTGTGTCATGAGTGAAGTGTGTCATGAGGGATGTGTGTCATGAATGATGTGTGTCATGAATGTGTCATGAGTGGAGTGTTTCATGAGTGATGCGTGTCTTGAGTCAAGTGTGTCATGAGTGAAGTGTGTCATGAGTGATGTGTGTCATCAATGAAGTGCGTCGTGAATGATGCGTGTCATGAGTGAAGTGTTTCATGAATGATGTGTCATGAGTGAAGTGTCATGAGTGATGTGTGTCATGAATAATGTGTGTCATGAGTGATGTTTGTCGTTAATGCTTTGTGTCATGAATGATGCGTGTCTTGAGTGAAGTGTGTCATGAATGATGTGTGTTAGGAATGTTGTCATGAGTAAAGTGTGTCATGAATGATGTGTGTCATGAGTGAAGTGTGTCATGAATGATGTGTCATGAATAATGCGTCTTGAGTGATGTGTGTCATGAGTGATGTGTGTCATGAATGATGTGTGTCATGAATGTGTCATGAGTGAAGTGTGTCATGAGTGATGCGTGTCTTGAGTCAAGTGTGTCATGAGTGAAGTGTGTCATGAGTCAAGTGTGTCATGAGTGAAGTGTGTCATGAGTGATGTGTGTCATGAGTGATGTGTGTCATGAATGATGTGTGTCATGAATGTGTCATGAGTGAAGTGTGTCATGAGTGATGCGTGTCTTGAGTCAAGTGTGTCATGAGTGAAGTGTGTCATGAGTGATGTGTGTCATGAATGTGTCATGAGTGGAGTGTGTCATGAGTATTGTATGTCATGAATGATGTGTGTCATGAATGATGTGTCATGAGTGATGTGTGCCATGAATGATGCGTGTCACGATTGTGCTTCATGAACGATTTGTGTCATGAATGATGGGTGTCATAAATAAGATAAATCATGAATCAAGTTAGTCACGAGTGAGTCATGTGTGTCTGATGCTTTGTAAGTGATGCGAGACAAAATAGATTTGTCATGCGTCGTGTATATCATGAATAATGTGTGTCATGAGTGATGTGTGTCACAAATCAAGTGTCACAACCAATGCATCATACTGTAAGCACTGCGAGGCATGATGATTGTGTCATGAACGATGTGTGTCATTGTTGTCGTAAATAATGTGAGGTATGCGTGATGTGTGTCATGATTGATGGTATGTTGATCTGCAAATGATCTGCATAAAACTGTTTACACTAAGAAACTCTTTCCTTTTCACTACAACTCTGTGCTTCGAATCTTTTTTGGTGCAAGTTTAACTGCTTTATTAAATACATCATCTCACTCCTCTGAGCAATAATCCAGAATTCATGTGAGTGGGACTGAAGGTTAATTGCTTTGGGAATCAGTTTTCCCTTCCATTACTCAGTGAAATGTAAAGCTTCAAAAGTCAGTGTTAAACTGAAGTGAAAGCCGAATGCCCTCAAGAGTACAGAGAAGAGCCTGTACGTATCCTCAAAGCTCCTGGTCGCCCCCTGCAGGAACCTGCTCCTGTAATCCACCTGAAGTGTTGGAGATGTGTCGTGTGCGGGGGTCCGTGTGATGTTCTCGGAGGGTCGTCTTCCTGTCGAGGTGTTTCTGACCTTCTCACAGGAGCTGCTGCTCCCACGGGCTTCATGTGGAAAGATAGCAAAGGAAGCTAAATCTTGCTAAGCAATTGGGTGTAAAAAATGATTTGTCAAAAATGCAATTCATTTAAATTCATTAATTTACATTTTTAATAAAAAAAAAAGCATTTTGCCCAATTTTTTACGCATCAAAAAAAGCACAAACATTTTATTGTTAAAATGACAGATTTGAAGAGAGATATTAATTCATTAACACAGAGAAATACCATAAAGCACACACACACACACACACACACACACACACACATATAAAACATGCACATACACACACACACACACACACACACACACACACACACACACACACACACACACACACAAACAACCCCACATTCATATATTCACACCCCATGAACACATTAAAAAAACCATAAAAAATAGCTGATCAAACAAATGTTTATGTCACAACCATTTGTAAACGTAAACATCGTTTTTTTTTGTTTTGTTTTTTTGTAATAAACAAAAACCAAAATTGGAATTATTTTCCTAGTTTGAGCACAAACACAGAATCGGAAAACCTTAATTACACCAAACCTTGTAGTTTAAGCATAATATTCGTTACAGAAACCAGACTTTCTCAGCAACCATGTGCAGCCCAGGAACAATGGACGAGTCCTTCATGTCCAAACAACTGGAATGCTGGATTCTGGGACTCCAGAGGTTCATTACAGGCCTTAATATCCTCCGTCCCATTAATAAATATGAGGACTCGTTCAGCATCCCGTCTTAGTGGTCATCATTAGTGCACTATATTCACAGGCGTCTTAGGCCGAGTTAATCCATCTCCTCTGCATTGATGCTCTTTGGAGGGAAGCAGTCACTTGGGAATGTGGCGCGGATGCACTTCCACAGAATGGAGACTGAGGGGACACCAATTAAAGCGGTCTCGGAGGGGACGAGGGCGGGAAGGGAGGCAGGTGAAAGGGCGAGTGAGACTCTCCGCTGGCTGGAGGTCAACTTGGGCTCGTCTGTAAAGTGATTTATTGTTCGGGGAAGGTGGTGGTTCAAAAATTGCCGTGTTATTCGAGGATGTGTTTACTTGTTTTGTAAATGTGGTTTCATTTTAATAAACGTGGTGTGGTGTTTTTTTAAATAGATAATGTCACAATGACAATATTGGCTCTGTTCTTAGAATTTTGCCGTTTTTTTCATTTCCTTACGTAAAAATGAAACTGTTAAGCAAAATGTGCTTCAATCCACTCCAAAAAAAAAAATTGTGCCAATTGTTGCGAGTGTTTTTATTACGTATATTTTATTTGTGGTTTTTTTCTTCACTATCAATGCCTATCTGTCGTATTTATGACAGAACAAGTGGAAAATAACCCATTTTGGAGCTTTTCGGGTTTAAACCTATATAATTTCATGACGAATGCGCTGAAGTGGGTCTCTGCTGTGACCTTTAGCCCAGCCTATTGTATGGAAGATCTTAATAAGTTTACATTTAATGGCATGGAAGACACCGTGAAATCGGCATTCCTCGATGTTCTCTCAATCTGCTCCGGCGTTCCCGATGGCTGGTCACCCCCCTTCCTTTCCCTGCCCCCCACTCATTTCATGCTGAGTGGATATGCGAGTAACTAATATGGATCCGACCCAGACCAGACAGACAGCAGCGGCAGCACCCCCATCTCATCCCAGTTTCCTGCCTCTTCCTCATCTGTCTGTCTTGATTTTTCTGTCCACATCTTTTCTTTTCTCATTCTTCTCTCATCTCTAATTAACCTCTCTTTCGGTCTCGCTGCTCCGCTTCTCTTCGTCTCATCTATCTTCTGGCTGAAATGACCACATGCAGGAATAATGATGAATTGGGAAAACGGGAAGATGACAAAAAAAATCTTAAGAATAATGATAGAAAATTCTTTTAATAACAGAAATACAATAGAAAATGTGTAATTTGTCTCATACTTTATGAATAAATGTGTATTCTATATAAATATATACGTATATATTGTATAAAAATATATAGTATATAAACGTATATATTTGTGTACAGTACTGTATATATCTATATATTTTTTTCTCATAATTTTGCTTTGCCTGTTTAAAATGGGGAACCAATCAGAGTTCACACCCAAATTATGTTCAAACAAGGAAAATATGTATAAATATGTAATATATTTATTATTTATATATATTTTTTAAATTTTTGTTCAAATTGCACAACCCTAACTCCCAATATTGAATCCTCAGTATTTGAGCTTTTTATGCCACATTTAAAAAAATTGTATACTACATATAAATACACTCACTAATTTGAAAAGTCTCTATCATACTTAATAATAACAAACACACAAAAGAAATCCTCCCAAACCACAACACATTTCTGTCTCTTCATGTCTTTTGTCATTTGCCTTCTTCATCACTACTCTTCCTTCTCCACTTTAATTTCCCAGTCCCGGCAGAAGCTAATCTATATGCTAATAGCCAGATTGCAATCAATGACGTTTGTGCTGGTCTTTTACTACCAATATGATATCAAATGAATGCGTGCCGACGAATGACAGGCGACCAAACAACACGCCCATAAGATATTACACAATAAGTGCCTCAATTTACCTGAACCCTTATCTCCATCTCCAAGGTCAGAGAAGACCCCTTCTCCCTCATTTTCCATTCAGCGAAACCCCTTGAAAAGACAATGCTCATCCTTTGGCTTCCTCAAAAGCTTTATACGTCATGTTTTTCTTTTCTTTTTGCTGTGCGGTTAGATTTAAACGGTCACGGCACTTTAGAGGTGTGTAAACATATTATGAACACTAGGAAAAGGTTTTATTATAGTCACGTAAATTGCCCGATCAACTCTCAGAAAGAAGATCCTCAATACTAAATGAAAATCCAGTTGCCAATATCTTTACAATTCTGTTGAAATTATATACATTATTGCATAAATTCAAACCATATCATTGAGGTTTTCCTTTGGAATCGAACCCATAACCTTGTTGTTGCAAACACCATCAAAGATTGAGCCACAAGATGATCATTCATAAATCAAAAATGCATTTAAATGGATGCTTTTTATCTTTTTATTTATCATATACATCGCATGACATAAATACACGCATACTATAGGAATCGAACCAGAAGGGTTGATGTTGCAAACCCTTCTGATTTAAAGCTTGTTATAAAGTGTGTGGTGGTTTCCTGCATGGCGCTGTGCAATGGTTTGGGTGGTGTTAGTAATACAGTGAGTAATATTGAGCGGAAATGATCCGAAGCTGGATATTTGTGGTAGTTATAGTTGCCAAACATTGTGGTGGTTTCTCGAGTGTTTTATATGGCATTAACGGTTGCTATGCTGCTGGAAGTGGTTGCTGTGGTGGTTTGGGAGATCACGAACCATATTCCAAGTCAAACAATTTCCTCGCCAAGTGCGAAAGCTCTACGTGTGACTCCTAAAATACAAACGCATGTATTTATTTGTCCTAGTTACATTAAGCAAAAAAAAGCACTTTTATCTTCATGTATGGTATTAAAAAAATCCAATAACATTATTATCCTAAATCTCACTAGACTGCAAAAATATTTAATGTTTTATTAATTTTTTTTTTAAATTCATGAATTATTGATTCTTAATTCATAATTCTCCTTTGCCGGTTTGAGGATGTGAACCAATCAGAGCTCACACCCAAATCTCGATCAAACTGGGAACAAATACATTTAAATGTCCACGCTATTTTATAAATGAAAATTAAAAATGGGATATTCAGAAAAATAATCCCACAGTTTTTTTTTTTACATTTCGTATCCAAATTGCACAGCCCTAATCCTCATCATTCAAACGAACACAAATGGCATTTTAACGCCGCGTATAAATCAACATCCATGTTTTCCACGCAGGACAGGCGTTTTTTTCCCCTCTGATTTGGCATCACTATGCAGAAAGTGGAAGCGGGTTGGTGGTGCTCACGAAGCGGAGTAAAAAAAAAAAAATCATTTCCATCATCCTCATTAGAGGAGAACCAATTGTCCAATCAGCTGGCAGCTCTGGAATAGGGCTGGGATAGGCACCCCCAGTTGGCTGTCGCTAGGAAACCACAGATCCATGGGGGGTGGGGGGGCTCGTATGCGTGTGTTAGAGAGCGACGGGCAGAGCGAGGAGCGTGCGTCTGCGTTGCGGCTGGGACGGTGGACGTGAGCTGTGATCTGGCAGGATTGGGGTGCAAACACACTCCAGACAAAGAAGCGTCAGGGATGGGGCTCACCACGGGGACCACGGGAGCTCGTGCTGCCCCGCAGAAAAGGTAGGAGCCGGGCTTTGTGTGGGAGAAGGGCCCTTGTCAAAGCCGGACGTCTGTGTAGTCTGTGTGTAAAGTGATGCGTGCGTCTCCGCGTCATCCGCTTCCGCTCTTCAACTTTGTCCTGCGGCTCTTGAACGTCTCTGCGTGTTGGGAATGGACGGCGAGCTCACTCGTAGCCCTGAAGGTGACAGCGTGTTTAATACTCCTGGTTGCACATGCTCGGCTGGTCCGGAAGCTTCCGAGGGGCCCGGCACTTGCACTCAACGCAGCAGCTTTCCTCTCATTAGCGGAGCCACTCAAGTGCTAAATATGAAGCCAGAAAGCTTTAATCATAAGCGCACAGCCTCGCATTACACTCTTCAGTGAAATCACTGACTTTTACTATGCGGAGCGCGACGTGCTTTAAACTAGAGAACTAGAACCGCCTCCCATAATGCATTGCGCCGAGGTGACAGAACATTAACGGATGGGAATTCAATGACTTGAGACCTAAAACTTGCATCTCAGATTGTTGCCTTGGGCAAGACATGATTGCGACATGATTCATTCATATATAATGAGGTGTGAAGCACTTTTTCGTGTTATAACATACACTAAGTAGTACAGCATTGCCGTGTTTGTGGTGTATTTCTGATTGTAAGCGTCGTAAACCCATTAAATCTTGCCTGAACTGGACATTTAATAATATTCTAATTCTTGAATCCATATTCTTGCAAAGACGTCCCTATGGCCCTTCTATTAATGCATATTAATGAGACCTAGGACTTATTTTTAGATTATCTAATTACAATGGCCGACTCCATTAGTTCTTTGGAGCACAGGAAATGGCTCGAGGGGAGCGATCGCCGATATTACACCATCTCCTGCCGTAATAACAGAACAGGGGGAGCGTAATGGCTTGCTGTGGGGAAAACGGGGGTGACTGGGAGAGATGGGGAGGGGGGAGTGTGTGTGTGTGTGTGTGTGTTTGGGTGAGGGGTCCCTCTCCACCACGTGGGCGAGTAATTAAATGAGTATAATTGAAACCATGCCACACTTCCCCCCCCCCCACTTCGCCACCCTACTTGTTCTCTTTCTGTCCTCTCGATTCGATCCCATTACGTTCTTATCCTAAACAACAAAATCTGAAAGAGAGATGGAGTAAGACAGATAGAACGAGGCAGTGAAAAGGAGCCTGATAGATAGAACAAAAGGTCAGACAACTGAGAAAGTGGAACCAAAAAGATATAGGAGGATGATGAAATGGAAAGAGAGAGGATGATAAATAGAGAGGAATGTGGGGGCAGACAGGGAGAGAACGAATGCAGGGTGGAAAAGTGATACAAAGAGATACATATACACTTTGTATACAATTCAAAGAATGGAGGAGAAAAACAGTGACAGAGCGAGTAAAAGACAGAGTTAAGTAAACGAGAGAGAGAGAGAGAGAGAGAGAGAGAGAGAGAGAGAGAGAGAGAGAGAGAGAGAGAGAGAGAACGGTAGAGAAGATACTGTAAGTAGAAAGAGAGGAAAAAGGTGGACACAAGAGATAAATAAATAGACACAGAAAAATAGAGTAGAATAAATGAAAAAAATAAAATGAGAGAAAAAGAGAGGCTGAAAGATAGAGAAGAAAACAGAAGAGTGAAGAAAACAAAAGAGAATGCCACAGAGGAAGAGAGGGTATGTTAAGAGAGAGAAAAAGAAAAAAGACTGGAGAATGGCACAGAAAGTGGGGAAAAAGAGAAGACAAGAAAAGAGAAATATAATAAGTTAAATAGAAAGATGCACAAATATAAAGAAAGAAAAAAAGATGGGAAAAAAAGTAAACAGAGGGAGGCTCAGAGAAAGTGAGCGAAAGAAAGGAGAAAACGATTGAGAACGACACAAAAAGAGGGAAATAAATTAGATTAGGAAAAGAGCAACAACAGAGAAAGAAGTGGAAAAAAGAGAGCAGTAAGAAAGAAAAACAAAGAAAATGGGTGAAGAGAGAAAGAGTGGGGCAAGAACAGCAAAGGAGAGGATACAAGACAAAAGAGAAAAATTGAATGGAGAATAAGACTCAAGAGAGAGAAAGAGAAAATATTTGAGAGAAATAAAGAGCTGGAAAAGCACAGAGAAAGGAGACAAAAAGAGGATGAGAAAAGAGGGAGAGAGTAGAAGGAAAATAGAAGAGAAAGGCACAGAAAAATGACATCAGATAGAAAGAGTGATTTAAAGCAGTGATGAGGTTTGGATGGGTGGAGAAGCCTCCGTCATTAGCTCTGATTTCAAGCTGGAAAAGAGACTCCATGACAAGCTGTGAGCAGAACATTTTTGCTTTTCTTTCAACCTCTAAAGTGGAAAACGTGAGTGTGACAAACGGAGAAGAGCTTTGACGGCTTTTACTGCGGAGCTCTAATGCATCTCGGCACCTCTGTGGCTCTAATGGCTCGTGATCTGCTCATAGTGACTCAAGAATGCTGAGAACAAATTGAGCAATTCATGCTTTAATGAAATGTGACACAGTTCTGGTGTTACTTTTCTTTTCTTTTCTTTTTTTTTATCAAAGGGACCTGAAAGTTTCTGGATACGTTTTAACATCTGATTACACCAGGGGTCACCAGCAGGTCACCTCTGCTGAGCTGGTCTAAAAATAGTTAACTGTAGTGTTATCCTATTTATTATTGATACTGACTGATAATATTTATTATATCCATTACTTGGTATACATTTATAAATTCATATTATAATATCATTATTTATTATTATGTAATAGCATACATTAGGTATGCTATTATACAAAAAACATATCATATTATTAATTAATGGTTCATAATCACAACAAATGTATATACAATTATAAATAAAAACATAAATAAAAAATATATATATAATTATTTTTTAAAATTTACATAATTGGAGTTAATGGTATGAATCAATATCATATTTGATACAATATCACAGATTATTATACAGTTATAAATAAATCACATAATAAAGACAACACTATAGTTAAATATTACTACCGTATAATATTAAAAATAAATACATTTGAAAAGAACACACGTATTAATACTTATCAGTAAGATCAAACTTGTACATATTTTATACATCATACATATTTAATACACATTTTTACGTACATGTATTACGTAATGAAAATATCATTATTTATTCATATTAAACAACAACACAAATGCTTTTTCGGAGATGCATATCAAACTGGTAGCTCTTTTTAAGAATCAGTACTCAGCAATAGAATAGAATAGAATAGAATAGAATAGAATAAAATAGAATGTGAAACCCCATAATAAAGACAACATTATAGTTAAATATGACTACCATATAGTATTAAAAATAAATACATGTAAAAAGAACACACATATTAATAAAAAACTTATATATGGAATAGAATAGAATAGAATAGAATAGATTGTGAAATCCTTTAAGTCCTTGAATGGGTAAATGTGTGCTCTGCCTTTAACACATCCCGCTCACAAAGAAAGTTTGTACTAACGTTGACTCTTGTGGTCTCAGCTTGCGTCGAGTGTGGCAGCGTGGTGGTCGTGGCTCTAAGGTGAAGCATCGGGGTGGCACGATGGAGGGTGAGCAGAGCACTCCGGCCTCCAGCAGCAGCACTGGAACCAGCACATCCACCACCACCTCCTCCAGCAGCTCCGTGTCCAGCACCGTCAGCTCCACCAGCGGAGGCCGACCAGCTGTTCCACAGATCTCCGTCTACAGCGGCTTGCCTGACCGACAGACTGTGCAGGTGCGTTTGTGTGAGCCTTACAAATACAGAAACACTGTTAAATGTTTTTTTTTTTAATAATAAATAAAATGTACCAATTAATAATGGTGTAAAACTAATTGTGATTGACACCTTGCCATGAATATTGGTTAACTATGTGTAGACTTTTTAGTAATAATATTCACAATTACAATTTATTTAACTTTTTTTTTTCTAAAGAATTTGCATAGAGTTTTTAAATGTGTTAAAATAATACAAAATAACTAGTATATCTTTATTAAATATGATGCATATAAATCGCCATTTCTAGATACAAATTACAAAATGAAATTTAACAAAATTAATAAAAGTACTGATGCCAACAGTTGTTTAAATAAACATATTTTATCTAAATGTATAAACCAGGTTAATGTTGAGCAGCTCAACTAAATTTTGAACTCTTTAGAATTACCAAAACAGAACAACACATATTTAAACAATTTTGCAAGTGCAAAGATAATAATGCTTAGTATTGTATAAACACTTGGTTTGCATGAAGCATTTGATAAATGGCGCTCCGCATTGCGCCAGACAACATTATTTTTTTTCTTTTAACGCTTTAATTATTCGTTTTTATGATTCTACTGACACCGCCTGGACTGACTTAGAACAGCAACGGTTTGTGTCACGTGGCTTTTGACGCTTTTATAACTATGCTTTGCAGCGCTTTTTATCGAAGCTAGCTAAAACAAAAATATCTGAAACAGACGAATGTTTTTAATGTAAGTTTATCATTTAACGATTTTATTAGTGTTCAGTGTAACTTATTTTAGATTAAATTAATAGAAATCCATATGAAAATACATTTAGTAAAAATTTGTTTTAAATAATGATAAATGTGTTCATATAAATTCTAATTGTTTTAAATATTTATTCAGTTTTAAACCGTTATATAAAACAGTTTACAAATATCTTTATTATTTACCATTCATAACAATATCATTATATTTATTTTATAATTTTTAGAATCATTGATAATTAAAACTATCTTTGTAAACAGTCTAATTGACCAGTCTTCTTTATAATAATAATAATAAATATAAATAATGAGTATTTGTAAGGCGCTTTTCACAGTTTAACTGTCTCACAGCGCACTTTACCAAAGTATTAGCATGTTTTGTGTAGCACATCAGCAAAACACGATCCGCATACGGCAGACTGGGGTCGTGATGCCTGTTGCCTAGCAACGACACGTTTGTGACCAGAACAGCAATGAGCCTAATGGTTGGTGTGGTAATGAAGATTTCATTTTTGAACGGAAACAATAATGAAGAAGTCAGTGAGACATTACTGTAAACCAGACATCACAAGCTTCTTGCCTTTATTATAAGGGATGCCAGAAACAATGTTAAAATTGTAAAGAATCTTTGATTAATATCAGTTTGAAAGAGACATGTTCAAAATTAAATAGTGATCAATTGTGATCAACTGCAAATGTAAATTATTTGATTTATCATACTTTTTTTTATTATTTATGGTACATAAAATACATTTATATTTATAATTAAATTTTAGTATACACACTATGTGTATAAATGTTATTGTAATAATAGTTATGGTAAAAGGATGATAAAACAACCAAAATATTAAACTCAGCAACTGCAATCCATGATTTTGACCAAAAGGTGGAGAAAATGCAAAGAATTAAATAACTAAATAAGCTCACCTCCTGTAGACTCGGGTTTACAGCTCTACAAATTTTATTAATCGTCTTTAGCCTTTAGAATGTCTTTTGTGTTGTCAGTCTGAGCATTTGTTTACTGCGCTTATTGAAATTGTGTGTCAAATCCTTTAGTGTCGAAAAAGCGCTTATAAAAAATGTATTATTATTATTATTATTATTATCATTATACATATACATATACAGATATACACATGTACGTATTTCTATTCTAATATGTTTGTCTGTCAAAGGTGATTTTATTATTATTATCATTATTAAATACATTGTAACTTGTATTAACTACTGATTTGTGATTAGCAGATTGGACCATAAAAAGAGGCTTAAGTTGCTCTTTAGTTTCAAATCATATAACAGGGTTCTTGGTTTTATTTACTAAACGTATTCATTCATTTAAAATGTATTGTAGGATAATTATACATACTAATAATTGATAATAATGATAAGTAATACACATGTAATACCGTCGAAAATTAAGAACATGGACAAGGAATATTCAAAACGCTCGGCCTGCTAAACAGTGTGTAATAATCCTTCCGCGTCGGACAGAGATCGACGGGCCTCCCGCAGTTGCTTTATGGACTGGTGCAAAGGCTCTTGGGAAATGGAATTCTGATCACTAAAATCAAGTTTTTTTTAATCTGTTATTAGTAAAACTATATCAAAATGATTCGAGTTAGGCTTGTTAAATAATGAAAATGTATTCTTAAGAAAAAATGTACGTAATTGAACCAGAGACGTGAAAAACAAAAATCTTTCCTTTTGGAATTTTTATTTTGTGCCTGAAAAATCAGAGGGAGGGGGGGGGTGCTTATATTTGCAGGGTGCTTATATTCACGTAAATACGGTAATAACAACTACGCAAATGAGCTGTGTGTGGACGATGGTGTCTCCTCTGTAAACGCAGGTGATCCAGCAGGCCCTTCACCGGCAGCCCAGCACCGCGGCGCATTACCTGCAGCAGATGTATGCGGCTCAGCAGCAGCACCTGATGCTCCAAACCGCAGCCCTGCAGCAGCAGCACATCAGCACGGCGCAGCTCCAGAGTCTGGCAGCGGTGCAGCAGGTCCACATCAGCACCAACATCTGCATCCCTGCATCCTCTCATCCGTCCTCTCATCCTCCTCAGGCCAGTTTAGCAGCTGGGAGGCAGAGTTCCAACCAAAACGGCACCTCGTCTACACAAAGTGGGCCGTCCCAGACCACAGTAAGCCTGAAGCCATGCGCCCGTTTGTCTGCATGGCGCTTCTCACCCTGTCCTACTACCCACAGATTAATTTAACCACTTCCCCCGCGACTGCCCAGCTGATCAGTCGGGCACAGAACGTAAACTCCGCCTCCTCCGGGATCTCCCAGCAAACTGTGTTGCTAGGCAACGCTTCAGGCTCCACCCTGACAGCCAGTCAAGCTCAGATGTACCTGCGGGCCCAGATGGTGAGGGCCACAGTGTGTGTGTGTGTGTGTGTGTGTGTGTGTGTGTGTTCTTAAAATATTCAATTTCAGTATAAAGGAATAGAACCGTAGGAAGCGATTTCTATCTGTCTATCTATCTATCCATCCATCCATCCATCCATCCATCCATCCATCTATCTGTCCGTCCGTCCGTCCATTCATCCATCCATCTATTCATCCATCCATCGTTCTATCAATGGTTCTGTCTGTCTATCTATCTAAGTTCTATCTGTCTGTCTGTCCATCCTTCCAATTATCAATCCGTCTATCTATCTATCTATCTATCTATCTATCTATCTATCTATCTATCTATCTATCTATCTATCTATCTATCTATCTATCTATCTGTCTGTCTATCTATCTATCTATCTATCTATCTATCTATCTATCTATCTATCTATCTATCTATCTATCTATCTATCTATCTATCTATCTATCTATCTATCTATCTATCTATCTATACATACATACATACATGAATCCACCCTATTATCTATGTATTCATCCCTCCGTCCAGCCATCTTTAGTTCTATCTATGGTTCTGTCTGTCTGTCTGTCTATCTATCTAATCTGTATGTCTGTCTATCTATCTATCTATTCATCCATTTGTCTATCAATCCATCTTTCTATCTATGGTTCTGTCTGTCTATCTATCTAAGTTCTATGTGTCCATCCATCCATCCATCCATCCATCTTTCCCTGTTTGTATTTAACGCTATACTGTTCCACTATTAGCCGGTGTTTGATCAGTGCTGTGTATCGTGTTGCAGGCTCAGCAGAGTAATCTGGTGCATGTGGCCAGGAGTCTGGGCCGGGCCGTTCCTCTGTCGTCTCAGCTGATCCTGGCTCCTACCGCTACAGTAACTGCTCTACAGTCTGACACTAACGCAAACAGTAACACACAGTCCGTCTCCGCACAGGTACACACAGACTGATACGCTCCAACCCAACACGCTTTACTGGTGCACCCGCTCGTACACACCACAAATGCTTGCCAACTAATTCAGTAGACCATTTACATGAAATTGATGTTCCTTGGTTAAAAATGTAAAAAGAGAAAAGGCTTTTAATAGACATTGTATCATATGTGACAATTTATTACTGTATACATATTTAGTTGGAAATGTCTGTTTATATAATTACAAATGGTAAAAAGAAATACAGTGCAAGTGTTTATTACTAGTTATTTTGATAAAGATAATGCATATCTAGAATTTTTATTTAATTTGACATATTTTTATCTTTTTATTGCATTTAATTTTATTTTATTGACATTTTTTATTTATATTGTATACATTTACATGTAAATATACTTAGTTAAATTAAATTATATATAGAATATTTAAAGTGGATATTTGAAATATATATGTACACTTGTGTGCCTTTTTTTTTTTTTTACTGATGCCATACTGTCTTTCTCAGAACCTGGCTCTGCGAAACCAGCAGGGGGCGTCATCCACCTCTCAGTCCTCAAACCTTCAGGCCCTGAGTTTAAAACAGACCCCCATCTCCATCCAGGCCACGCCACTCATCAAGACCCCCAGTCAGAGTGTCTCCAGCACGGGCATCGTCACCGGGAAAGGGGGTCTCAATGCCGCCACCATAGACGGGGCGAAGAAATCCGAGGAAGGCCAAACAGAGATGAAAGCAGTGAATATGAGTCGCAATATGTCCTCTACACATCCTTTAGTCACACCAGGTAAACAATTCCTAAATGACATGTTAATGAGCAAAGAAAGTAAGCTTGATATGATTGATCTTCACTGATATTTCATGCATTTCTAATTATTTTAATGCCAGTGGTGGCCTAGAGGTTAGAGATGGACTTGAAAATGCTAAATAAATGTATATATAAAGTAAAATGATTACACTAGGGGTATAATTCCTCACTGATCTCAGTCTCAGGGCATATTTAGTCTCTCAGATTATTTCAAACTTAGTGTGAGAAAATGAGAAAGAGAAAAGCTTTGTGTTCCAACAAGCCACCATAGAACTATTTACTGGAATATCAATAGAAACGTGTATTTCATCTTTTCTAGTTTGTCTTAATTCTCCCTCTTTCAGGGCCACTGTGTGTGAGGGAAAGTTGTCAAAAGATTCACACACCACATTGCGTTACTTGCAGTGTGTTTACGAAACACTTGACTGATATCTGAGCTAGTAACGTTGCCAGTGAGCCTTTTGTCAAACGCAGTCCATAAATTGCACTCGTTTGGCACATTCAATGGTTCGTTTCACTTAAATGGGATTGTGTGTCGGACCCAACTTCACTTGTCAGGCCGTCCTGTCACCCGCTAACAACACAATAATGGAGAAATCCACCCAGGGCTACGTTTCTTCGGCACGGCTTACACTCGAATGCACACGCCGCGTTTTGGAGAACACATGATTTCTCAGGCGAGTCTTAAACGCCTGTCAGCATCTGACACACACGCCATCCATCATTCCACAGCTCTCTAATCACACTAGGTAATTATCATAGTCAGATACGGTACCTGGGCTTGTCGAGACTAGAAGAAGAGAGATGCTGTTCTCACTATTCTCCTCACTTAGAATTAAAATTTAAGATACATTTCCCCCCACAACAAACAACAATGTACAACGTACAAACAAAAACAATCAATTGTAATGCAAAACCTGAAACAAAAAGACATTTTAAATGTGTAAAAAAAAAGGCAAAATATGTAGGCCTTATTTGTCATTTCTTCATGAGTTTCACTCATTCTTTTTGAAGTTGGTATAAATTAATTATGTACAAACACGCTTACCACACATAGTTTAAATGCAATTGAATTGAATAAAATTGTGTCAAGCATATTGTTCCCGGTTAACTAGATCTTCAGTTATTTATAATTTAAGTTTAGCCTTTTTTTAGTTTGTTTTTTTTTGTTTGTAGGTATGAACAGGCAAAGTGAGTGAGTGAGTGAGCGAGTGAATTAATTAAAAGTGTAAAAAAAAAAGTTTAAATTAATCCAAACTATAGTTTGATGTTTGAACGTTTTTGAATAAAAACTGCCAAATAGTACAACAGAAAGTTCTTCACTTGGACTAAAGTTTGTGCAAGACTCATCTTATTTGTTGGTTTCCGTGGCAATGTGCTCTGGCTAGTTCATATGATGTGTAATACTGAATTGTCCTGGTTTTCCTATTTTTTGCTTTAATGATATTCACAGATGTGAAAATACACAAAACTATCTGTCCTTAGCTGATGCATGTAAGAAGTCTCTTTTGAATACTTGTATAACAGATCATTGACTATGGTAGAATAGTTTTTTTAAAAATAAACCTTTTTTCTCCACTGTTCTCTTATAAGTATACGTACACTGTAAATTATATACAGTATATGTAAAAAAGGGAGTGAGTTTGTCAATGTGGCCACTAGGGGCCGTATCGAAATTGTGTTCTGCGTTTAATCATCCAGTGTGGTGACACACTCAAACCCGGAGCAGTGGGCAGCTTTATGCCATGTGGCCTGGGTGGCAGGTTCAACTCCCTACCGCTGACCACAACTGCCACATATATCATGATTATAAAATGTACATGAGGTGAACCATCATGTCTAAAACTGAAAAGACTATTAAGTGATGAGTCTCCATTCTGTGCCGTGATTTATTCAAACTTCTACTTATGGCAGAAAATACCTGAAATTCAAATCTACAATGTCTGGCTGATGCCGGAATAGATGGTTGCCCGGGGCATTCAACAAGATATTTTTATGTTCATCGTGTCGTGACTCTGCACGTTAGACAGGCAAATTTGGGGTTTTCCAGGATCGGACTGTGAAAGGAAAAACTCATCAAATCCTCACATCCGGGAGTAAGAACGAGCCAGAACTGAGTCATCTGAACACACGCAATCCCACGCCATTCACAGAAAAGACGTTGGAACTTTCCCATTTGCCTATGGTTGTAAAAAACAAACTTTATTTGTTCCTGCCATCTGCTTCACAGATGCAAAATGCCTTTCAGGTTACAGAATAAAAGTGCGAGAACGTTCCTTTAAGGACAAATCATCTAAATCCATCCGATCATGGATTGTGTATCATTCACGGCTTTCTTTTCCAACATTCCTGACACTTTGCTGTTGGCCGACTTGAATGTATTGAGTAGTCGTGCGAACGTCTGTCTAATGTTTGTCTTTGTTCTTTTTACAGCCTATGCTCAAATCCAGCCACAAGCCTTGATTAAACAACCACAACCGTTTGTCATCCAACCTCAAACTCCTCCTACCTCCAGAGCTCCGCCCCAATTACAGCTACAGACCGTTACAGTCCAGCCGCACCAACAGAGCTCCACGCAGACCTCATCAGTAGCCGGGATCATTCCAGTACTAGCCAAATCTGCCCTCCACAATCAGGCCACGGCGCCAAGCCAACAAGCCACCATCTTCCACTCCACCGTGAGCCACCACCTCAGTCAGCACGCCTCTCACACCGGCCTGCTCCACGCTAAAGCCCAGCCGGTCCAGCTGACCGCCATCAATCTCCAGATCCAACCAGCCCAGAGCCAGGTGAGGAAGAGCTGGACACAGGAGCGGGCACAGGGGTTCAAGCATTGTGTTTTCCTTCTACTTAGGCTTCAAGAGTTGCACAGGACGATAAAGATAAGCCCACCTCACTGGTGGTCAGAGAGATCTGCCCACCCGTGGAGGTTCTTCCACCAGCTACCCCACAGGGTCACGTCTCACCCGAACGACCCAAAGCTGATGCTGCCACTGCTGGATCTCACAGTCAAGGTACAGTGGTCAGCAGGACACACGCTGCATCCATAAGTCTTTGAAATTACTTTTAAAATCAGTTACTACTAAGGTAAAAATGTAAGCAGACATTCCCAAGGTGCAAATATAAGCATATTCACACACACACACACACACACACTCACAACATTCGTACCAGTTTGCACAAACCTTTTAAAAGTAAAAGACTGGAACATTTTTGACAAGTTTTAATTAAAATTATAGCAGTAAATTTAACGTTTAGGTTTGTGACAATTGATATCTGGGGATTTCTAGTGAAGTACATTTTTTCAGCGTACACGTATAACGCGTGACTGTTTGCTTTGAAAAAGAGATGAAAGAGAAGAAACTTTTCACTAACGTTTCTATTATATTTCAGGATTTTGTTACACTTTTTTTTTATTATGGGATCAATAACATTATGGGATGTGATAAAAATCACAGGATTTTATTACGCCTGTGATTTTATAACACTTCACAACCAAATGTAGACAATAATATGGCCTTTTATTTTCTCCGCATGTAACTTAACAGCGGAAGGAAAGAGAACATTACAGTATAGAGAAAGCGTCCATAATCCAAAATTAGCACGACACACCAGAAGGTTCGACTCGTGTTTGGCTGAGTTCGCGGCTCATCTGCTCACACATTTCTGCCAAGCGAGTGGATGATTTAAAGTGCATCTTTGGTTTTTAATGTGCCGTCTTACCTGCGCGTTACAGCTCTGTGATGTGACGTGATGCGTACGATCCACTGAGGCGTGACGTCACGTGACGTGACTTTCCAGCAGGGACGAGAGCGTCAGACACGCCTCTCGGGCGGCGGAGAGAGTGGAAAGAACTCGTGCGTGGGTGCGCGGCGGTAGAAAGGCACGTTGCGTAAAAGCTGCACGAGCGGAAATACATTAGTGCCGTTAAGACCAGCACACACCGGGAATGAGGCTTCCATCGTGTTTCGACACAGGAGACCCTCCGGAAAACGACTTTCTGTTGCGTCTTGTCGGTAAGAACGCTCGTTTTGTGCGCGTGTTTTGGTGCGTGAGCGAGGGGGCGTTTCCAGAAGTGTGTGTGTGAAACAATGTAGCGGGGAAATGTTTCACTTTGATACGCGACTCTGCGTTACATAGTAGCAGTGCTGCGGTTGAACCACGTGCGCGCGCACCACCATTCAAAACAATGTCGTGCTCGCGCGCGTCAAATACCTACGTTATAGTTGTAGCCGAGCGTGTGGCTTTGATCGCTTATCGCGTTTGTTGTTGATGTCTGTGATTCTCAGTCCAGGTGGATTTGTCGGGAATCTTGTCAATGGGGGTTTCTTCCTCCTCGTGAGGAAACCAGTTGAAACGGAGGAAATCCAGTTGTCGTGAATCGATCATCCGACAGTTGTTGTTAATGTTCCGACGTTTAAAATTTCTTAAACCTCTCGATTGGCTTATGTGAAGTGTCTAAGTTGCAAAAATGCGTGTAATGCAAAGTTCCTTGGACGCAACAAAACAAACGAGCAGTCCATCCGATTGGGTAATCTGTTCTTACGAGTTTCACACTGTATATGATTTGTTCGTCATTTATATTATGAATTCACAGGATTCGCCTTTTCATTGACTCTTAAGCAAGTTTTAATCATAAATGCTCACGTCATCTTCAGCGGCAATATGACGTTAATGTGATGACGTCATAACTCAAGTATGCGTTAATAATGAAAAATATATACTAGATTAACCCTCGGAGTTACAAAATACTAAATATTACAAAATGTTAATGTTCTCTTAAAAATAAACGTGTCCTCACCTCACAAACAAATACATATACAGCGTGTTATCAACAGAGCATCGCTTTTCCAACAGCTGCTCCTCCTGTAAGCGGTGATTAGCGTTTATGTTATGCTGCTGTTATTGTGGTTGCCATGGTTATGAATGGAGTTTTTTTCTTTGCTTCCAGGCTCCTTGGAGACCACGTGTGACCCCACGGTACCAATAGTGACATCCACTATGACCCCGGGAGACTCGGGCGAGACGCTTCCTTCCGAGGCGGCGGGATGTGTGACTCAAAACGGCGAGAACAAGCCTCCCCAAGCCATAGTAAAACCTCACGTCCTCACTCATGTCATCGAGGGATTTGTGATCCAAGAGGGAGCTGAGCCCTTCCCTGTAAGTAACCTCTGTAAAATGAACTAATAACGCTACAAATCTATCACACAATTTGACGAGCTTTGGTCAGGGGCAATTGATAAAGATCCATGTCAAAAAAATAAAGCAAAGTGAAAATGAGTGGCCCATTGTCACTACAAATAGTATTATGAGAAGACTATAATAAAAATGAAATGTAAATGTATTATTCTTCAAAACGGACACAATCCTTTTAGCAGATTAACAGAATGCACTTCAGATAAGTACAAATGTTTGCTACAAATTCTCCATCAGCTTAATTTCCTCCTGGGTCACGCGGCCTCTGCTGAGCCAAATGGCAGCTTGACAAAGTTTCCTGGCTCTTTGCAACTCGCTTCCCCCTCCAACTTTTCATTTGAGCTGCGCCGATTTGTGGCTTAAATGAACGCGACACATTTAAGGCCCTTTATCCAAATAAGATGGGGGTGTTAAATGTGTTTTCCGGGAGAGTTTGGAACGTAACTACCATGATGAATTCCGTAGTTCCTGATATGTTCATCAAAATGTGCTTTTATTCACCTGACTTTGGATTTTCAGGTGGAGAGACCTCCGATTCAGGCAGAGAGCCCTAAGAAACCAGACACGCAGCTTCCCTCAGACCCGGAGAAAACCGCCTCCAGTAATTCTCTCAGCGCCACCAACTCAGACATGGAGGATGCTGGAACACAAGGTAGACGTTTCATTATTTACATTACACTGCACTGATTGGAATTTTGTCTTGTGGAATTTTGGCTGATAAGAAATGACAGAAATCTGAAAGATCGGTGATTGAAAGTTTGTGTAGTTAAGGTGTGCCGAAACTCTTTTTTTTTTTTTTTTTAGCGCTTCAAGGTTTCCTGCAGAAACTGTTTAAAGCCATAAATCTGTCAATATATTGCTGTTTTCATTAGATGCGATGGTTCAAGAGGAAACCGAAGAGCCCAAACTCACCTGTGAGCTCTGCGGATGGGTGGACTTTGCTTACAAGTTTAAAGGTTCCAAGCGATTTTGCTCCATGGTTTGTGCAAAAAGGTAAAGTCGTACTTATCTGTCCAATGCTAAAATATTAATTTTAATTACATAATAGTAAATTCATTTAAACATATGTTAATTGTTCAATGTGTCTGGAACACAAAATGTAGCAGGTTTGAATCCTAGTTGAGTCCTCCTCCATGCACATATACATAAATCTTCAGGTAGCGATATTATTTGCACAAAAGCTAAATCATTTTATAAAACATGTTGGGCGATGACGAAGAGCTAAGACAGAATTAAGCCCAGTTTCACTTATGGAAAAATGTTTAATAACAATTTCTCAAGCAAATGTTTGGGCCTGAAAGCATGTTTTGATTTTTGGCAAATAAAATGTGACACTTATATATTTTTCTACAAAAGTTTGATCTTTGAGAGTGTTTAAACAAGAGCAAAAATGTGAAAAGTCTGTTTGAGAAAGGTGTATAGAGTGTTACAGCCCACAAAGCTTATTCTGCTGGTTTGTTTTAGAACAGAACTCCTCTACTCATACTGTTATTATGTGCTTATTATACTTTACATTTATTTTACCGACATGCAGACAAGCAATTTTGAGAATGACCAGATTCAAATCAGTGTCTTGCTCTTCAGTTGTAGAACATACCGGTCCGGGATTCAAACTTGTAATCTATTGGTCCAAATATCTAACCACTGATCCACAACAGCCCTATTTGGAATGTAAATTTTTTTTGTTTCGTAAAGTTGACGTTCTTTTTTCCTTCTGATCAGGTACAGTGTTGGTTGGACGAAGCGCATTGGTCTGTTTCATCCTGACCGAACTAGGACAACTCATCGATGGAGGAGATCTCACAGCTCAGGAAGGGAACCAAAAAAGCAGGTGAACATCAACCTTCTGCTAAATGTAAATCACTCCAACGTTGGCGAAGCAGTGACTTTATTCTGTTGTTTGTTCTTTCTTTCAGAGGCTTTCTGTATCTCAGCAGTCTCAGGGAGAATCTGTGTCCTCGCCTCGCCAGTCTCAGCCCAGTCAAGGAGAGTCGAGTCCCTGCTCGGACATCTCCAGTTACGAGGAAGCAAACTCCCCGCTCTCCGCAGCCAGCTCTGGGCCAATCAGGTCTCAGGGTGTGGCAGCTACCAACCATTCTGAGGAGCTTCCTCTCCTCACTCACAACTTCTTACCCTGTGACCCCACCAAGTGGAACGTGCAGGAGGTGTTCGAGTTTATCCGCTCTTTACCAGGCAAGTGACTTTCCGATGTGGATTTTTTTTTTTTTAAAGACTGGCATTTCACTAAAAATGTATTTGCACATTATAACATATATAATTTGAATTATACATATATTTAAATTAATATTGTGGAGCACATATACGTCGATAAAGCAATCAATGATTCTATGTGGGGAAATCTCTTCGAAACTCTCTAAACTGAAAAAAAAAATGGCAGATGATCGTGAAGAAGAGATTGTGGTTATGGAAATCAATGCACAACCAAACAGACGTAAGGAGCTAAAATATACTTTTTTTTGGTACAAAACACTCGGGATACATATTTACAAAAATATGCATTTTATACTGTATACAATTTGAGCACAAACCGCTTTGAATAATGAATATCTCCCGCACGCACTGTATGAGGATAACATTTTATCTATTTGCATACATGTATATTTGTAATATTGTTTGCACAATTATTTTGAGAAAATTGAGACTGAGCATAAAAGAAAATTTGCTTAATATTTGTTATATATTAATGACGTGACTTCTTGACTTTTCTTTTGCATCTGCTCATTTTCTGATTGGATATGGTTTTTGTTAACACAATTTATGATTGGGTATTGGTCATTCGATCACGTTTTGATTGGACAGTTTCTATCTACTTACTTTTAAATTAAACATTTTTTTTAATTTTCTGATTGGACGTAATTTCACACTTTTTTCTGATTTGATTCAATCTAGCGTTTATTAGTTGATTCATGATTGGGCAGTTTTAGCCCACTTTTCCTTTTCCCAAAAATGTTTTTTTTTTTGGCATTCCTTTATTTCCAAACCTGCCGATGTTTGACTGTCATTTGTTTGTGGTGGTTTCAGGTTGTCAGGAGATTGCAGATGAGTTCCGTGCTCAGGAGATCGATGGACAAGCTCTGCTGCTACTGAAAGAAGACCATCTAATGAGTGCCATGAATATTAAATTAGGTCCTGCCCTCAAGATATTTGCCCGTATAAACATGCTAAAAGACTCTTAGCCTTAAAAGACTGTAAATCACTTAAAGTGAACACAGGACTCTATTCGCACTCTAAACGCGTCCAAATTAACTGCATTGTGGTTTAATACAATTTGAGGCTAAAGCCTAATGCTGCACACAATTAACGTGTTCAACCAAAACCAGACAATGTGATTAGCTTATAAAAAAATATAGCACAAATTCAGAATTAAACGGTTACAAACACTCATTTGAATTAAATTCCGGCACAATCCAAGATTTACAAACAAAAAAAATCAAGCATTGCAGCAGAATTTGAAAAACTGAAACGACATCCCATTTTATTATTTAATATTATTTTTACTACACTCAGATATTGTACATTTATTGTTTTCAGGTATGATTTTGTCTTCTTGTACATTGTCGGAAGTGTTTGTAAAAAAACATGTTTTGAGTAAATTATTCTTGCCTGTGTGTTTTGAGTGTTTGAACCATGACAAACTGGTGCTATTTCATCGTTGCTGAGAAGACTTGAATACCTGAAGCACATGAACAGACTCTTCAGCCAAAACCAATACGGCCTGAAACAATGGCTCGTCTTTGGAACATTCATATCGACAATGCCTTATTCGACATTGGTCAGTATAGATCATCTGGTTTTGAGATGCACAATAAGTTGTACTTATCTCTGTTATTGGGAATGATGCTATGTATAGTTCTGTGTCTCATTTTGTCATTATATGAAGTGTGGTAATGGACTGCTTTTGTTAGTACACTTTGTGAAACGCCTGTATTTATCCGATGAATGAAATTTGTAATATAACATTTTTTTATGAAGGGAATCTGTGTCCGCATCTGTGATATTGATTGCGTTCTTTTACTTATTTATATGTAAAATGCAAATTCGTTTTCAACTGATTTTGCATTTTACTACGGATTAATTTTTAAAATGCAAATGTTTATTTTCGAGTGCTTTTTGTGCACTGCAGTTCTAGTTAACCACCACTGTGTGGCGTAAATGTTTATCAACTTAACCAGCCTTTTCAATTGGCAATTTTCCCGTCCGCTTTTTATTTTTAGCCTTAAAAAATATTTCTTGAATCTTTTTTCTTCATCAAATCCGAAGTGGATAAACTTTAGCATTTACGAAATTTAGTCTATAGTTCATATTGGCCTCCAAACTGCCTCTAAAAGTCTCACTTCTGCACAAAGAGTCTTACTAAAAAGTTTTCACATCAGGTCCCGCCTCAAGCCTTTTCATTGGTCATTACGCGGATAATGCCTTGCTTCTATTGGCTATTCCAACTGTGCGTTTGAATTCCCTCTCTGGAGATGAACTTCGATGAAGCCGAACTTCAACAAGGGCGCTTAGATGAGCGATAGCGGGGACTGAACAAACCTGGGATGGCACCGACCGCGGTAAGAGTTTAGTTTGGTCTCGTACCTTTGTAAAAAAAAAAAATAGTCGAGTAAAGAGTCGGCACTCGACGTTTAGTGTTGCGGCTATTACATTTATAAAGTCGACAGTCCTGTGATAAACTCCTAAAAAACTTCAAACTAAATCGGCAAAGTAGGCACCAGCGTTATATCCTGACGGCTATTTAGCGCAAAAATCTTATATTTATGTAACGGAGCGGAATAAAATAAACGAGAATAAATGCGACTTTGTTCATACAGTCACTTGACTCGCGTTAAAAGGTTGCGTTCAAAAACGAATCAAAATGCCGCCTATGTAGTGAGCACTAAGAAGTGGCAGACGTAGCCGTGCATTCATTCGGATTGCTAAATCGGCAACTTTGTTAAACGAACCTCCTCAAAAGTGTTATCAGGATTGCCATTTTTGTTATTGTTTGCTCCAACTCCACGTGACCCCGCAATGGAAAAACCGGCTGATAAGGGATGGAAGCTTGTGTGACTGAATAATATTGCATGCAAATAATACATGCAATATTATAGGAGGAGGTTATGTACGGATGCTTAAAATATGTGTGTGTGTGTGTGTGTGTGTGTGTGTGTGTGTGTGTGTGTGTGTGTGTGTGTGTGTGTGCGTGTGTCCCAAATAGGAGAAAAAGTATACATTTGTGTAGATACCACAGGTATAATCAACTGATATTTTTACATGCAGATCTGTCTAATTGGCCTTTTAAAAAATCAGTTCACATGGCACAAGCTGCAGAGCCGATCACAACTCCGGGCAGTTGACTCCAGGCCATCTGTTTTATAGCTCACAAGCAGCTTGAGGATTAAATTAATTACCCTCTGACATGTCGAGCGAGGTTGAGTCCACTCAGATCCCTCTTGCTCCGGGGGATAGAAATGTGGAGTGATTTACAAAAGCCGGATGGTGAACACCGTAGCGCCCTTTAATTCAGAAAAAGCATGGGCACAGGCGAGGAGGAAATGCCAAATTAGTCAACCATAAAGATTGATCAGATCCTCCATCCCAGATGCCAGAAAAAGAACCGGCCCGTGCAGGTCGCCAAGCCAAAAGAGTTCGGACCCTTTCAAGCAAAAGTTCACAAAGTGCACAGCCTGAAATTATGATACGGTCTTGGTTTTGGAAGCACGTTTGGGTTTTATGAAAAGCAAGCGAAGTTGTGAAATTAGCACACCTATAAAATAAGGCTTGCGTAGGAGAATGCTTCAAATTAGCAGCGTTTGAGTTGGTGTACCACAAGCCATAAATGCTTTCTCGCATGCACAGATCTAGCGTGATGTTCACTGGATGGGTAATGAAAAGACACAGTGTTTGGTTGAAATCAGTGCTTGAGTAAATTAACTTTGTTACTTTACTATTTCTTTGGTTACTTTGTACTTGTCCTGAGTATCAGAAATATAAGTTTTACTCTTTTTACTCTCTACTTAACTACATTTTACTTTACTCCACTACATTTGATTGGACACTTACTGTTACTATTACTTCTTTCTTATACTTACTGAATCTTACTCTATCTTTTCTACGGTTAATTTCTTGGGCGGACGTGGTGATATCTCCATCTGCAGGATGCTGGAGGTACTGGATGGTGTTTTTGAGCTAAACTGGATGCTATTTATGATCACTTGCTCATTTGACTGGGACTGACTTTTTGTTCTTTTTTTTATCTTTTTTGCTGTGCAATTTGGAAATATTGAGGTGTTAAATTTAATTTCTATATTAGGAAATTAAACCTCATAAATAATACGTTTTTCTCTTTTGACTGTTTTTTGAGCCTAAATTCAGTACGAGTAAAATACTTAAGTTCTTTTAAAATCAGATACGACTTTTACGTCTTCTTGGAATTGGTGACTTGCGAGCTGTAGTGGAGCAATTATTACAGCACGGTATCTGTACTTTTACTCATTGTGGTTTTAAGATACTGTTTACACCTCTGATTGAAAGGTATTTAATTTATGTATATAAGTAGACGTGTCCTCCAAAGCCATTTATGAGAATTCCGCCATGGACGAAAGGCTTCCAAGTCCAAAATAGCTTACATTTGGAGCCCAGTAGCTGGAAGGCTTCCGTCTCCATTATGTAACCATCTTCAAGACTTTTTGTGACGTGGAAACTTTGGCTAACCGCACAAATCTCAACATAAACTAAGAGCGCCATTAAAAGCAAAGTGGTGTCAGAATGAGAGAATCTAGCTTGGGTTTCGTGTGACCTTCAGTCGGGGTTTGTCGCCCGATGTCAGAGCCTCCGTGGAGTGGTCGGCTATATGGGAAAGTGAAATCTGATGCCTGTCCGTTCTTGAGAATTCAGAACTTGGTGGGAAAGTCAGTCGGGCCCTAACAACAACACGTCTTTTTCTCAAGTCTGTGGACATCAGTCGGAAAAGCTTGGAACGCTGCCGGGGCTTGATGTATGGCGAATCCTTTGAGTCGTAAGAGTGACTTTCCCTCCCTTTGAACTGCAGAAGACGAAACGCAACACGGGAGATTTTCTGTGATCGCTGCTCTGATCTAGTCATTATTCTCGGATAAGACTTTTAACCCTCGGAGTACACTAGCGTGACTTGCCGTATAGGGAATTGCGTTTGATGTGTGTGTGTACATCTTAGAGACGCACTATAACCTTATACCCAGCTCAACTTAGGATTTATCACTACTGCGTTCATGATGGGCAGATATGCATTACGATATTTTGAAAACAGGTAAATAAAAATGAACTTGTGATCTGAATAAGAATAATTTCTCGTTTGTGCTGTAAACACAACCTACTATACATTTTAGGCCCAGTCTGCACCAAATGTAGAGAAAAGTCCTCTGAAACATGTTCAGATGAAGCCGTTCTGGTGTGTGTGTTCTTCACGGTGTGTAAATGCACTTCCACTGCTTGGATGGTCAAATGCCGAGAACAAATTTCCTTGTATGGATTTCCTACTCCTGACCACTTCTCTCCTTCTTCTCTCTTCTTCTCCTCTCCTCCTCCTCCTCCTCTCCTTCTGCTATCTTATAATCTGGCAGAGATTCTTAAGTTCAAAGTCACGTTGCCGTAATGTTGCAGATCTGTGGCTGATGAGCAAGGTGAAGCGTACATAAATACAGTATAGCAAGTGGCAATGATGGGGTTTCGTCCTGTTGTTATTTCATTTGACAATCAGAAGTAAAAGGGTTGTGGATGTGAGCTCTGAATAAGAAGAATTCTATATATAAGACCTCTTCATTCAGGAGGCTTGAGCTATTGGTCTGAAGTAAGGGAGATAATGAGACTTTTGTGGACTTCCAACCTTCTGTTCTTGACAACTCACTTCGAAACGTTACGTGATATTGTGAGATCAGATCTTTCCTGGATAATCCGGATTTCTGTGAGACCTTGTTTGCTCAGTGTTGTGTCTGTGATCTCTTTTCAGGAGTCCAGGCTGAACGTGGAGGCTTTGAGCAAGAACGATGTGCTGATGCTCTTCAGTGTTCTTGAGGGAGAGCTCGAGGCCAGAGACTTTGTCATCCAGGCACTGAAGGTTAGTAAATGCTCTTCTCTGTATATCTACTGCGTCCATTTAAGATGTTGAAGACACTCACTGTGTTTTACGTCCTTTTTCCTGGGAAAGTGTGTATTTATGTGAAGTTTGCTGATACGTTTGCTGAGCTTCCAGAACATTTGCTTTTCAGTTACTCATTTTTGCCAATTAAAATCATCACAGTTTTGATCTTGTACCGTGGAGACGGTGGTGAATCATTGACTTACGTTCTATATGTTCACGTACTGTGTTTTAATGGTTTTTACTCTCGCATTCAGAATCAAATGTCAAACTTTTTACCGTTTTTTTTTACGGTTTGACGTTTTTTTTTTATTACTTGTACTGCAGATGGGTCAAGTGAGGAGACGTGGTGTCTGGTTTTAACAGTCATTTAAAAAAAAGTCCTCGGTTTTAGAGATTTGTATTTAGCCAAATAGTCATTTAGTCCGAGATCAGCCTCAAGGGTTTACAAATCTTCTCAGAGCCGTGGAGAAACAGGCATGTACAAATGAGCTGGTTAAAGGTAAACGTGTTTCTCACAGTTGCAAACTGTCTTTAAGCAGCTGTAAAAACAATTTAACAATGACCGTAAGTGAGTATGAGCAGTGAGCAGGTAGAAAGCGACACTAGCTAGGGAAACAGAACTGTGATAGAGAACAAGCTCACTGCTTTAATACTGCAAAGTCAATAGATGGATGCAACTTCACTGTACTCTTAAAACAAAGCGTGTTCATACTTTTACTTAAATTAAAGTATATTATAAAATTGTATAATACTGTATAGTATTACAGTAATTAATAATTGTAATTCATAATAATATTTAAATATTATATAGAATAATAAACTTGCAATTAGGCAAGATGGATACATAATCTCTGTGAGAAATTTGCAACATCGATCAATTAAAGAAAACAATTATAATAGAGTCAAAAAACAAAACGAATTATATTTTTTGCAAACATTGCATGTGCGCAGTGGTACTTGAGTGAATGGACTTTGTTACTTCAGTGTTTTCAGCTACTTTGTACTTGTACTGAGTATCAAAACTATAATCAACTTTCACTCTCTACTTGAGTATCTGCACTCTTTACTGTGTACACTTACCGTTACTCGTTACATTGTGATTGTGCGTGACAAGTCGGTATATTTTTCTACAGGATGGACGGTAAACTAAAGTTTCTAAGCAGGTTAAGCTAAGGAACGGCATTGTGGTTCACTGCAGACTTTGGTGATTTGGTCAGTTTACATCCAGTAGTTCATTGTCGAGCAGAATTAACGTTCTGCACAGCGTAAGATACCCCGGAGAGACATTAGAGCTGTATTGGTCAATAAAAACCAGATGTTTGTCTGGCTCCTAGCTCACTTGTGCACGCTAGCGCAGTTAAGATACGCTTCTTTTACCCCAAAACTCAAGTTCTGTATACAGTTCATCAACGTTTGCCACCATTTCAAGATCATTTGGGAAGGATCCGACTTGCTCATTCAAGTCTGGAATCAGAAATGCTTCCTGACGCTATTCAGCATCCTGTCCTCAGCATCGTCATCTAAATCTCATTTCTTTGTGTTTCTTCTTCAAACAAACCACGTATATGTTGTTTTGGGAGCTTTTTTTCCACCCAAGACTCCTACTACATTCCATCCTGTTGTTGGACTTCATCCCACACTTCTGCTGAGCATCAGGCTTCCCGAGCCGAGCAGATCCTCAGATCTTCAGGAAACGCATTATAGATCTTAAAAAAAGTTGGTTGAATTGAGAATTTTATTTGCACAATAATGACAGTTGTGTATTTTGAACCTATTTGACTCTTATTTTGAAACAAAGCAATAATCTACATTTCTGAGTGATGTGAGTGATGCATGTGTACAAAAAAGTATTAACGTCATCACTTCCCAAAGAGTACTTGAAAACCATACTCGAGTGAAAGTACCTTGCTGCAAAAATGACAAGTTACTAATCACCAGTTCCGAGAAGACTTGAGTAAAAGTTGTAAAGTATCCAAATGTAAAAGAACTTAAGTATTTTACTCAACGTGCATTTAATCCAAGAAATTGATTTTGGAAAACAAGAAACTCTTTGTTTATGAGGTTTCATTTCCTAATATAGAAATTAAATTTACACCTCAATGTTTCAAAATGGCAGAACAATATAGACAAAAAAGTCACAAAAATGTGCCAATAAAGTGTTACCGCTAATTCAAGTTCCTGTGATTTAGCTCATAAACAGCATCCAGTACCTGCAGCATCCTGCAGATGACGATATCACCTCATCCGCCCAAGAAATGAAATAAAAAAAAAAAAAGATGTAGAAAAAGTACAAAAAGTTCACAATGAATCGAGTAACAGTCAGTGTCCATTCAAAAGTAGTGTAGTAAAGAATACAGAAAATCACAAATGTACTCAAGTAGAGAGTAAAAGTTGCTTATTTACTCTATTACTTTACACGCATATCACTTCCGAAGAAGAAGGAAGGTTTTAGTGACTAGTTGCTGTGGTATAAAGACGAAAAGCTAAATCCACTCGAGTGATTCTCGGGGAGTTTGCTAAACTCACGATGTCTGGCCTCGGACCATGTGGAGCTCTGGAAGGCTGCACAGATGTTATCTCCTGCATTCTTGCTTTAGAGGCTTTAGACTGAAGCTCTGTGCGTCACTACCGCTGGATTTCAGGAATCAAATGATCTTTCGATTCAGTTAAAATGTCCTTTTACGCAAGCGGCTTCGAATGTGCCCGGCCGGTGTTGTTTTGTGGTTCGCTGTGGGGCTCAAGGACGACACTGTGGGCCGCTGGGATTACACTTTCAATGAGCTCATAAAGGCATGACCATTCTATTCTTTCTCAACACACACACACACACACACACACACACTCGTTTCAGTGATGAATCTGAACAACAGCAAGATAAATGTCACACCATGTACTGCCATTCACAGAGAGAAATGCCGTTTAAAAGCCGGTAAAAACTATAATATACAATTGCGATTTTAAGGATCAGGCCACATTTGTGAGGACCACACACACACACACACACACACACACACACACACACACACACACACTCACACACACACACACACACACACACTTCTCAGAAGCACTGCTGCTTCAGCTTAAATGTATTCGTCTTATTTAAAACAAATCCGTTCATGCCAATTATTTATGCACACAAAAATTTAAATTTGTTTCACTGATTCGCTTTCTCAGTGGTACTTTATTTTACAAAATGTGCATAATTAAACTACTGTACACAATGACAGAACAAAAAGTTGTTTTTGTCCAAACTAACACAAGTAAAATCAAGCTTGCTTTGTGTGCCTGCTTTAAAAAATTACATAAGATATGATTGTAGTTTAAATACTTGATTTTAAACAATAACAACAGAAATCATTGCTACAAGCGTCTTAACGTAACTTATTTAAGCTCGAGTCCTTCCTACGCTGTGATTGGCTAGGTGATGAGTCATGTTTGTTTGTTTTTCACAACACCAGCAGATACACGTATTTTATTACATTTTCGACCTTATGTGCCAAATAGGGTCTCGCCCGGGTCTTTGTCTGTGGAGTTTGCATGTTCTCCCTGTGCTTGTGTGTTTCTTCTGGGTCTCCTATTACGTTCCACAGTCCAACATACAGGAGAATTGAAGTTTGAAAAATTGCTCACAGGTGTATGAATGTGCATGCCTGTGTGTCCTGCTCTGTGATTGGCTGGACGTCAATCATGTGTGTGCCCAGCTCCTTGTGACCCCGGAATAAATAGATAATCAAGTTGGATGGATCTGCCAATATAATCCAGCACAATGATAATGTTATAGCATTACTATGTAATAAATATATAAGTAATGTTTTTATTTATTTTACGTTTTAATATTTTTCTTTTCCATGTCAGTTGCTTTAACAGGTAAAAACCATTTTTTTTTCTATACTTTTGTGCCTTTATAGCTGCTACTAATTTTCGAGAAACTAATAATGGATGGATTCTAATAATGGACCCTAAGTGCTTCCAGTTGTGCAGTGAGCCTTTGGCAACGTTTAAACATAGTTTTGTGTTTTACTTGTGTCACTTTGAGATCATTTTTAGAGCGCTGGTGGCAAAAATCTTTTCACTGTACATACTTTTACTCCTCTCTCTGTAATTCTGTTAGTGAAGATAATGTTAAGGGGTCTTGTGCTCTCTCTCTCTCTCTCTCTCTCTCTCTCTCTCTCTCTCACACACACACACACACACACACACACAGATGTTGTTTTAAGGCACCAGACTGGCTGACTTATCTTAAGTCATTAGCTAGGTTAATCTTCCCAAGGCCCCTGTAATTGTTCAGGCTACACACACACACACACACACACACACACACACACACACACACAGACTTAGACACACAGGCATGTAACAATGGAAGCGTAAAACATAGACACAGAGGTAAATAGATTAGCTGCTCAGACTTCACATTCCCCAATACAATGAAATCCAAACTCTGCGGAATTTGGTTAGAAATCCTTTAAATACATTTGTTACTCTTTGATTTCATTATTTTCGATTGTATAAATGATGTTTCAAATCAAAGCAACTTGTATCACATCTTCACTTTGATCTAGCAACTTTGTGATTTTTCTGGGAATTGAATCCATTTGGAATAATGTTGAGATAATAAAGTTAAGATTATGTGCTTTATAAGACATGAGAGACTTTATTGATTAAATATTGATTCTATACTTCAGTTGATGCTTTGCCACTCACTTTCCACAGTTCTAAACTATTTTTATGTGTCTTCTGAGAATCGAACCTATGACCGTGGTGTTGCCATCACTTTTCTATTGTATGTCAGTGAAGATTTGTCACGAATAACTGATTTCAATCACTTTTCATTCCACACTAATGTCTGAAAATGGTTTTTACACACACAGACACGCACGCACGCAGACTGTGTTTAAAGTATTCAAGACGTCAGAGGAAATCATTTAGTCAAAGACTAAACTAAATTCAACATTCAGTCGGATTCTCCCTGTAAACATCTAATGCTGGGAATCTGTGTTTATTTTTCAAGTTGAAAGTAAAGGTGGCATCATGCGACCAGATTAAACCAGAAATTATCTTTTAGTACGTTTGTTTTAGTAACATCTCATTTGGAAAAAAAAAAACCATAACGTAATTATGTTTACGGTATCTTGTTCAAAAATTCATAAAATGTTTTTAATAACATTGTTTACCTTAATTATGAATTGATCATTTCCTTTTACTTTCATGCTCTTATCGGGTGCTGTTAGTGTGTAAGTTATAATTGTTTTGTAAAGTGTGTAAGAATAATTGTTTTTTTTTACCAACACCTTGGCTCTCTAATAATAATTTACCTTTTAAAATAATTACTTTTTTCAACATGGTGTCATTGGGAATCGAACCCATCACCCGGGCACCAGCACTGTACTGACCGATCTACTACATGTCCATACTGTTTTTTAAAATATTTTATGTTTTTTTTTCTTTCTTTTTTTAAATGAGTAGTTGAGTAAATAAGCAACTTTTACTCTCTACTTGAGTACATTTGTGATTGAGTGTCTGTATTCTCCACTCCACTACTTTTGAATGGAAACCTACTGGTACTCGATTAATTGTGAATTCATTCTGAACTTTTTATACTTCTTTGTCTCCATCTTTTTTTTTAAAGGAACGTATGATCAACATTTCACCATGTTTGACTCCATTATCCGCCGGTCCGGCTCCTCTGGCTGGCCTCTTTTTGGTCTTCCGCAGACAAAAGCTGTTCAGTCTTCCTGTCTCGGGCCTTCTGCTTCAGAGCTGCACTCAAACACTCCTTCATTGTGTCACGTCTGCGCAGGCTGTTTATCTCCCCTCGCTCAGAGGTTAACTAGAGTCACAGTCTGCTGACTTCTAACACATTCATCACGCCCCAGTCTGTGACGGCGAGAAGCTTCTAGAGGCTCTGAGGAGCATCACCACAGTGTCGTCGCGTTGGGTTTCATGTGGCCGGACTCGTCTGAAACTCCACATACTTACCTGACGGAGCAGCGTGTCACGACACGAACACACTGCTCCCAGCAGATGAGCGCCAGGCAATGCTAAACATCTGAGATATTTGAGCAAGGAGCTTGTTGTGGCGTCCATTTTTGTCCACTATATACGTGTGTGTGTGTGTGTGTGTGTGTACGCGTGCAATCCACGTCATTATTCATTGTTATTTGACTTTATCTACTTATTTGCATTATACTGTAGTTGTATATATTAATAATATCTGAATATAATTATATGTTATATATTAATAATACTAATTGATATATTGATATGAATAATTAAAAATATTGGATTTTTTTTATTATACTGTAATTACTGTAATCTTGCAGATGTACATTTTTCTTTTGTTTTTTGTTTTTTTTTCTTTCTCTTCTATAAGTCCATCTTTGTCATGAGAGCCACTGTGGCCGGTGTAGGTACCAAAACGGCTCGGCTGTAAAATCGGACCCGCGACTAGTGATGACGTCACATTCAGTCATCGTGCAAACTCACAGCCAATCAAAAAGTGTCACGTCATCATCAGTCGCGGGACCCCGAGTTGTTTTTGTACCTACACCGGAAAAGCAATTTCCCTCCGTGGATGAAAAAAGATGAATCTTGAATCTATACGCTCACAAACAAACACACACACACACACACATACACTGGGTTCTGTGTCGGGCTCATGGACACTAAGATTTGAACCGGCAACCTATTGGTTTTTCTTTTGGCCTTCTATGTATTTTTAGTCTATAATGTCTTTTATTAATGTAATTAATATATACACAATGTCTCAATTAATGTAATTAATTATTATTATTATTATTTTTATTATTATTATTATAAGGACACACGTACATGCATTTACTGTAGATGTTGGTGTTACTGTGAATCAAGCTTTAGATTTGACTGAATCTTTAACCACCTGCTTTAAAAAGATGCGTCTATGAGAGAGTCTACGGAGTGAAACTGGTGGATATTTAAAGAGTCACATGACGTGAAAAATGTGATATTAACTGAAACTTGAAGCAGATAAAGATGAACTGCCGTATTTGAAATGTATTTTCTTGGTGAATCATATAATCAAACACTGTCACTTTAAGACGGAGATGCATTTCTGTACGTACCTTTCGAGAGTTTGTATATGTGTGGCCTCTGTAGGTCATTCATTAGCAGATCTGAGGAAAGACGGACGCGTGTAGTGTGTGTGTGTGTGTGTGTGTGTAAGACACATCTCTGCCTGTTCCCTTCCTCCTGCCATTCATTTTCATACCTCTATTCCCTCCAGACATCTGTTCATTTCTCAGCAGCTTTCTCTCACCAAACCTCCCGTCATTCCACCGTTCCCAACTCGCTTTTTTAGAATTAAAATGAAATATTCCTTCAGTGGAAATCTAAACATTTTGAAAAATGCTCTTTTTTTTGGCTTTATGACTTTTGCTCAATTTATTTTTGCATTATTATTTATTATATGTTGGATGTTTTGTCATTCTTTTTTTGAAAATTCTAACTTTCCAGAAGGTATTTCGTTAAATAATTTTACATGGATACATTTAAAGTTGAATATACTGGTGTATATATAATTTTAAATATTGTTGGGGTTTTTATGTGTGGTTTTTTTTTTTTTTTTTTTTTTTTTTTTTTTTTTTTTTTTTTTTTTTCAAATGTATATATTTTTTTTTTTTTTTAGAGGTATTTAATTATTCTTGTGTGTGTGTGTGTGTGTGTGTGTGTGTGTGTGCGGCTGCGGGCGGGGCAGTGTGAGGAGCAGGTGTGTGTGTGGCTGCGGGCGGGGCAGTGTGAGGAGCA
>MU204204.1:20503972-20553995 GCA_017309775.1 Paedocypris sp. Pulau Singkep
AAAAAATGTGTTACCATTTCCTGTTGAAAATCCACAATAACGTGACAAGGCAAGTGTTAAATCTTGATAATTTAGGATTCGTGAATATGTGCGAGCATTTTTATTTGTTTTTTTTTTTTTTTTTTTTTTTTAACAAAAAGCAATAAATAGCATAAAAAATAAAGTACACAATTGGCTACACGCAACGTGTAGATTTTACATTTAAAATGTAAAAAAAAAAGGTGTGATAAATTATATGGGGTGTTGGTCAACTAAACTACGGTATATTTACATTGTTTCAATGTACAATGACTTTAACACAGACGTGCACGTAGAATCCAGTGCTGATCTTTTAGAAAACTCAACTCAATATAAAAATCACTGCAGCTTAATTTGTGCGCAAAGTAAAAAATAAAAATAAATTCTAATGTCCAACTGACCTCAACAAGTCAACATCATGTGACCTCGGGGTCGGTGTGTTCTCCACATTTATTTGTCATTTATTAACACGAAAAGCACTTCTGTAATCTAGATGATGGATGTGTGTGTGTGACGCTCAGACCTTTGGTACGTGTGGATTGAACTCCACGGCTCTGTGTATGGCCTCCACCGCGTTCATCTCGGCCGTGCTGAGCCCTCGCCTGGACGCGGCTTCTGGTGAAAACCTGCCACACACCAGGCCATCAGAAGAGCAGAGGAACCTGCAGAGGTGCTCACGCAGACGCTCCACACTCACTTGTCTGACACCGCTCGGGCTTTCAGTAAGGCGGATGTGTAGCAAATAGTGGCTGACTTTGGCAAACTGATATCTGAGGGGAGACATTTCACTTTAATCGGAAACAATCTGCACAATTCGTGATTAAATGTTCCAAAAATGTATTTTTAGACATTCCCATCAATACCAGTGGTCATCTCCAGTAGCGAGAACGTTAGTAGGATGAAGTCTGAGCTCACCGTCGTATTTAGCGAGGACGGCTTGTACGTCAGCATACGCCTGCAGCTCTAATAAAGCTTCCAGAAGGTTCTCGTGAATATTCAACATTCCCAGCAAAGGAAACTCTTTCATTAACTGCAAAAGGAGACACACAACGTTCAGAAACAATTCAAATGGGTCAGATACAGTAGGAGAAATAAAATTCAATTAACGGATGTAAGACATTCACATAGCTATAGTGGACGGATGGACAGACAAAACAGACAGATAGTTGGATGGAGAGACAGATAGATGAATGGACGGACGGACGGACGGACAGATGAAGAGACAAATGGATATATATATATATATATATATATATATATATAGATAGATAGATAGATAGATAGATAGATAGATAGATAGATAGATAGATAGATAGATAGATAGATAGATAGATAGATAGATAGATGGATGGATGGATGGATGGATGGATAGACGGACAGACGGAGGGATGGAAGGAAGGTTGGATAGATTAGATCAGAGACTGATGGATAGAGACAGTTAAGATAGACGAATGGACGGATAGATAGATAGATAGATAGATAGATAGATAGATAGATAGATAGATAGATAGATAGATAGATAGATAATAGTAATATTAAAAAGTAATAATAAATAAAAAATTTTCTTTAACATTAGCACTTAATTTGAAATGCATGTTCTACTCACGTCTCTCATCATCTTCACAGCCTCTTTAATGCGGCCCAGTTTTCGCGCGCACATGGCGAGTCTGCGCTTGATATAAACCAAGAGGTTCGTGTCTTTCCCCGCTGCAGGAAAAGACGCTGCAGTGAGCAACAGCGACACCTGCTGTTCACGGAATGTATAACGTCCGAGAGTGAAAGACTACGTACCACTTTTCAGGGCTTGTCTGAATAATCTTTCAGCTTCTGTGATGGTTGTAGCCTCCTCTTCAGCCAGAAGAACATAAGCCGCAGCACACCTGAAATTTACATATATTAAAAAAAAAAATCATACAAGTGATGCCATTCCATACAAATTACATATATGATTGGAATTTTATGGAAAGAATGATTCTCAAAAATATTGTGAAATCTAAATAAAAATATAAGACTCACTCTCGATTCATCTCAATGGCCTGGTACGCGGCTCGAATACGTGCCTGTGGATTCCTCTCTCTCCAGGCCTTCTGCATCACTGATGAACAAAAAGTGAAAATCAGGATTATACGATTAGTCTGGGCATTCTGAAATGAAAATAAATGAGACTGACCACCGTCCTCTGGTTTGAGTTGCTGAGTGTCTCCCAAGAAGAACGTCTGGTGGTCTTGTGCTGACAGGTTCATGTCGTAGTAGGTCAGAGGCTCTTTACCCGTGACCCACGTGTACCTACGTGTAAACACACATTATCCTACATCATAAACAGGAATACAGACAGATGCTGAACCACATTGGACAATATGTGGCACTGCATATATAAGGTAGGATGGAAAATGTCGTCTTCTGCCTTTTAATTGTACAATTATAGTCATTATAATTTTTTTATTTATTAAGGCATTAAGGCAGGATTGCATTTCTAATGGCTTTGTATATATGGGAATAGCATTTTTAAACTATTATTGAAGTAAAACGACGTTGAAGTGATACAAGTCACAAGTTAGGTTTTAAAAATAAAAAAAAATGAATGTAGTTTATCCAGAAATGTAATTTGTTTTTTTATTTTAATTTTGTGCCTGAAATATCAAACGGTGCTTATATTCGTGGGGTGCTTATATTCGCGCAATTACGACATTTAAAAATATATTTTGAGGAGATAAATATGTTTTGAGGAGGAAGAGGGTGAGAACGTATGTAAATCTGACGAAACTGTTGGACTGATGGTGCGGAAGGTCACCTGCTATATTCTGCTCCTCTGAAAAGATTGAGCGGGTTCCTCCAGACTTTACATTCTGAACACAATGAACATCGACGTTGACTTTGATTTTAAAGTGAAGTAAGACACACGACTAAGAAGAAAACACAACCTGCTACGTTGTTTCTGGACTCGGTGTCACCGTTAACGGAGGAGAAGACACCCATGGAGCCGCTGTTCTCCACTCCTCCCAGCAGAGGGCGCAAGTGGCTGACCGACACCTGCTCGATGAACGAGGTGCCATACTTACGGAAGTACCACCACTCAAATATCTGGAGGAAAACGACAGACTCGGACTGATGTTCAAACTGCAGTTCTTCCTCCAGTCGACTCAAGTCAGAACATACCAAAATGAGGCCAGAGATGAGTGAGGAGGTTCCAGTCAGGGCGACGTAAAATTTAGGCGTAAGGGTGTTTAAAAATACAGACGCTGTGAAGAAACAAAAAAAACAAGAAAGATTACGGCAGGTCATGATTAATGTGTCTTAATAAAATAATGAATGTAGTTCATGTCAGACAGTGTTAAAATCCATCAAATGCAGTTTGGCACACACTTACTTTGATGGAGGAATTTGGAAAATAATTAAAAACTGGCATTTTGATTAAAGTAATATGAAATATATTAAGTAAATGTATAGATGGAAATAAGTATGGAATCAGATTAGTGCCAAAAATAGCAAACGTAAATTTCACGCTTCACATTCACGTTAGGTTTTTCATTTCTTGTTTGCAATTAGGTTTGTTTAATTATTTTTCGCTTACAATCTTCACATTTTCGTTTGCTGCTTTAGATTTTTTTGTTCCGTCCTTTTTTATGTGTTTGGACTTCACATGGGTGTGGCCCTTACACTGATTGGCTGGTGAGAATGTGATTGGCAGCTTCTACACATAGAAATACTGTGTAATCAAAGTGTGTATGTGCAGAGATCCTGATATGCATGTTACAAATAAAATGTATTTCTGCTATTATTATCATCATTAATGTTCAGGTTTTTTTTAAACGCATAATTCCGTGCTAACTGTAATTTTAACGTGAAACCCTGTATACATGTGCACTAAATAAACGTGACACTAAATGAGAGTCGCTTTGATGATAAAGGCGTATGATAAATGACAGTAAAGTAAATGACCTGTGAGACCGTAATTGTTGTGTTTCTGGTGCAGTGACATGAAGGTTTCGGTCCAGAACTCATCACTACAAACGTGTAAATATTCAGATGATGATGATGATGATGACATGTGTTTAGTGCTCACTAAACCACACACTCTTCCTGGTCACAGAGCTGCCAATCACATTCTCACCAGCCAATCAGAGTAAGGGCCACACCCACGTGAAGCTTGTGCCAGAAGTCCAAACGAGAAAAAAATAAAAGAAACGAACAGAAAAAAATCTGAAGCAAGAGTTAAAAAAAAAAAAAAAAAAGTTTCAAATGAAAATGTGAAGATTGCATCGCAAAAACAAACAAACGATAAAAAAAACGCAAATGTGAAGCAATTTCGTTCGTTTCTTAGAAATGTTTCTCATACAGTAGAAAGATATTGCGCACGAGACCCCAACTGAACCAGCGATTCTTTTGAGCCGACTCGTTCCAACGAATCAAATCACTACAGAAATTGACTCGTTTTTGAATATGACAGTTCTCAGCTCAGGTGGACGCCAGTCAAGTGCGGCTTTCGTCGTAAATCTGGAGTTTAGCTTCACAACTTAACTGACGAGCAAACAGTTTACATCAATCACAATGGCGATGATTCCAAGTGACGTTTGACAGTTCTCTCCATCACCAGTCACTGCTATAAGGCTTTATACACAAACCAGCCAATCACCGCAGGCCGCGAGCCTCTCGTCAATGGAGAAACACGGGCGTTTTTACGCGACACTTGAACAAACGTTGCTCCTACAATCACGAGTGAGAAATCTGCTCCGTGTTGAGCTGTGAGCGTCCGTGCGGAGGAGCATTAGCACGCACCTGCGTTGACCGTCTCCTGCAGCTTCAGCGGGCTCCGCAGCACGTAAACCATCGTCAGGACCATGGCGAACCACAGGGCGCACACGTACGTCCACGACCAGCACAGCCACGATTTTAATTTCTCCGCGAAACCGGGTGATTGTGGATTACTGCCGCCGCTGTCCGCCATCTTTTGCCGACGAGCCGTAAACATTAGAATTGTGGGATATTGGAGAGCGCAGTGCCGACACGCTCCACAAGAGGGCGCCGCTCCTGCTGATTTTAGCACTTGTCAAAAGAATTACATGCAAAGTGCTGTGTTCGCACGAATGTATTTAATTTTACCATGTATGAAAGAGTATTCATAAATACAGTACTATAAAAAAAAAAGTATAAAAATCTTTCTCACAAAACAATGACTCATGAGCACCCAATAACCACTGCATGTTCATGTGCATTTACTGTTATTTATGTTTCAGGCCACTGTTTTTCTTCATTTTTTATATAATTATGTGACTATATGTAAAAGAGGGAAAAGACGAATTCAGACCACACACCTTGCTGTCATTTGCAACCAATACAATTTCTAACCAATGAAAATTTCTGATTATATACACTTATGTAGTTTGTATATATATATATATATATATATATATATATATATATATATATATATATAATATAAATACAGACTCACACGTGTATATATAGTGTACATGTCTATGTATATAGAATGTGTGTAGTTTAAATTAAAATAACATTTATTTAATAACTAATATTTTAATAACATTTAAAAAATAAACAAAATATTCCAAAACACTCTAGGTAGTTGCCTCCAAATAATATTAAACTAATAACGAATCCTTACAAAATCTTTCAATGAACCAAAAGAAATTTATTTTGTACTAAATCACGCAAATGTTATTTTTATTTAAATATTTTGATGATATATGACACGTAAAAAAAAAAAGACAATTTTTGGTGCAAATCATTTATTTCTCTGGGATCATATTTGTTCTTACATCTCGTAAAAAATAGTTTGCAATAAAAGCAGGGGTGGGAGGCAGAATCCAGGGGGTCACAAACCATTTGTGTAACTGCATACAGTATATACACACTCACTCACGCATATATACCATTCTTAGACACCAGAGTACGACAATGGGAGCGTTCCTGTAGAGGACAGCAGCCGGACTGGACTTCCTGTGCAGTTACAGTGCTCGCTTTGGCACGACCCGATCTGTGATCAACTGGCAGCACATTCAAAAGAGTGGCAACTGGAACGTTTAAAGAAAGACGAACTGTTGGGTGCGACAAACGGAGACGGGAGTATAAGTGCAATGAAGCTTCTGAACTGCAGGGGGCGGCGCGTGTGATATCGAGCGCTGTACACTGGTGTCACGGGAGGTATTTGTTCGACAGCAACAAAAAAAAACAACAAAAAAAACCCTTTGCTTAAACGGTTTAAAACAAGCCTGCAGCCCTCCAGCGTTACAGAAGAGGAGGAAGTCTGGAACCGTGGCTTCTGAAAGACAGCGTCTAAGCGTTCTGCATCTCTTTGCCGATCTTGTAGCTGAGGATCTTGTTCCAGTCGATCTTGGTGCGGGTGACGGGAAGCTGTCGGCGTAAGGCCTTGAAGGTGGTGTCGGACATGGTCTGGTAGTTTTCGCTGATGGCCGTCTGCGGAGACAGAGCGAAGGCACATGGAACGCCGGGACTCATCATTTAAAATGTTAGTTCAAATAAGGCATAAAAAAAAACCCCCAAAACAATCAAACAGAGAATGGTACATTGTTACGTAGCAAACGCCTTTAAAATACATATACTGTATTATTTTAAGAACAATCCGTCTGTATTTTTTAGTTTTAAAAGCAGATGTTTCTCTGGGATGTTTTTCCCATATGTAAATGAGCAGCAGTGGATGGCCAATCAACAAAGCTCTGCCGCTCATTATGAGTCATGACTATTCATATAAATATATATATATATATAAATACAAACAGTAGAGAATTTAAGACGATTCTGCTTGTTGTGACATCTGAATAAAAAGTAAAAGGGATGCTTTATAAAAGTGATCAGATCTGTAGTATTACAACCATAACAACCACCTTACTAAGCAAAAGTAGTAATACCAACAATACACCTTTTACATTCTGCGATTGCTAAATTAATTTCAAAATCAATAAAATAGTTGAGCTTTTTGCAATACTGCATAATTTGTAACTTAAAGGCAACACAGATTTAAAATGGGAAATTGTAATTATCTAATAAATACTCTAGTTTCAAAGTGGAAGTGAAAAAGCTTTCATAAAAAAAAAAAGGTTATACAAAATTCAACAATGGTCTTCCAGTGGTTGTTTAGGATGGTCATGCTTACACACACACACACACACACACATACACAAAACCAACCTGATAATCATTCTCTGCATTTTCAATGATTTTCACAAACTCCTTGGCCGTCTGGATCTCATTCTGTTGAAAGAAGAAAAGATCTGGTTAGGGCTGCGTAAAAAAAAAAAAAAAAATACATATTTGATCTAGCACGTAAAACCTTAAACACATTGTGCATTTTTCAAATCTCGATTTAATACGATCCCATAATCTACTGTTACTAATCCATGTGACTAAAACTTGATAAATGAAAAAGCTACTCTGACAGGAAGTCAAGTGTGGAGACGCTTACGGAGACGATCAGAGACTCTTGCACGTCCTTGTGGCTGACCAACTGCACGTTTCCGTCCTCGTAGTAGTGAACCTGGATCTTCAGGACTCCCACCACCTGAGCCGAAGCCTGGGAGACCGAGAACTTCCACTCGGACCGACAGCGGCCGTTCCTGTCGACGAGAGCCCATGAAACTCTTCAGCTGCTTGGTTTCGAGCACCACACTGCTTTTGAGGAAGGAAGTTCAGAATATTCGGTGTGTGTGTGTGTGTGGAGTGGAAGAGTCATGGGCTTGTTCTGATTGAACAGGAAGTAGAGCTCATCCACACGTGCAGAGACCCTCACTCACACTTCAACAAAGCCTTTTAAAAAAATGCTTCTGCTGACAGTTTCTGACGACCATTGTGCTCTACTTAAACGCTACACACTAAACCATATGCAATTTTGTAAACAGCAGCCTATAAGTGTTCATCATTTCACATGATAGATAGACAGACAGATTATATACAGTTTATATAATCATACGTGTGTGTATAGACCAGGGGTGGGCAAAGTTTTAGATTCAGGGGCCACAATAGGTTTTAACATTTGTCAAAAGGGGCAGATTGGTGGACTGCTTTGGCAAACTCACCTCACTGGAGAAAAAAAAAATACACATCTCGGCATATGGCGGAAATATACGCATTCATTGCAAATAGAAATGAAGAAAATGCACAACAAAATATCTGACTTCCATTTAATTTCCATTCCATTTAAGTTTGCCCATGCCTGCTGTAGACCGACAGACAGACTAGATTCAGTGTATGCAATTGATATATTCATATGGCGGTGGTAGGTGGATGGATGGATGGATGGATAGTCTCAAATAAACACCTGGGCTACTTTTAAAATACATACTATATTAAAAATGATTCTTATCCAGGTTACCCCCACGTCTAATGTCTACAAATTATGCAAATAACATCTACTAAAATGTAATGTCCTAAAATACAATATCAAAACCGACTGGACACTAGAAAATATGAATATTCATTTTTTTTATGAATTGATATGAATGTTCAGTCACACCAAGTAACAAGTAGGATGAAATACAAAACAAAAACGGTGAAAGCGATTACCAGAAGTTTTTCGGCTGAAACTGATGGCCCTCAATACAGGCGATAATAGTTTGCTGTCCATCTATAGTTTTCCCATAAACCTGAAAAAGACAAAGCACGCACACATTTAGCTCCTGTGGGGTGAGTTACAGGGCGTGGTGGGTCTTACTGTGCAGACTCCAGTGGGGTAGTGGTCTTTGACGTACGCCCTCAGAGCTTCATCACAGGCGTCTCTCCACGGCCGGAGCGCCGCCTCGCCCTCGTACGCCTGCAGGTCGCTCGCCTCCTTCCTCAGGTGGTCGTACTTGAACGACTGTTTCTTACGAGGGTCGAAGAATCGGCCGTGGCCTAGGTCTCCGTGCTCCGTGATCAAAACCTGCAAAAAAAATAAATAATACAGTTATATTAATTGAATGCAGTGAAGTTATATGTATATTTATTTATACATTAAATTGTTTCTTATCTTCATTTGTGCACAATTGTGCACTATTGTTTAATTATTTATTGGTGCTTTTTTCTGGTTTTTAATGTCTTTAATGTTTTTTTTTTTCAAATTCAAATTTTAATTGTCATATTACACAACATACGTGTTACAACGTGCAATGTAGTGTATTTTTACAATCATCCAGCATTAAAACATGTGGTGGGGGGAGGGTTCATGTGAGAAACATATAGACAAAAAAAGATAAAAAAATTAAATTAAAAAAAAAAAAAAAAAAAAAAAAAAAAAAAAAAAAAAAAAAAAAAAAAAAAAAAAAAAAACACTAAAATAAAGGTAATAAAAACAAGGGAAAACTGTGAAGTTGAGGAAATAGATTAAAATACAATAAAATGAGAGCAAAATACAAAATCAAACAATATTAGTCACCTGATCTTCGCTTCCATCAAGTTTAACAGGTGTAAACTGATCCATGTTGTACTGGGCAAAGGCACTTAAAGAAACAGAAACACGAAAACAGTCAGATGATTGCTGTACTACAAATCTTGTTTTTAAAAAATCGTAGTAAGAGCTAACAATTTCACTTCTCTCTGGACTTTTTCCACATTGACACACAGCGTTTCATGTTCGAATAGTCTCACAGCACTTTACATTACACCTATTCAAACAATCACCCAGCCTGTTCAGGATTCGAACCTGCAACCTTCTTAAAACAAGTCAAGCTCTCTAACCACTAGGACACAACCACCTTCCACGACGCTTGCAGAAACATCCTGAACACTCACTGAGCTGCGCCTTCCCTGAGAAGATTGTCATTGTTGAGCAGTAACCGCACATCTGAAACCGAAGAACGTAAAGCAGATTAACGTCAGATTAAAAAGTACAGTCAGATTTGCATTAAACGCCTAGTCTATGTACAGACAACAGCTCTCTGCCATTTTCAGATTTGTGATTTTACCATTGAAGACTTCGTTGAACTCTCCTGGAGGCGCATGGATTACAAAATTGGCAGCGATGCGGACCTGAGGAAACAAAAGTGGATATGCTAGGTACGTTATTAATTCCTGAGGGAAAAATAAAAAGACATATTGCATCCACACAGACATATTGCACACATACAGTATTACACACAGCACTTTACAGTAAACATTTTGTCATCAGATGACTCTTGTCCTGGACTATATGACAAGAGCTTTAAAGGCACAACTTTTATTTGTGGAATTTTTTAACTAACAAAGTATGGAATTATATTGTGACGGGATATGAGGATGAGACACACTATACGTACATCGTATTGTTCTTTATTTGCAAGCTTTATGTGGGGAAAGTTTTCTTGTGTTAGTGAGTGTGAATTGAGCGTGAGGAATAAACAACAATTGTTTTATACTTCTGGATCCTCTTATTTGTTTCTTGCGCTAAGAAAAAGACGTTCTCGTTTCGTATGGTGAATTTTTCTGGCAACTCTGAGCAAAACATTCACGATGATGAATTTCGTTAGAAAGGACATTAGTAAGTCGGGTTGCCACTGTATTACATTTTCAGATACAAATTTTGTTCCAGTAGGATTTTACAAAAGAGAGAGACATAGAGAGAGCGAGGAAGAAACAGACAGAGAGAGCACGGCATTTTTGTGTCAGCTTTTAGTTTGTAAACATTGTCACGCTTTCCTTCTCTCACTCTCGCGTGCACCACGGAGTGTGAGCTAACGTTGCGTGAAACCAACATTTACAAACGACTTGAATAAAACATGGAAAGAAGTAGAAACAGCGCTGCATGTCTTTACGGTTCACTTTTTTAGTAGAGCCACTCTTAAAGACACACTACACAGACATCAGAGCTGCTCGCTCCTCACAGGTGTTCCATTAATTCAGCCGGTTAAAACGCTTTCTGTGTTCGATTAGCAATGTCTCTGTGTCGTCATCAAAAGTTACCAAAAACAACATGTGTTAGGCTGTATTAAAGTGTTTATACATGCATGAAAACTAAACTCGTGAGTGTGTGACAGTATCCACAATATTGCAAAATCCATATTTAAAACCAACCCGGTTTAGCGCCCACCCCTAATTTACAAATATAACGAGCCCGGCGAGACTTTTTCTTAACGTTCTAGTGTTGTTTGTGCCCACGAGAGTGTGACGTACGTATAGGTGATGCTTACCAACCAACACACAGGAGTGTCGGAAAACCCATGTTCAGCTCATCACAATTTCATATGAAAGCTTCTCTATTTAAAACATCTGCCTGAAGAACTCAATGCTACACACACTGACACATTTTCTACTTGATGCAATCTTTTCCACAGATCAACACGTTCCGATAAGCAGTTTTCAGGTCTCATTTGACACCAGTGAGCCGAATAAAAGCCAAGATCTGGAACATGTCTTGAGAGTCGCAGCTGGAACAAAGATTCCACAGATTCATTTTAAAAAATGCTTCAGGTCAGAACACGTCTGCTGCGGAGGGGGGCGAGCCTGCGCTGGAACGGCCGGAGACGTGGCTGTGGCTAGAAACAGAGGGAGGGGGCGCGGGACCGGAAGAGCCTCGCGCGTGCACGAGCATGTAGAAAGAGGGCTGGGTCACTGACACTCAGCTGAGAATACAAACAAGGGCTGGGGTCGACTCTCCTTCATGCAAACACATTAATAAATCAAAACATTCGACTTATTACACCGCTAAGATGTGAAGCGACAAACAATCCTTCTTGATATTGTCTGTCACTACGTTAAATGCCAGCAAGCACCGATCTTAAAGTAAGGGAATGTGACTGAAACGTCATTGGTTTACGTCAAGACAAAGAGCGAAACAGCCTTTTTATGTACGGGAATGTGATAATAACAGAGAATCGTATTGCATTAACTGATAAAAGTCTCGCTTGGAGTCACATTCAACCGGAAAACATTGTCAATAATAAAAAAAGATGCCATTTTGCAGACGTTCTCAGTTATGTTGCCTCCTTTATATTAAGCAAAGGTGATCAAGCGTTACATTGACCTAATCTCCCACTGTGAGAGTCTGATTAGCGATTATATCGAGTTTCAAGTAGCTTGCTAGCTTCCTTAGCCCCGTTCTTCGTCGCACGTTTAATACTTTTTCCAAGCAACAAATCTCGGGAGATGAACATGCGGACGGCTTGTCACTACATAAAATGTGAAAATGTGGAAAAGAATAGAGGCAAAGTAGGCAGGACATATAAGTTAATATTTACACACCTTCTCTTCGTCAGAAAGCTGTTCCTCAAAGTCCGCCATCTTGGCTCAACCGTACCGTGCGTGGACCAGCCCTGTCCCACTGCATCTTGGGAAAATGTTCTAACGCGCCACAAAAGTTCATACCTACGTCACTCATACTAATTTGTAGGTGTAGGTATTTAGTTTCAGGTTTCAAGATATGCAAAGCTGGAAAAACTACCGTTACAAAATAATAATTTATTCTAGTAAAACATACATACGATTTGATGTGTTTGTTGTCTTAATGTTAAAACTGTTGTAACAGTGAGGTTTATTTTCAACAGGTCAAATGTTTTATATGTGCTGTTTACTGTATTTAGACCTCTCCGAATAACTTAGTAAAACACAGTGCCGCTCCCTTCCCGCGAGGTTCCGCGTCTAAAGCTAGGAAGCATCAAAAAGTAGCACACTTGCGTAAAAAGAAAAATGCGCATTTATTTCATAGACTGAGCAAAATGAACACATTTTCTCGCCCCTTGTACTCAGATGACACATGGCTTTGGATTAAAATAAATTCACCCCAATTTTGCAACGTCCAGTTATTTTTCGTTTCACACAGTTCCGCACTTTATTGACAGGCCCACGCCAGGGCGCCGTTAGACAGCAAACTAAGCGCTGAACAGTTTCGATTCCGGACTCGGTTCCAAACAACACATCACTTCACCTCCCCAAACAACCAGCAACAAACAATGCCCAAGTTCAAAGAATTACACGAAACGGCTCTCGATTTTCTAGCGTTTTTGGGAAATAGGATGTCAACAACTGACATAAAGGAGCTCCGCAAGATTTACGCCTCTGAGTTTAACAGGTTTGGAACATCTCTACGTCACTACTCACGCGTTTTTAACCTGTAATGTCTGTGTCAAACCTACACAAACATCGAAAGGATGGTGGTTTTAATGTGCCGGATCTCGACATCGCAATTGTGTTAACTGACACTGGTCAAGTTCTTCAAAATCTCATAAAATGTGTCATAAAATGTTTTTCAGTGGATGCAGCAAACCTCCCTTTGACAAAGTGATCCATGCTTTAATAGTTGCTAATAAAGCGACAGTATCTAATGGGAAAATATTGTTCCATGTAAAACCAAAGGTGAGAGAACATGTTATATATAACGTATATTTCTTTGTGTGTGTGTGTGTGTGTGTGTGTGCGTGTGTGTGTGTGTGTGTGTGTGTGTGTGTGTGTGTGTGTGTGTGCAAATTTGAAATTGTTCAAGTCACAATGTTTTTGACAGGTGCGTGTTTACTACTGTGACCAGTGGAAATCTTTCGGCCAGACAAACTCTCCGTTATCATCTGCTTCCACATCTGGCTCGACCCCAAAACCAGTCCTGACCCCCAAAAAGAAGCTTGCGTCCGAGTTTCTCGACAAACTCAGAAAGAAACGGCAAGTGTCTTAATGATTGTGTGGAATCATTTCCAGTTGCTTACAAGTACTGAAACATGCAGTGTTCCTACGTGTGTTTGAAATCTTTGAAAATGCTTCAATTTTAATTGTGTTTTTAAGGCCTTAAAAAGGCTTGTAATTTAAATGAAGTGCTTGAATTTAATTATGCTTATTTCACAAAACACAAATACAGTGGCACCTCGACGTACAAAATTAATCTGTGCCGACAGCAGGCAAAAATGTTATAAACCGGGACGCAATTAACATGTAAATGTCCCGATAAATTTCAAGCCCCTGTAAATTTAGACAGATTTTTTTATACTATGGCAAAATGTTGTAATAAAAAACATGTTACATACTGTAACAGTTATTGGAAAAAAAAGTACTGTGGAAAAAAAGAGTACTGTGGTACTAAAGTAATAAAACAAAAATCAGTTTCATATCCGTTAATCTTTGTTCACTCTTATTACAGTAAGGAAAAATAAAACATGCACAAAGTTCAGTTCATTTCAGTTCAAAAGTTCATTTGTTTCATATCGACTGTACGTAAACTAATACTGACAGTCTACTACAACGACAGTGACCCTTATCCAGTTGCTATTACAAAGTACAACATTTGGGTTTGTTTTCGCATAATCTCTTCAAATGTAATTGGTTGTTTTTAGACGGACCTTTACATATATATTTTACCACAACAGTGTGGTGCTGGAAAAGCTTGAACACGTATAGTGCTTGAAAAGTGCTTTTTCAGAAACTGTAGGAACCTTTAACATGTCACTTTGTCTTTTCTAAATATCACGTTTTTTTACAGACCAGAATTTATCAAAAACAAAGGAGGTATTGAAATAACCTCTGACCCTCAGACCACCAACGGGAAAGTCACCTGTATTATAGAAAACCCTGGGACAGAATTTGTGGTCAAGTTTCACATTGTCAATAAAGGCCCAAGCTACATCTACTTCACCTACTACACCGCGCTGCACAAGATGCGCTGCTTCACCCTGGTGGACCAGAGGAGAGTGAACCGCGTCTCTCCTCTTCTTCTCTGCCCAGGTGATGAGATGAAGAACATGTCCAAATGCCCAAGCTGCAAACTCAAGAATGTTTGTGATTTCCTCCAGACGAGAGTTACGTGGTGGAAGTGCATTACAAAATCCATCATCACGGTCACTTTCCAGCCACCATGTACTTTGAGTTCTGCCCGGAGTCCGATCCTCCCAGTGTCGCCAAACCCTTCTGCATAGTCCGGGAACTGGAGGCTGTGGTCCAGAGCCGGCTAGCTGAGGAACTAGGTCCAGAGAGCCCATATAATCCCAACCGGAACAGACCACTCCGTCCAGAGAACAGGGTTGTGGAACGCGGGACGCCACCTGAGAGGTTTCAGAGCTTTCAGCCAGTGTTATCATAGAAACAAGTTGTGTGATTAACAGATAATGATCATTGTGATATTTGTGTGTAAAGATTGTGGACAATAGTGCTGGAACACAGAACTGTCGGAACACTAATGGGTCGGATTTTATACATACATACATAAATATTGACACTATATATTTACGTATATTTTACTATATTGAGTTCAAGGCCTGATAGTACTGTACTTTAGTACAGTGTAAATAGGTAACAAATACTTTTGTAGCTCATCTGCCTAATGATGTTGTGAGACTTTCGTCATGATTATTCAGTGTGATTGGCTGATGATTAATATTGAACCCCGCCTTCTCTGCTTGCAGCTTTATTTTCCAATAGTTTTCTTCATACCAATACATTGTTCTCCTGAGAGATGCTTTCAGTAGAAAAGTAGTAAATACATTTGTTTAGTAAGTAGAAAAAAAAAAAACTAAAATGAAAAAGTAAATAAAAAAGTAAAAACATTTTATGTACTGTACAGTTGTATATATATAAAGTACAATACTTTATACAATTCAGAGTAGTAAAATGATACAGTAATATACATAAATGTCAATAAAGACGCTTGCCTTTAATTGGCTGAGTTATAGTGTATAGTCTCACTAGGCTGCTGTTTTTTATGTTTTTTTTCCAGCAGAGTTATTGATTTTTTTGTTTTTGCAGTTACACTCGTGCTTGTTTACACTTCATGAAAAACAGCGTTTGTTACACTACATCAAAGGCAGAAACGAATACATTTAAATATCAAAACTCAGATTTTGTTAATATTTTGACACGTAAAAGAGCTTTTGCTCAATTTCGAATATTCAGATCGGTTGGATACGTCTGGTTCTTTTTTAAATATGTATATATGAATGGAAAGGAATCGTAATAAGTGACCAATTGATTGTGATTTGAGATTTTCACTTTGCTGTTGTGGTCAGGCCTGCTGCTCATGACCTGATCGTTCCTCTTTGATGATTTCTTCCATAGTTTTGTCACGCATGGTATGAAGATTGTGGTGAAGCTGAAGGATTATAAATATCCCAGATACTTGAAGGAGTTGGCAAAGTACAAGCTTGAGGATTCTGAGCATCTTTCACCTTCAGCACGACAGCAGCTTCCAAGAGTGAGGCAAGCAGCCATAGATCTCTATTATACGTGTGTGTGTGTGTGTGTGTGTGTGTGTGTGTGTGTGTGTGTGTGTAAACTGAAGGCTGTAAACTAGTGTTTGTTATTGTTCTTTGTGTGCTGTCAGGCATCTGCTAGAGACTCAGCTGAGCATGAAGTCCTATGGTGAGCGTTTCCATCTTCTGCTGCACCTGGAGGAGATCCAGATGGAGGTGGACATCAGGAAGTATGACCTCTACAACCAGACCATGAGTCGCGACCTCTTGAATAAAAAACTTCTCATTCTAAATGTGAGTATTTTAGCGTGTCCGGCATTTTTTTTTACGTAAAATGAGCATGTTCTTCGCATGTTCCTGGCTGTCCATCAGGAAATTTCCTTAAAAGCATGCATTTAGGAGAAAGATATTTGTAGGTGTGAGTGAGTGTGTGAATGTGTGTGTCTGTGCGCCTCGCTCTGTGATTGGTTGGCCATGAATCCAGAAAAAATCGCAACTTGTTTTTTACTATTGAAACTTCACAAAGGAAAATCACAAAAGGAAATCACCAGAATGTGTGTTGCTTCTTTCTCGATGCAGGTGCCCGGGGTGTCAGAGAACAGGCCGTCAGTTCTGAGAGGAGATCAGCTGAACGTCTGTGTGTCTGAGGACAGGAACAAGCCCGTCACTGTTTACGAAGGCTACGTCCATCGCGTGGAGCTCGAGAAGGTCAAGCTCGGCTTCTCGAAGAAGTAAGAACGACAACGACTTACATAGATAGTGCCAACATAGTAATTTGTGTTTATTTGATTTTGTCATTTTTTTAATTATATGTTGAAGTTAGGTTTTTTTTTTCATTTTGAGACATAAATGCACAACTGTATTTGTAAAAAGATTATATTTTTCAGCACATACACTAAATATCTATCTATCTGTCTGTCCATCTATCTAGCTGTCCGTCCATCTGTTTGTCCATCTATCTGTCTGTCTGTCTGTATTTCTTTCTATCTGTTTCTATCTGTCTATCCATCCGTCCGTCCGTCCGTCCGTCCGTCCGTCCGTCCGTCTGTCTGTCTGTCTGTCTATCCATCCATCCATCAATCTATCCTTCCATCCATCCATCCATCCTTTTACCCTTCCATCCATCCATCCATCCTTTTACCCTTCCATCCATCCATTCATCCTTTTACCCTTCTATCCATCCATCCATCCATCCATCCATCCATTATCTATCTATCTATCTATCTATCTATCTATCTATCTATCTATCTATCTATCTATCTATCTATCTATCTATCTATCTATCTATCTATCTATCTATCTATCTCTCTATCTATCTATCTATCTATCTATCTATCTATCTATCTATCTATAAATAAATATAGTTTATACTAAAACTAAATGTATGCATTTGTCTTTAATGAAAGTGTAAACGTCCTTCCATTAGCACTTTAGCACTCCTTTTTTGCTAAGTAACTCCCGCTTTTTTTCTGTTTTCAGGCTGCTGCAGATGTTTCTGTGTAACATGAAGTTCAATGTGGAGTTCAACCTCAACCGCTTCCCCATGAAGCTTCAGCACCGGGCGGTGGTGTTGGCTGTGCAGCACGGACTGGGAAAGACGCTGTTCCCAACAGCCAGCGCCGGCCCAGACATCACACTGCCACACCTCAGGTACACACACACACACACACACGCGGAATAGAGCACAAATGTGGTGATGATGACGCTTCGCTCGTCCTCCAGCTTGTTCAACAAAGATCTGGAGAACAACCCTGAGCAAAAAGCAGCGGTGCAGCACATCCTGTCTGGAACATCCAAACCAGCACCGTACCTGATCTTCGGACCCCCGGGCACGGGGAAAACCGTCACGCTGGTGGAAGCCATAAAGCAGGTTGTGGGGTTTGTTTATTTCAGATGTGCAGGGTTTGTGTGACTGTGTGTGTGTGTGTTGTCATCAGGTGAACAGATCTGAGGTCAAGACGCACATCCTGGCCTGCGCTCCGTCAAACAGCGCCTGCGACCTGCTGTGCCAGAGGCTGGTGGGACACGTGGACGCCCATCGCCTCTATCGCCTCTACGCTCCCAGTAGAGACCCCCGCACTGTCCCACACAAGCTGCTGGTGAGGAACATACAACGCTTTTCATTTCTACTTGACCCAGTGAATCAAAAGCTATGGATTCATCATGAATATCTTTTGTCGCAAATATTGTGTAAAAACATGCATAAAATGACACGTTTATATTACAGTAAATCAGTTAACACAAAAACAATTCTATTAATTCAATTCTACCAATGCAACATATGGTAATGTATGTTAATAATGCAAAAGACGTTATACTGCATTCATTGTAATGATCAGTTTTTAGCACCATTTTGATCAATATTATATGATTTATTGTTACTGTTACTAAAGAGTAAAAGATGAGTTGTGAACTCAATGAAAACTGAAATAATATATTTCAAAAAGCATAATTAATTCACATGACTTATTAAAGTTAAATTATTGATTTATTAAAGTTAAACGAAAACTGACCACCAAGAATACAAAACCATACAAAATGGTAAAGAAGTGAAAAAGGGAGAAAAGAGTGAATAAATAGTAAAAAAAAAAAAAAAGATGGAGAGAGGTTGAAGCTGAAAAGGGAAAAAAGAGACTGAAAAATGAATAAAAAAAATAAAGTGAAATGGAGAGAATAATTAAATCAGACAAGGAGAAAGAAAAGACAGAAGGAATGTGGAAAGAGATTAATAGAAAGGCAGAAAAAGACGGAGAAAAAATAGACTAATTGGGAAAAGGAAGAGAGAAAGAGAGAAAAAGAATGTAGACAACAGGGGAAAGATGAACAATAAAAAGGAGAGGAAGAACAGGGAGAAAAAAAGAGAACAGACAGACAAAAAGACAAAAGTGAAGAAATAGAGGTGGAAAGAGCAAAGAGATATAGAGAACGGAAATGGGAGAAAGGAAACGAGAAAGAAGAGTGAGGAGATAAGGGAGAAAGAGGGAGAGAAAGAAATAAATAGGAAGAAAGGGTGAGATTGAGACGGATGCAGATGCAGATGCAGATGTTTCTCAGACTGGTTCCTCTGCAGAAGTTGAGTAACTGGAGTGAAGAGCAGAGCTGCTTCCTGCTGCCGTCAGCTGATGCTGTGATGGGCTTTGCAGTGGTGGTGGTGACCCTGGTGACGGCTGGAAGGTGGTGCACACACACACACACACACACACACACACACACACACACACACACACACACTTCAGCTCTCTGTGCTCCCCAGGCTGGTGTCAGGAGGAGTTCCTCACGCTCACTTCACACACGTCTTCATCGATGAGGCGGGACAGGCCGTGGAGCCTGAGTGCATCATTGCTGTCGCAGGTACACACACACACACACACACACGCACGCACACACACACACACACACACGCGCGCGCACACACACACACACACACACACACACACACTCACACTCCATTCTACTTTCCCTATCTTTTTGACTTTAACCTCCCACTTCCTGTTTAACTCTATCTCTTTTCATCCATCTTTTCTCTCTTCCTCTTCTCTCTTTCTGTCTGTCTTTTACCTGGTTTCTCTTTTGCCATCTTAATTCCGTTTTTATTTGTCCTTGTTTCTAATGTATTTTTCATTTTTTTTTTTTTAAATCTAGCTTTCTTTCTTTATTTCTCTGTCTTTTTGCTCTACGTCTCTCTTTTTTTCTTCACGTCTCACTATTTTTTTTTCCAATTCTTTATCTCTTCTTTCTTTTTTTTCTGTATCTCTTTGCTCTTTCTGCTCATTCCATCATCTTCCATCTTCTTTATTGTCTTCCTCTTTCACTATTTTCCTCACTCATTTTTATCTTTTTGTCTGTTCTCTTTTCTCTTATCCCAAATTCTTCTTTTTCACTATCATTCCTTTTTCTATATATAATCTCTCTCTCTATCTATCTCTCTATCTCTCTCTCTCTCTTTCTCTCTTTCTCTCTTTAATACTTATACTTTTTCGGTGTTTTTTGAGGCTTGTCTAGTTGTCATGTGTTTTAATATTGAAGGAATAGAACAAAAATAAAGTTACCATTTCTTAGGCGTAAACTTTTCAAAAATTAAAATACTCCTCTTTCTACCTCCTTCTCTCTCTTTCTGCCACTCTCTCACTTTCTCACGCTCTCTTCCTTACTCTCTCTCGACCTCTCACTTTCGCTCTCTCTACCTCCCTCTTTCTGCCCCTCTGTCTTTATTTCTTTTTTTCTGTCTGCCCATCTCTCTCTGTCTCTTTCTCTCTCTCTCTCTCTCTCTCTCTCTCTCTCTCTCTCTCTCTCTCTCTCTCTCTCTCTCTCTCTCTCTCTCTCTCTCTCTCTCTCTCTCTCTCTCTCTCTCTCTCTCTCTCTCTCTCTCTCTCTCTCTCTCTCTCTCTCTCTCTCTCTCTCTCTCTTTCTCTCTCTCTCTGTCTCTCCTGCCCCATCCCTCTTCCTCTGTCATTTTTTCTGCCTCTCTCTCTCTCTCTCTCTCCCCTCTCTTTCTCTTCCTCTTTCTCAAGGTTTACTTGACCCCAGGAAGGGTCAGCTGGTTCTGGCTGGAGACCCGCAGCAGTTAGGACCCGTCTTGAGGTCTCCTCTGGCCCAAATGCACGGACTAGGTATTCAAAAAATCTTTATACATTATCTATAACCACTTTTGACTTTTTTTTTTATCTACATAAAAATAACAGGTCAATCCCTTCTCGAGCGGCTAATGAAGCACAACGCCCTTTACCAGAAGAACCAGGACGACCACAGATACGACGTCCGCTTCGTCACCAAGCTTCTGCGCAACTACAGGTGATTATTTCCAGAGATCCACGCAGATGTTCTGGAACCTTCCGTCTTCCTCTCATCCTCTCAGGTCTCATCCCTCCATCCTCAAGATCCCCAACGAGCTCTTCTACGACAACGAGCTGCAGGTGTTTGCCGACCAGATGGAGAGAGATGTTTTCTGCCGCTGGGAGCATCTCCCCAAGAAGGTTCCGGAACACGGGACAGGAAGGGTGTGCAGATGAAGCTAATGTTCTCTGTGGTGCAGGACTTTCCCGTGGTGTTTCACGGCGTGATGGGGAAAGACGAGCGAGAAGCCAACAGTCCGTCCTTCTTCAACGTGACTGAGATCGAGGTGATGGTCAGCTACCTCCGCAAGCTCCAGCAGACGCAGGGCAAGAAGGGCGTGCCCAAGCTCGGCACCGCGGACATCGGCATCATCGCCCCCTACAGGAAGCAGGCGAGTCAAGGAGAATCTCATAGTCTCCAGTCCAGTTTTGACTCTTTTTTTTTTCTTTAAATCCAAAGGTGGAAAAAATCCACAAAGCCCTGAACACCGTAGCAGACTTACGGATATGGAAGGACATTAAGGTTATCTGTCTGTCTGATATTGACTTGTTTGTCTGTCTTTCTGTGTATTTTTTCTGTGTGTCTGCTTATCTGTTTATCTGCTTTTTTTCTTTGTCTGATCTGTCTTTCTATGTATCACTCTGTTTATCTTCATCCACCTTTCTGTCTGTCTATTTTGTCTTATCAACTTTTTTTCTCTTTATCTGTCTGCTTTTCTATCGATCTATTCTGTCTGTCTGTCTCACAGGGATCTAACTGTCTGTCTATCTATCCATTCGTCCATTACTTTGTCTTTCTATCCATGTCTGTCTGTCCATCCATACATCCATCCATTTATCTATCTGTCTGTCTATCTGTCTATTTGTCTATCTATTTTATAGTGACTTGTTTGTCTGTCTTTCTATGTATTTTTTTTCTTTGTCTAATCTGTCTACGTATGTACCACTCTGTTCATCTCTATCCATCTTTCTGTCTGTCTTGTTTGTCTAACAACTTTTTTTGTCTATTTTTCTGTCTGTCTATCTGTCTGCTTTTCTATTCTCGATTTTCTATTTTCTATTCTTTTCGATTCTCAATTCCTATCTGTCTGTCTGTCTCACAGGGATCTAACTGTCTGTCTATCTATCCATCTATTAATTTGTCTTTATATCTATCTGTCTGTCCATCCATCCATCCATCCATCTGTCTTTTTTAAGATTCTATCTATCTGTCTGTCTGTCCTTTGTTTTCTATTTAAGATCTGTCTGTCTTTCCATTTTTGATTTTAAGATTCTATCTATCTATCTATCTGTCTGTCTGTCTGTCTGTCTGTCTGTCTGTCTGTCTGTCTGTCTATCCATCTATCCATCTATCCATCTATCCATCCATCCAATCCATCCATCCAATCCATTCATTCGTCTTTCAATTTAAGATTCTGTCCACCCATTTATTCGTTTATTCATCCATTCTTTTTTTTTTCTTTTCTTCACATTTCTTTGAACTTGTCAAATAAATGTACAGTATGTAAGTTGTGGCGTATCTGATCTGTTGTTCTTCAAGGTCGGGTCAGTGGAAGAGTTTCAAGGTCAGGAAAGAAAAGTCATCATGGTGTCCACGGTCCGCAGCAGCGTCAGCTACGTGAAGATGGACCAGGACTTCAACATCGGCTTCCTCTCCAATCAGAAGGTACGTCCATCTCCGGCATCACCGATCCAGTCGGTGCTCATCTAAAGCCTCTTCTGATGCCCACAGAGGTTCAACGTGGCCATAACTAGAGCCAAAGCTCTGCTCATCGTGGTGGGGAACCCGGTGATCCTGAGCAAGGACCCGACATGGCACCGGTGAGCATCTGAAGTGGCTTCCTAAGGTGCTCAGGACTTCCTGTGACGTGTAGCGTGTGCAGGTTCATCCGCTACTGTGAGCTGGAGCAGGGATACACCGGCTTCCACTACCAGGATGCTGACAGCGAGGAGGACCTGGTGGGCCGGCTGACGTCTCTGAAGATCTCTGATGGTACCGGACCACCTTCGTTTATCACTTTTCACTTAATATGAATCATTTTCACAATAATTCTCTACAGATCTGGACGAGAGTCCGTTACAGCAGCACGTGGAGCCAGAGTGGAGAAGCGAACAGTGATCTGCTGCCAGTTTACTGACAATCACCTTTTTTTTTTTTGAATAAAGACGTTTAAATGCAATAATCAGATTTCATTAAATGAATATTCAGCATCCAACAGACAAAGCCGTGTGTTCAGGAGAAGTGGAGTCTGGGAAAGGTTGGAGTAATAGAATGGTTGGAACATTTAGGCAAAATATATATTTTTATTTATTATATAATTATAAGTTATTTTTTACTTTATAATATATATGAAGACAAAGTGTAATGATATTTTTACGCTTGTGCGTGTGTGTTGCGATGTATAATCTTTACACTTGTGCTTGAATAAACTGCCACAGGTATCAGAATCTGAACTATAATAGTTGCATTATTTCTGCATTTTATTGCTGGGAAAACACTGGTAATGTAGCTAGTTGTTAAATGTTTACACCGTTCATTATTTAAGGTTTTCAAAATATACCAACTTTTTCCTTATTAGAAGGTATAAAAGACAATTTTAATATGTAAAAAAATAAGATACTGTACTTGTATATATATATATATATATATATATATATATATATATACGTGTGTGTGTACAATTACAATTTAAACACCTTTAAGTACCGCAGTCATTCAGTTTAAACACCTTTAGGTTGTTCCAAGTTTTTCTTAAAAGGAAAAAATGAAATAAATGTTAGTATATATGTATATTATAAGATATGTTTTTTTATTTATTCCTGACAAAATTCAGTTCACGAACAGCGAAAGCTCTAAACCGTAATGCAGGAACATTCCAGTGAAACTGTTTAATCCGTATTAAACATTTAGTTTTGCCGTTTATTGACCTAATTCTCAAGTTATTCAGATGTTTTGCAGCCACATTGCTAGAAACAATACATGGTTATTATTCAAAAATGACAAGAAAGCACTTTAAATTCCTGTTCATTCTGTCAAAATGAAATTAAGAAAATTTGTGTTGATAATATCTGCTTTCCCCGTAGCTCGATTCCAAAGTCATGGGTTTGATTCCCAGAAAAAGAAGTAGTTGATGTGCAAAAGTTGTAACGTCATGTGAGTGGCTTTGGATAACAGCGTCTGCTGAAGAAAGAATGGACTTTATAGTGTCTGCTTTTATTTCAAAATGTTCTTTAAAGCAGAAGAAGCATGACTTTATTTAGTACTCGTAGTCTTAAGAACACATTCTGGAGGGTAAAGGCACTGTACTCATTCCAAAACTGTGCATTACGTGAACTCACAGTGGATTATGTTCAGTTAAATTGCAATAAAAGGTGCGAAACACAATAACGGCTTTAATATGAGTGGTTTTCTGTCAAAAAAAAAAACAAAATCATGGTTTGGGAAAGTCTTTCATCTACGTAAGAAACAATCAGTCATCCTGCCTCTCAGTCCAGCCCGAGCTTTAGTTCCATCATCGCACATTTATTCTTCTATTTCCCACCAGTCAGTTGATGAAATGTCACAAACAGTACAGTGTAATTGCGTAGTTGGTCAATATTCTTCTGGACTTTTCCGGATTCTGGATCATTCTGAAGAAGCCTGGGATTCTCTCACAACAGCAGACACCGGCTGCCCTTCTTCCTCTTGCGCACCTGCAGCGCCGCCCTGGTGGCCATTTCAAACACCTCCCTCACTCCGTCTTTCGTCTTGGCGGAGCATTCCAGGTATCCAAACGCGCCGATGCGGTTGGCCATGTCCCGGCCTTCTTCCGGTTTGACCGGCTCCTGAATCGGAAGACAATTAAAATATTCAGAGGTGGAAATTTCGGAGCGATAAACGCCGTTGAGGTAAAAGGCTAAGTGAGATTAGTATGAATTATTAAGAGCTTTTAATGGGATCTCCTCTGGTCCCAGCATCCCACCTGCTTCATCTTGCTCAGCTCTCGGCGCGTGTGTTCGTCGTTTCGCAGGTCTTTTTTATTCCCAACCAGGATTATGGGAACGTTGGGGCAGAAGTGCTTCACCTCCGGCGTCCATTTCTCTGGGATATTCTCTATGAAACACAGGAGACATGTATTTTATTTTACACATTTTGACACATTTTTATCAGGGTTGTCAAAGCTAACGTGTTAACTCATGCGATTTATTAAATCTGTTTAATCGCGTCAATTTTTATTTACGCCATTAATTGATAAACGCCATTAAAACGCCATAAATTAATTGAGCCGTTTTCTCGCTTTTTGAGTTATTCAGTTTTATGTGTACAGTATTTTGCAAAGCTGAAATCACGGCACACTTATGGAAAGAACTTTATTCGCAGTCTCTCAAACGACTCTTAAAATGACTTTCAGCTTTGTTTTGTTCCTTGAATGTGTGATCGGTGTTTTGCTCCAAAGTGCGATTAACTAGTTAAAAAAAATAAATCGTTTGACAGCACTCATTTTCATGTATATGACGTTGAAAAAACGTGCGTAAAATACAGTAGATTTTTTTACTAAAAATGTCCGCAGATGGAGGGAACTCTGGCCCATTTGTTTTGGTTTTGCCCACGTATCCAAAAATTCTGGGAAGAAATCTTTCAGTTTCTTGTCAATGTTTACAAATGTCCTCTTCACCCTGATTCAATGTTGGGAATATTTGGATGGTCAGATGAGTTGGACTCTTTTGACCCAGACATTCGTTTGCCGGTACAATTTGCCTTAATAATCGCCAAAAGGATTATTCTTTCTATATGGAAAAGTGATGCACGCCCACGATTCTCGGATTGGCTAACATCTCTCATGTCTACTCTTCACCTGGAGAAAATGCGCTATACTTCCTCTGGCACAGCCTCTAAATTTGACAGGATGTGGGAACCTCTTTTCTCCTTTCTGGACGGAAAAACGGACTGAATTTCCTTGAACTGAGGTCCACACGTAACTAAGTTTGTCTTCTCTGAAAATATTTTTTTATGCTACTGTTTTGTTTTGTGATGGGTTGTTTTGTTTTGTTTGTGTGTTTTGTCTAATGTGGTGTGTTAGTCTGTTTTGCTAAAATTCACAATAAAAATAATATTCAAAAAAAAAAAAAATGTTCGCAGACCACACAATATTCTACCACTCTAAACTAACATAGTTCTGAAAAAGCAGGATTTTCCTTCTGATGTTATCGTGATGCTCCTCGGCTCAGACGAAACGCAGGAACTTCCTTGATGACTACGTTTTCAGGGGGGAAAGATTATTTTTGGACGCTACTAATGGAGAGGCCTTTGACGGACAGGAAGTTGTCATTACCTAAACTGTCTGGACTGTCTATGGAGAAGCACATGAGGATGACGTCGGTGTCGGGGTAGGACAGGGGTCTCAGACGGTCGTAATCTTCCTGTCCCGCCGTGTCCCACAACGCAAGTTCCACCTAGTGAGCAGATACGGACAGAAAGAGTTCATCACAAACTGACCTCATGCATAAAAACAATTAAATACACACACACACACACACACACACACACATAGGCAATTTGCTCCATTTTGTAATTTAGGTTCCTATTTCTTCTATTTTCTTTCTATTTCTAACTAAGTTACATGTAAATATATGAAATGTTTGCTAAATGTTGTTTCCACTTTGCCAAAACCAAAACACACACATTTGATAGAAACTAAACACAGTATTACATAATGCAGTATGCAACACACTAACATTTTTTACAGAACTAAGTAATCTTGCCACTTTTTGTTTAAGAAAAGCAGTGTCTTTATCTGTGTGTGTGTGTGTGTGTGTGTGTGTGTCCCACAGTTTTCTGTAGATTACTATATTTTTGTTACACTGTATCGTGAATTTTCATCATAACTGCCAAGTATATCATTATTTTGCTGTTAAATGATGGTCTAAAACAGGGCGAATTTCAAGGACGTCTCCTTCAAACCTCTCAGTCAAAGTGTGTTTCAAGAGTTTAAGAAGGAGAGATTATTTTGGGAGATTATTTCATATATTGTAATGTAATGCAGGAGGATTTAAAAAATAACTACAGTGAGAAACAGTTAACTGTACACACACACACACAATGCATAAATAAAGACAGGTTTCTTATACTAAAAGTAGTTAAATTACTTGTTTTCAGGTACTCTAATTAAATTTTAGTATGGTAAATATTTTACTATGTAATACTGTATTTAGTTCAGATAAAATGTGTGTTTGTTTTTTCGGACAATTTTGGATTTGGAATCTTTAAGTGGCAAAACTTACTGATATAAACGAATTAATTAAAAATAATAATAATAATAATAATAATAATAATAATAATAATAATAATAATAATAATAATAATTCAACCTTTATTGGTCCATCATGGGGAAATAATTTTTCTGCACTTAACCCAACCGATCAGACACGTACATTACACAATTCTTACTAAAAGACAAATTCAAATCTAAAACGAACAAATCAAACAATCAGACGACATGTTGACAACTTGACAAACTTCGTCTACAATAACAGAATTGCTTTCTATTGTTCCTTTTGCCCTTAAGAGTTTTGTTTCCTAGCCACTGTCGGCTTTCTGCTGCTCACTGCTCATTTAAACACACACACACACACACACACACACAGAAATATATTGACTGATATTACACAGGCAATGAACTTCAGGGTATCAGCTCATCAAAGGCTGCGGCAAACTCCAGTAATCTACCGCAGGTCAAAGGTCATTTTGACCTTCCTGACTAGGCGAATTAGTTAAACCGGACTCAAACATCAAGTGATCCACTGAAAACACTGAGTCACAAGCAAAATATAGGAAACGGCGTGAATCTTCTGTCATCTGCTCGACGACACTTCCTGTGCCGGGACAGAATCAGCTCTCCTGCCCAAATAAGAGAACAAACTGTTCAATCATGCTATCCCCAGCGTCCAATCACAACAGTCGGGGGCGGAGTTATCTCAGGGTCACTTAGGAAACCCAAAAGAGCAGCCATTTCCTGTTATGTCAGAAGCAAAAAAAAAAACACACACACACACACACACTGATATGCCCCTTCACGTCATCGCTTAAAACAATGGCTGACTTTTTTCACGCCAATGGTGCGATTGTGTGGAAATATATTTGGATTGTATTCAGAAAAGCAAGGCAAACAATCACAGGTTTGTCACTGGATTCGTGAATATACATGTCGGCAAAAAGGGTGTAAAATTGCAGCTTATTACCGTAAATCTCAGACTATAACAGTTAAATTCCTTCAAATGTGTTTAAAAAGTTGACTTGAGCTTTATAATCAGAAAAACAAAAAGATTCGGAAATTGATGTCTATTAGACCTTATACTCTGGTGTGTATCAGAACTGACAACTTCATCTTAATCTGCACACGAGACACTTTATTTTAATCTTTAATCTGCACATGGACCACTTTATACCACTTTTTTTTTTATCTCGGACACTCGGACACTTTAAAACTATCTTATGGTCACTTTATTTTCCTGTCACTTTACCATTGTACAGTATAAAAAAAAACCCGCATTGTATCTGTAATTTGTAATTTAAATTCGTTTTTGTATTCTTATTGCTATTTTTATTGCTATTTTATTGCTATTTCTATTGATCTTTTTTGCATATTGCATTTTATTCAGTTCTTTTTTTGGAGTGATTGTACAAAACAATTCACATCGTGTCATACCGTGTTTGTATATGCTTGTGACAAATAAAATTAGATTTGATTTGATTTTGTATTACAGTCCGAAGAATACGGTAGCTTGGGTTTTACGAGAAGCAAATATTTGAAAGAAATGAAAGCTTGACTTGTGGAAACACACAGCATGAATAAAAGACGCCTCGGGTGCTTTCGAGGAGCAGGAATCGATACCGACCTGTTTGCCGTCGACTTCGATGTCTGCGATGTAGTTCTCGAAGACGGTAGGCACGTAGACTTCTGGAAACTGGTCTTTACTGAACACGATGAGCAAACACGTCTTCCCGCAGGCTCCATCTCCCACGATCACCAGCTTCTTCCTTATAGCTGCCATACCTGAAAAAGCAACAAGTTCCTTTAACCGCAAAACACCTTGTCGTGACGCTTCCGCAAACCCTGATTTTTTCGTTCCGAAGCCTCAAGGACTCTTTAGTTGTCGTATTTACCAGTCAACAACCTCTTGGTAACAAGACCAACTCCACTAGGCCACAACTAGACACAAATCGTTTTTAGTTCATTGAGCAGCTTATTAACAAACGATTTGAAACTACACGGACTCTCATTCACTGCAGTGATTTTGTTCCAAAGATCAAAATTTTCCGAAAATGTGGAAAACGTTTTGGTAAAACATTGTGTACTACAGTATATCCATAAAACAGTACAATCCTGTCCAATCGGCAGCCACGATGATTAAATGAACAGGCGAAGAATTGTAGAAGATCTGCCGACTCAAGAACATTTTTGTATGACAATAGGAGACATAATAGGAGACAAAAGTTTGCTTTTGACTTTCCGTTTTTTTTTTTTTTAAATTCCGTTTGCAAAATTTTAATACAAGTATATATACATTAGTGTTGTGTATTCATATAATGCCAAACGCACCATTTTTACTGTCAAATTGTCTGGTCTACTTGGCAATGAAATATTGACTTCACTTTTTCTCTCGTACCAAAAGTGTCTGTTTATTGGTTCGTAACCGAGCATCAAACGCCAACAGCTGAAGTGCAAGTACAACAAACATCTGTGTAACGTAAAGCTTGTGTGATTCGCCTCAGCAGCAGTTTTAAAAAAAATTCACATCAAATATGTGACCTCAGTACATAGTTATAACAATTCATCACAATTTAGCGGCTATTGCTATTTTGTCGGCCCATTTAGCAGGAAGTGGTATCAATTTCAGCGGCTGGAGAATCCGCGATGGCTCATTAAAGTCGTGCATGCCAACCAAATCGCCAACTCTGGACCGGTGCCAACACGAGTGGAGCAGCATGGAGGGTATTTTTAGTGGCGGCGTCCCCTGGTCTCACCCGAGCTTCTCTATTTCACCCACAGGAAACAGTATTGCTTTGTTCCACCAGCTCAGGCAAACTCTCAAACAACCTCCTTCCATTGCACTTTCACTTTACACACATGGGATGTTTTATTTTAGATTCACTGACAGACGCTTTTATTCTGAGAGAATGTTTTAGAGTGAAAGACAAACGGGGGAAATTACAATGTCAACTGGTGTATTGTAACACACCACATAAGATGGAACACACCTAGAAGAATCTATTTAATCATGTCTACTGTATATCTATTACATAAACTATTTACATATTTCGTTTTTTTTAATATGACAGTATTATAAAGTATAAACAGATTTTTACTTGTTTCAAGGTGTTGATGCTACATCATTAAAAATTTAAAAAGATGCATTTCTAAAATAATACAATTATTTTACTTGGGAGCAAATAAAAAAAAGTCAAATTATTCATTTTTTCTGTTCAGAGCCTGTCAGCTGATGTCATGGATCACATGAAATAATTGCAACAGCATTCACACCAGTCCTCTCAGAAATGATTTTCTAATGATGGACAGCAGAGAAGATGACAATCACGAAACAGCAGGTATCTCAAGTTTGAAAAAACGTCTTTTGTGGTGCTTTTCTTTCAGAACAGCTCACGACTTCCCACAATCGTCTCACTGAAACAACCAAAACCTTATACAACAGGACTATATGCAGTATACAGTACACTAAACTATATAGCAGATTTACTGAGAGAGAGAGAGAGAGAGAGATAGAAAGAGAGAGAGTTCAAAAAGAGAGTATTTAGAGAGAAAGAGAGCCTACATTGAGAGTGAGAGAGTATTTAGAGAAAGAAAGAGACAGTGAGCAATTTTTTAATTCCCTGTTGTATCATTAGAGAGAAAGAGAGCGCAACAGAAATGCAAAGAGTTCAAAAAGAGAGTGAGAGAGAGAGTATTTCGAGAAAGAGAGTATATTGAGAGTAATTAGAGAGAACGAGAGATGGAGCATTTGGAGTAAAAGGGAGAGAGAAAGAAAGAAAAAGTATTTAGAGAGAAAAAGAGAAGTATATTTAGAGGGAGGCAGGGTGAAAGAGAGTATTTTGAGAGAGAGAGAGAGAGAGAGAGAGAGAGAGAGAGAGAGAGAGAGCAAGAGATAATAAGAGAGAGTTTAGTGAGTTTTCAATTCAATAAAAATGAATTCTCTCAATTTCGATCTCTCTCGCTAGCTCAGTCTGTATTGCGGGCCTCGTGTTGATATACTTTTGTAGCAACAGAACGTGTTTCTGACTGTACACAGCTACAACTAACGGATTCCTCACAAAACCACGGGTTACGCAATCAAACCAACATCAAACTCTTCAAACAAGGTCAAGCACTGAGATCACGGCTCAAAGTCCAAGACTAACACGTCCCAAAACCCAATCAAAATCAACCTCCATCACTCTATTAGTCACAAATAATCAATATTTCTGAGCTAATGACTTGTGTAAAGAGCTGAACGTAGATAAAAGTCTGATTCCTCTGGATACACTGGAATATACTGACCTCAGTTACTCATCCACGCTGAAGGTAATCAGTAGAAGTGGCGCGGTAAACATTGATAACAGAGTATTTATTGGACTCGGTTTGTCTTATATTCAATAAAAGCCAGTGCCAAATATAGTCACGTGACCCTTTTTGTTGCATCCAACAAATACTATCACGAAATCTGAAGTGATTTCAGACTGAGGAACAAGCTACTGCAGATGCAGGAAGTTGTGTTTTCATTGCATCATTCCAGAAACTTCAAAATTTACCATACTCAAATGTCATGTGACTTTGTACAATAAAGCCTAAAATGTATTGGAGGCCCAGAAAACAAAATGTTGGAAAATGCTGTAAAGTTCACCAGATGGCAGGTTCACACAGACCTGAGTTATGAAGCTTCCAGAAAATTCCAGGAAAACCCTAGGAAACTTCCAGGAAATTTCTGGACATGTTAGCAGTTAGTAATATGAGTGAGTGAAAAAGAAAGAAAGAAAGAGAGAGGGGGGGGGGTAATTGTCCAGCCAATCACAGTATGATACACACACTCACTCATTCACAATCTCACTCACACCTATGGACAATATACAGACTCCCCTTCTCCTGAACTCCTAAATTGATTTTTCGATTATGTAGGGGTAAAATAAATTAAAATGAAACAATGGAAACCCAGAAGATCCAAAGCAAGACCCTGATCTGGCCTCAATCAGGTCCTCTTTGCTACCCTCTATGTCACAGTGAATGCGTATGTTGATTTGCAAAGCTATAAGAACAGCATACGTATAGGCAATTAATTGTATGATTATAAATTGAAATACATTTATAAACTGTAGGTAGTGGTACACACATTTTACTCACACGTAATTACAGCGAATCCCACTCGGACATTCCCTGACACTTCCAAGATCGTGGGAACAATCTCGACTTACTTTAGCCTGCCATATAGGAAGAAGTGTCCTCACATCATCTGACGCAGAGTGTGTGTAAGACGTAGCTCCATGGTCGGTGTTTTGGGGTGTAACGGGACAAACAAACCCCAGAGGATTAAGGATCAGGCATTTCTTAAGTCTTATCGGAGCCTTTGGCCTGAGGGAAATGTTCGAACGCTATGGGCGAACCACTGCGTCATCGCGACACTCACATCGGTCAACAACAGGTTAGTTAGTAGCCTGGTTGAAAAGTTTAGAAGGCGTTTCGAGATACTTCGACGCCCTGGAATGGCTGAAGGAAACCGCGAGGGACACGCGCGCGCACGCGACCTGTTGAAATGAACGCACGCGGCCACGCGCATCGCTACAATGAATCCCTCTGCATTCCAAAACAGGTTACACAACAACATTACACGTAATAAACACACAGTCGTGACATCTGAGCATTTGCACGCTTAAAACGACAACAGCAACAGTGCGATTAACACACAAACCCCGATCACTAAACTCACCACCTACTGCCCCGCAAGATTCCCGAACCGCCCCAGCGAACTTGTTTTCCAGCAACACTTGTGAAAAATCCTGAAGAAGTGAAGCCGCACACACACCTTATGCTCCCGCGGAGAGCCGGAGGAGATCCGCACGTCCCGTCGATCTCGCGGATGTCGTGGCGGGGCGAGGTGAGGAGGAGGACGGACTCTGAGAAGAGGAACCGCCGCCGGCCGCAGTGGAGGAGATTACAGCCGCTCGCGGGGTTGACTGACTGCTGACTGACTGAGAGAGAGAGAGAGAGAGAGAGAGAGGCGTTTCAGCGGCGAACACACACACACACACACACACACACACACACGCACACACATACACACACACATACACACACACACTGCGGTCCCTCCCTCCGCCACCGATAATAATGACATCATCCTGGGAGCCTGGAGACGATGCTATGTCATCCATCCATCCATCCATCCATCCATGTATTTTATTTTGCTTTGCCATTCACTCTACCATCGGACTGTCTGTCCACCCATCGATCAATTCATCACCCATTCATCCAGCTATCCATCCATCTATTTTTTTTTCATTCGACCATCGGACTATCTGTCTGTCCATCCTTTCACTGTACACCCATTTATCCCTTCATCCACTCACCCACCCATCCATCCAGCCAGCTATACATACATGTTTTTGATTTGCCATTCATTTGAACGTTGAATCTATCTATCTATCTATGTATCTATCTATCTATGTATCTATCTATCTATCTATCTATCTATCTATCTATCTATCTATCTATCCGTCCGTCCGTCCGTCCGTCCGTCCGTCCGTCTATCTCTCTATCTATCCGTCTGTCTCTCCCTCTATCCATCCTCTGTTCATTTGCTTACCAGTAAACAGAAACTAGCAGTATAGTGAGAGAACACACACACACACACACACAAAGAAAAAACAGTCACCTTATGAAAACATTAAATTACAAACAAACTGCTTAGTTAAAATGTATAATATCATTTATAAATGTATAAACATTTATAAATACTATACAGTACGTATTTGATACGTGTAGTTTTGATGTGCCCACACAGAAATGACTTTGGTGAAAGCCTTTAAAGTCTTCCATATTTATGTATTCAAAACACAAAGTTATTTACAGTTTTATATGATATAAGAAACAGGACCATCATAAAAAGGATAGTTTTATTTAGATTTAACATGTTTCGCAAAGAATAATCTTTTGACAATAAATCATCTGAAAGGCAGAAATCTTCATATATATGTTGCGTATACTGAACAGATACGACACATCAAGGAAACAAGGTACATTCAAGGTACAAAACTGAACCAAGGACTGCATGAAATCCAGGGATGCGGGAGTTAGTTCCAGCTCTGGATCGAGACCCATCACCGGGGAATCTTCTGGACCGGAGGCGGTTTAATCTACAGCAGGGAAACAGCTCATTCAGGTACAATGATTGAATCTACGGCAAGGCAAGCAACACTTCAGGTGGGTATAAAGCCCGGTGTCAGTCAGAGAAACCACAGCGCAGTTCTTCATGTTTAGTGGAGGAGAAAACCTCTCCAGGTTTGTACAGCTTTACAGAAGTGTGATAGTCATTTATGTTTCCGGGAAGGATGGCGGCTTTGAACAACGAACCCAAAACAGACCAGCTCAGAAACTTGGTGGATGCGCGAGAACATTCTTAAAAGACAAGAAGAAGACGAGTTTAAGTTACAGCTGGAATGGTTTCTGCTACATATAAAGTGCTTGGGATTCTTTCCTTCGCCATCAGGATGTGGTTTCTTTCAGCAGTGTTGGTTTGTTCCATCACCGCACAGAGAACGTGGTTCCAAACGGCCCACGGACGAGAAAGAACCTTCAACCATCCGACCGACACTTTAAACACTTCATCAGGACGAGATGGATAGGGACGGAATGGCACTTCATGTTGTCACCTCAAACCTCTCTGGGTGGATTTCTTGATGAAGCGGCTTGAAGGGGAAAAGGAGAAGTTGGTCTGACAGATTCCGAATGGATTTCTTGGTTTTCCGAGCCCTTGGTTTTTCTCCGGTGTGCTTTTGCGCTGAAGATGAAGCGGCCTGGTCATGTCTCGGCTTCTGCTCCAGCCAGAGGGATGACGAACACTGTGATGTCATCGCCCGAGCCCAGTCTTTCATTGGGCAGTCGCCATCCTCGCTCCTTCAGGACGCCCCGTGAACGCATGAGAAGATCTTGTGCAGCTAGAGTGTATCTACAACACAATACTATATGTTACCATACAATTACTATTAATGGAGTAATATCTATCTATCTATCTATCTATCTATCTGTCTGTCTGTCTGTCTGTCTGTCTGTCTGTCTGTCTGTCTGTCCGTTCGTCTCTTCCTCCGTCCGTCCTTCCGTCCATCCATCCATCCATCCATCTATCTATGCATCTGTCTTTCAATCTATCAATCTAACTATCTATTTGGCTGTTTGCCATTCATTTATTGATTGACTGTCTTTCTGTCTGTCTGTCCATCCATCCATCCATCCCTCCATCCACCATCCATCCCATCTATTTGGCTTTTTGCCATTTATCCAATATTTATGTCTGTCTGTCCGTCCATCCACCTATCTACATATTTGGCTGTTTGCCCTTCATCCATTGATTATATTATCTGTCTGTCTGTTTGTCCATGCATCCATCTACGCATCCATCTATCTATTTGGCTGTTTGCCATTCATTCAATGATTATATTTTGTCTGTCTGTCCATCCATCCATCCATCCTTCCTTCCATCCATCCATGGACCCTCTCAGACTGTTTTGTGCTCCGGTCAGTCATTATATAAAACTAAACTCTCACCTCAATGGATCATTGGGCTCTCGGCTAGACAGGAACGTTGTTACTGCATCTGCAACATCTTTGTCATTTGTAACGTCCCACAATCCATCACTCCCCATGACCAGGACATCATCAATCCCGTGTTTGTGCTCTGAGATGTTGTAGACCTTCACCTTGAGGTTATGGAGATAATGACTATACACATACTGTACACAATGGAATAGAATTATTTAATAAAATAAAAACCTTGTTGGAAAGGTAAAACAACCATGTTATTTTATTTTCTACATTTTTCAGTATTGATAAATATTGGAAATATCACTCCTTTTAACTTTTGTAATATTAGAATTTTACCGTGAAACAGCATTCCTCTATAAATTGCTAACAAATTCTAAAAATCTATTACAAAATAATATGACAAAAATAAAATATAGAGAAAGTCATTAATGACAATGGCTTAATAAAGGTTCAATTATTATTATTATTATTATTATTATTATTATTATTATTATTATTATTATTATTATTATTATTATTATTATTATTATTATTATTATTATTATTAATATTATTCCCCTCACCTCTGGACAGCAGGATAGAAAAGGTTTGATGTAAATGTTGGAGCTGTAGACCTTCAGGTCGTGATCACCTAAACCGCGGGTCACTCCAATAGTTGCCATGACCCTAGCCTTCAACAGAGCAAATACACACACACACACACACACACACACACACACACACACACACACACACGTTTAAAATATGATGAAAACACACGTTGAAAAAATTGCTATTTTTATAGAACATGTACAGTATTCCAAATCATTTCTTACGCCAGTAAAATGCTAATAAATTAAAATTCCCATTGCTTGTCCCATCTTCTAAATAAAGAAGAGGAAGTTATCAGACTAAACTCTTGTTTATCTTTCCCATTTCAAGCATTTCTTTGCCTCTTCGGAATCTAATTTGCGGAACTTGTGTGTTGTGTGTTTGTCTTACCTCAGTGCAAAGGACTGTGGGAAATGTAGTTTGGTCACTTCATACGAGGAAAAAACACTAATTAATTTAGCTTGCTGTTAATTAATCCCCCTAGTTACTGGGGGTGTTAATGTTTCTAATGTTCTAATGTTTCTCGTAATCTTGAAGAACTGAAGAAGAGATGCGTCACATTTTAAAAATGAATTTTTTTAGTTTTCTAAGCAGTAGAATTTTCTTTATTCTTAGTATAAACAAGAAAATAAATCAAGTGTCATTCAAAACGTTTTTTTTAAAGGATTATAAAAAACATTAAAATGTATATATAATTGAATTTTTTATATTTGATATAAAAAGAAAATTATAATCATCATAATGGGGCCTTCCTTCGTTCCAATAAGTTAAAATGTTTAATCACTATATTTGTATTTTGACAACCTAATTTACTTTATTCATACATATTTACAGCATTTAAAGTAGACGTGCAATTTAAACAAAAAATATTGAACCCGAAAAATCCAAACGTTGCTAGCAAATATTGTTGGCATTTTAGTAGCTTATATTCATCTACCTTTTTTCCCTCTCCATAAATCAGCGGGAACTTAAGATCGTCCTCCACAATCGTCTTATAAGCCCTGAAATAAAATTACAGATATTAAAAGCAATAAAACTTCTTTATAGCAAAACAAAAAGAGAGTAAACGACAAGTTCAGACGTACCAGCCGGTCATGGTGTGGTCTCTAAAAAGCATCTTTTTGCCGAGCTCTTTGTGTTGGATGCGTCTGGGGAACTCGATATGTGTAAATTCATTCCCAAGCAGCTCTGGCTTCAGGAAACCCTGGAGAGAAAGCGAATAAAACGTGAGACTTACAAATACAGAACCGTGTCTCTCCAACAGTAATTGAGCACTCAGACGATCCTCAGGAGAAATGAAGGAACAGGATGTAATTATCGTGCTGGGAACCGAGAGGATATTAAAACGTAAAGCGATGTAGAATCTCACCAGATACTGCAGACGCTGCCTTTCACTTTCTGGTGTGAATTCGTTTGACATGGGTAATACTTCGTTGTTTTTCACAATTATGGCTCTAGGGTTAAAAAAAAAAGGAATACATAAATTATACATTTCATCTTTTCGCTGATACGATGAAGCAGTAAATGTTGTACAACAATATTTATTACTCTCCTACTGTATTTTTGGTAATGAAGTAATGAAAGTTACAAATAACGTGCTCACTAATGACAATATTTTTGATATAATTAAATATTAAATAATTAAATTAAATATGAGTGATTTAATTACCAAAGATTTTTTTGCCAAATGAATAGTAATAATAATGGTACATTTCATATTATAATCTCATTGGAATTCTGATGCTATCGCTACATTGAAATTAAAATGTTTTTTTTTATATTAATATTATTTTTAGAATGCTTATAATATAGAATCAAAAATTGGACAATTTTAAACCATTTAAGAGTACAAAGTCAAACTTGATAAATTCTAAATTATTATTTTTCCAAAACAAAATGCTTAAATCTACAAAAACAGAACTTTTGCTGAACCATCGACACATCAGAATCAGAATCTGCTCACTTCTATAAATCCCGAAAAAAACCGTGCAGTAAATTGCTGTATTTTCAGTTAGAGCAATGATTCCGATGCATTTTTGTGCTATTTCTTACCTGCTGTCTCCGGCGTTTGCTACGAAGAGTTTCCCCAACAAGTGAATCACAATCAAGGCACAACAGCCGCCGGAGATGCTGAAAGACTCTTTCTCCTTCTCTATGAGGTCGTCCTGCAGAGCGAGACATCACCTTTAGTTTCTCCAGGACCATTTACAGAGTGATTTAAAATGCTCTCTTTAGCAAAAAGCAAAAAGACTGAACTAAATCCTGCACAATATTAGTTACGGTATATTTATTTACTCAAATTAGTACTTTTTCTGTTTTTGCATTAAAAAAGTATAAAAAATACATTAATAAATGTATTGTAATTTCCAATTAACTTTATAAGTCAGGGTACCTATTACTTTTATGATTACGATATATTCATTTACAAAAATGCTTTTTTGTACAAAAAAAATCAATAAAATCTATAAATAAATATATTGTAAAATCAAATTAACGTTGTACGTCAACTACTGAGCCCCATGTGGCCCCGGGGGTCCAACAATTTATAATTTGACTTTTATGATTATGGTATGTTTATTTACAAAAAATAGTACTTTTTGTCATTTTTCATCTAAAAAGTAAGATGATAAAAAAATAAATAAATTTATTGTAATGTACATGTCCCAACAATAACCCCCCCCCTCCAAGCATTTGACTCTACTGTAAATTTATAATATTCAACTTTTAAGACTACCTCATGCTACATTAAAGGAGAGGTGCATGATTCCTGGTTTATTTTAGAAGACTCACCATCTGTTTGAAGGCCGTCTCTATGATCCCCATCACCAGGCTCTCCACACTGATGTCCTTCTCCATGTGGAAGCGTGGCTCATCCAGGGGCCCGTCCTGCTCCTCTCCATCCAGACAGGCTCCTTTCTTCGCCTCCGCCTGAAAAGGGCTCCCGTTCTTGGCTAGGCAGATAGGAGGAGGGTTGTTGTGGTTCTCGAGGAGATGGGCGACGTCACTAAGACGTTCCCGAATGATGCGCTGGAGGAGTTTGGAGGCCATGATAGCGGCGCCGGAGCCGGCGTGACCGTCGAACACTCCCCAGAAGTGCATTGGAATGCCTGTGGTGTCCTGAGGGAGAAAACATTCACACCTCTGTTCAGTTCGTCCTGTATTCTGTGATGTTATATATATTGTAATTTAAATAATATTTCTGTGTTAAAAAATGTATTCTTAAATATATATAAAAAAAATGTGTGTGAATTTGTCAATATGGCCACTAGACCTAATGAAAACAAAGCATTGGGTGGGTTTATGGAATGAATGGATGGATGGATGGATGGATGGATGAATGGATGGATGGATGGATAGATAGATAGATAGATAGATAGATAGATAGATAGATAGATAGATAGATAGATAGATAGATAGATAGATAGATAGATAGATAGAAGGATGGATGGATGGAGATCTTAATAATAGATCTCAAAGTTTCTTAATAATTGTTTATGGAGATAAATAGTTCAAAATTGAATGGAAATGGATAAAATGAAAGAAAGTAGATGAGCTGAAAAACACAAGATAGAAAAATAGATAGACAGACCTAATGAAAACAAAGCATTGGGTGGGTTTATGGAATGAATGGATGGATGGATGAATGGATGGATGGATGGATAGATAGATAGATAGATAGATAGATAGATAGATAGATAGATAGATAGATAGATAGATAGATAGAAGGATGGATGGATGGAGATCTTAATAATAGATCTTAAAGTATCTTAATAATTTTTTATGGAGATAAATAGTTCAAAATTGAATGGAAATGGATAAAATGAAAGAAAGTAGATGAGCTGAAAAACACAAGATCACATCTGTTCAGTTCGTCCTGTATTATGTGATGGCATGTTTGTACCAGCAGAGGGCGCTGTGTAAACCGCCGGAGCCAAACCTTGACCCGTCTGACTCCAACAAACAGAGAATGTTTTGAAAGCGCCACAGAGAGCCAGTGTTTACACTTTTCTGGAATCTGACTAATTCACAACATTTCACTTTTTCACATCGCTTCATGTCACATGCTTCACTTTCCTGAACTTTGTTTTTGTAACGAATGGGTTTGTGCAAGTTATAATCACTAAAAATGTGGGTTGTGTGATATTTTAGGACTTGAGGTCTGTATAGATCTTATAGCCTAATATATAGATATGTATTTCAGTTATTTGTATTGCCCTTTTTGCTCATGTATATTATGCCATTTGCATTTGTCTCGTGTTCTTTGTTATTTTATACTGTGTTATATTTAAACCATTTCTTGCCTTCTATATTTTAGACCATATTTTAATATATTGTAGTTTTTTATTTTGGTTATTCAGTGTGTATATTTTACCATTTTCTCATCTTTCTTTTTGCACCAAACAAAGTACTAATACTAATATTGTATTATATTATTTAAATATATATTATAATTTAAATAATATTTCTGTGTTAAAAAAATGTATTCTTAAATATATATAAAAAATTGTCAAAAAAAAATTGTCAATATGGCCACTAGGGACCGTATCAAAATTATTTCATTTAGCCATCCCTGTGAATTAAACACACACAAACCCGGAGCAGTGGGCAGCCTTAAGCCTTGGACTGGGATTCGAACCTGCATTACTAGGGTGGCAGGTCCCAACTCCTATCACTGGATAAATGAAACACTAACAAAAAATATACACGTATATATAAACCGAAAAATATGCCAAAAACGATAAAAAAAGTAGCCATTTATAAGGCGTGTCAGAACTGACCAATCAAACGCGAGTATTTCAGTGTTTTTCAGGGTTTGTAAAACCACAGGGGGGCATCTGGACCGTTTCCACGGCGTCACTACATGCAGGATAAATATACGCTCAAATCTCAATTTCCTGTCTTTACCTGTTGACAGGATTATCTGGAAGGGCTTAGATTCCCAATCATTTAAGATCAACAGGAAGGTCCGTGCCAACGTTTGTAGCCACGACTGGGCTAAAGTGAGATTCTGGCCTTGTTTGTGCGTGTCTATCTCTGTCTCTTCGCAGACAGACCACACGGCAGATGACAGTGATGTCATTGATTTAGATGAGGGCATTAGGTGGGGGAGGGTGACGTCACGTGACCGAGGGATCACCGGCCTGGTTTAAATACTCACAGCTAGTCCCAGTTTATTCCTAACGGTCCCAAACCAAACCAAACGGCGGATGCCTCATCTCTGCTCCTTCTCGAGCAGTAAAATGCCACGATTTGTTTTATTTCTCTCAAAAGCTGATGCAAAGACTCACATATCGATGCAAATCATCCCGGATGTTATAACATACAGTCTTTATAACACGTAATGAGTTGTCAAGACAGTCCGTGGCTTCATTAGATTCCACTCGGACATGACTTTAACTGGTCTATATACTGGTTTATTTTATCATCACATAACTCACTTTATTACATTGTGTCAGAGAAACATATTTAAGTGAAAACGACAAACCCGTTATAACTTGGTCTGAAAAAGATCTGGAATTTGATTTTGATTTGAGACGCAAGTGTCGGACGAAAAGAGAGTTTCTATTCGATCTGATCTGTTCCGGTGCAGGATTTGTGGTACGGTGTTTACATTTCCGGCAAATCAGCTTTAGTTTTTTTAAGCTACATAAAAATAGATTTTTAGTCTTTTTTGCTTTTTTTTTTGTGCGGCCACATTTCTTATACTAACCAAAATCAAACTGACATTTTTTGTGCTAATATTTCATTGATTAAACAATTAATCTTGACTAAACAATATTCAACAACTCACTATAATAAACTGATTCTAGACTGCAAAAACAACAACAGAAGCAACAACAACAGAGCAAAACTATGAAATTGATTAGCAATTTTAGTACTCTCATAATATACGTAGCAGAAATAATGTTCAACCAAAACTAACAAGCAAATTTAGTAAAATCTATAAAAATAATATAGTGTGTCTAGTAGTTTTCCATTGATCAAAACAAGAAAAAAAAATGAATTCATTTATTGAATTCAACAGGACGATTTAATCTGGTTTGAAACATTAAATGCAATTTTTTAAAAAAGAAAACCAAATATAAATGTGTTTTCGCTTATTTAAAATGTAGTTCACACACTTGTTCAGAATGAATAATAGTTTGGTGTACTTTGTAAAAGTTCCTTTTGTGGAGGGACGTTTACGGAAAATATGATTCAATTGTCTACGATTGTGCATGAAAATGATCTCGTGGAGTTAAAGGTCACGTCACATGACCGCACACACGCTGACACGGTCACTGTCTGACTGACCGCTTACACACAGGAATCGCACCGTTCTGTCGTGTTCAATATAGAAACTAATACTATTACAAACAACGATATTTCAGAGCTAAAAATAAATCATCAATAAAACAATCCCATTATTTGACAGGAAACAGGTACTTTTTTTCTATAGACACAGTACTTTACCATACTGATCAAAGTGGATAACTACTTTTAGCCTGACTGTATATACACGTAGTATTAACTAGCAGCGTGTGGAGGTTTGAGGCTATTTCTGTTTATTTCTTATCTAAACGGAGTGAAAGAGAGATTAGCAGAGATCTCAGCTGTAGATCTCAGCCGGCCACACAATGCCTAAGCCATTTGAACAGATGTCTCGATCCTTCTTACTTCTCTCACACTGCTATATTGTCCGTTATGTTTCAGTCCGTTCAGACTTTTGCAGGTTTGGCACATTTTGAGGCCTGATTCGAGTCAAGATTTTTGCAGTTGCGTGTTGAATATAGCACATTTTGTTGGAGAACATCTGATGGCATCTAGAAAATGATTGCAAAGCACAGAGATAAACAGATGGATGGATAGATGGAAAGACAGACGCTGATAGATAGAGAGATGGATGGACGGATGCATGGAAGGATGTTTGGATGAATAGATAGATAGATAGATAGATAGATAGATAGATAGATAGATAGATAGATAGATAGATAGATAGATAGATAGATAGATAGATAGATAGATAGATAGATAGATAGATAGATAGATAGATAGAAGGATGGATGGATGGATGGATGGCGATCTTAATAACAGATTTATAGAATAGAAGTATCTTAATAATTGTTTATGGAGATAAATAGTTCAAAATTGGATGGAAATGGATAAAATGAAAGAAAGTAGATGAGCTGAAAAACACAAGATAGAAAAATAGATAGAAAGACCTAATGAAAACAAAGCATTGGGTGGTTTTATGGAATGAATGGATGGATGGATGAATGGAGGGATGAATGAATGGATGGATGGATGGATGGATGGATGGATGGATGGATGGATGGATGGATGGATGGATGGATGGATAGATAGATAGATAGATAGATAGATAGATAGATAGATAGATAGATAGATAGATAGATAGATAGATAGATAGATAGAGAATATAGACTGTCCGTCAATCCACACATTAGGCAATTTATGCTTGTTTTCCATTAGCTTTTTTTGGTTTGTCTATCCATCTGTCATCTTACTGTCTATCTTTCCATCCTTGCAGAACACAAACTCTATGAAGTTCACAAGTCCAGACAAGGTGAAAGCGCGGCTCATGACGATCACATGACGAAACCTCAAACAGGGAACAAAAGGAACATGTTCACGGCACAAAGGTCTTTCTGTGAATGTCAGAGCTGAAGTTTCCCTGAAAGTGTTTGAACTTCTGTCGGCATATTTGGGGGTCAAAACTTGTATTGTTTCATGACTGGCTCCATTGTGACCACCCCCCCCAGGCAGCTTGACAAAAGACCCTGGAGTGAATCGCCAAATCAGATTTTTTTATTTCGACGGCAGTGAAGTCTGCTTAACAATTTATTTAGGTCACAGAGTAAAAATTTTATTTTTTTACAATATGGATGTATTTCTCGCGTTTCTCAGGCAGGAAAACAGATGTGGGACTCAAGCCATTCTATTTTTTTCATTATTCAATAGCCATTATCCATTTTATTTTTGCACTCATCAAGTTGTCCACAATTCTATGCCACTTTAATTCATCTCCATTAGTCTAATGCAGTGGCTCTAAAAGTTTGGTCACGCCCTCCTTTAAACTTGTAAATATCGTTGTTTGTAATGGTATTAGTTTCTATATTGAACAGGACAGAACGGTGCGATTCCTGTGTGTAAACGGTCAGTCAGACAGTGACCGTGTCAGCGTGTGTGCGGTCATGTGACGTGACCTTTAACTCCACGAGATCATTTTCATGCACAATCGTAGCCAATTGAATCATATTTTCCGTAAGCGTCCCTCCACAAAAGGAACTTTTACAAAGTACACCAAACTATTATTCATTCTGAACAAGTGTGTGAACTACATTTTAAATAAGCGAAACACATTTATATTCGGTTTTCTTTTAAAAATAAATTGCATTTAATGTTTCAAACCAGATTAAATTGTCTTGTCATGATATTTCTCTTTTCCTTTTTGTTGTTATTCAAATGACTGTAAAATGTTATGAATTCGGTTTTGAGAAAAGGCCAACTTTCTTGAAACAAGCAAATTATTTTTTAATTCATAATTCTAAGATAGTTAATTTACCGTGACTTGTCTGCAAAAAACAAGATTGATTCTGTGATTTCAAGAACCTTTGGCTTGTCAAGAATCAATGTTTTGCTCTATGTGCCTTCACATGCACATGCAGTCAGAGCAGGCGTATGTTTGATCCTCTGGATTATATAAGCTGGTGGAGATGTGCTCCTCACCCCACTGTCCTCCAGCAACATGGAGCAGCGCTGTTGCTTACTGCTCATCTTCCTCACGTGCAGCAGCTCGCAGGCCGCCTGGTCTTCGTTCAGCATGCTCTTCCCCGCATTTATCACCCTGAGAAAGGAAAAAAACACAGGTCGCTGTCACTTTCACCTAGTCGTCTGCGGATAAAAAAACCCTCTGCCCTCGTTTGCCATTTGACATTTCTGCATGTGCCCTAAACAAACCCACAAAAAGGAAACGCAGCTTAAAAAATCACATGATCACATTATCTACTACTCCTTTAAATAAATATGAATAGATTATAAATCGGAAATGTATATATTTTTTTATCAATCTATATAAGATACAATCTATATAAATGCTATAACACAAAATAAAAGAATACAAAAATTACAATTTGACAAAAGATGCAAGATCGTAAAAGGTAAAATACTAACAACAGAATGTTCAAAAAGCAGTATGGTATACCTAATAAATATAATCTAAGTGAAATAGAAAATGACAAATAATTGACTTATAATTGAACAGGAAAAATAAATACCATATTTTATGGACTATAAAGCGCACTTAGAAAAAATATTGAAAAAACTGTTTAACAATTGATTCTGTCGGAAAAGACGCAAATCTGGAGAAAATGTGTGATTTATGTGATAAAAAGATCAAAATTGTCACATCACCATGGACTACATCACCCAGAATACTCTGTTTCCCGTCTACCTTTGTTTTTTGTAGTCAGGTGATCTGTTGGTTCCACCCGTGTTTTTATTTGTTAATTTATTAAAGTCGTTTCCATGAATTTACCTACCAACTGTTGGAATCATTCAAAAAAAGTTCCGTCTGATCTTTTTATGTTCTATGTTATTTATCGTCAATAAATATGTGTTTCCCGTCACCATGGACTCTGGTATTCCTCTCAAATGTGACCAAAGGAAACGTGTATTAAAGATGCAGCAAATATAAAGCCTTGTAGATTTATTTAATTCTATACTGTATTTTATAACAAGCGTTCCGTATAGAAAAAAAAAAACAAATCAAATCTTTAAATCAGTCATTATGTTTACTCAATCTGTCTGTGTATCTGGTCTTTCAATAATAATAATTAACCGAAATATAATTCATCATCATCATTCCTTTATCTTGATTGATTGATGGATGATCCTCCTCATCCATCCATCGTCTGTCCATCAATCCATCCATATGCCCATCCAGTTGTCTATACATTTGATCTGTAAACATATTTGTCTATACAAGATCTGAATAGTGTTGTGCGTCAGTCTGTGATTTCTCTCGCGGCCCTGAAGCATCTTACTGCTCGCTGCAGATTAGGAAGAGAAAGGCTTTTTATAATCCCGGTTTGGGAATAATGGCTGTATGTCGTGCATCACGTTGGAGACGAACGAGGATGACATGGTGAACGAAATGCTGCTATAGGTTTGTGTGAGGAAAACAGACATATGGATTATATGAGTTAGCTTAGCGTCTTTGCTGCTAAAATGCTATTTGACCAGACACCAGTTTTACCTGATAAATCTTACCACACCAGACAGGTCAATCTACATTCCATATGTTTAAAAAAAAAAAAAAAACAATTATTAGCTTAATAGCAAAATAAGGCCACGCCCAGCTAACACACATGTTAACAAACAGATTAACACACATGCGGCGTAGATTTATGAAAGATTCCACTAAAGCTAAAAAAGAGGAAGTTATTTCGAAACAAGTTCCTTTAAAAAGTTATTTCTGCTACAGAGTGTGTCAGTCTTTCTGTTCATTCCCTAAGTATGGAACAAGTAGGGAACTTGACTTTCAAGTAAAGTAACATCCAAAGCTCTGACTATTTGAAAGTAAATGCATGTTTTTAAACCGACTGAGGGTTAATTATGTGTGCAGGGACTGTACTTCTTAAAGGCGGCGGAAGTTACTTTTTGTAGAAAACAGAACCAAGTAAAGTGACATAAGTGAGTTTAATTCTTTAAAAAAAGTCAAAGACTAGTTCCTGTTTTGGAGTTCAAAACTTGTAACGTTTTTTTTTTAGGAAAGTCTTTTTGAAGTCAATTGAATTGTTTTACATGCATTAGGTGAAAAAAATAATTATTTGCCACATTTCTGTGTATCCAACACTAGCAATGAAGTAAAAGTTTTGTCACAGTTTTGGCTTTATCATAATTCTGCTAATTCATATGAATTGATTCGGTCACCATTATGCGGAATTTTACCAGTGGTGTAAAGTACTTGAGTACTTTCTTTACTTTGTACTTATACTGAGTATCAAAAATATAAAAGTGGATTTTTTATTTTCTTAACTATTTAAAAGGGGATATTTTATGACTTTTACTCAAGTCTTCTTGGAAGACTTTTAAGAACCTTAAAAATCTTTTAAGAACATTTCAACTTTCACAATTGTGAATTTCACTAACTAATGAATAATGTATTTGTATGTATGTATTTGCAACAGAAAACCAAAGCATTCTGCACGCTATACACGTCTATTTTGTCTATAAATGGGCCTAATCTTAGCACAGCCGTGCGTCAAACAAGAGAAAAGCATGGAGCTGTAAAACCTGATGAGCAATTCTTCACCTTCACCCACAAGAACCGTGAGCGAGATCCGACCGGATCCTCCACGCACACACACACACACACACACAGGCTCGGAAATCATATTGCATGAACTCCGCTTTACGTAATCAGCTTGTGCTATTGCTTAAGCGTCCTACACACGTTTGCCTCTTCATGCCACTTCACTTTCATTTATATGTCACGTTGCCTGAAAAATCCTCATGGCTCGGAGGAAATTACAGCAGTGTTATTATATTTAATTGCTATCATTTAGAATAATTTCCACTGCTGCGCGTATTAAACATGAACCAGTTGCTTAATGACTTGGTGACAAACCAACTAACAGACGTAACTGAAGTAAAAGAAGAAAAAAAAACACAATAAGTGAAATGAGTAAAAGTGGCTGAGTCAGCATTCTTTTACTTATCGCGTGTGATACAGTGGTTACAGAAAACAAGATTGGAAGACGGAATTCCAGCAGTCGTCGACAATGGATATAAAAAAAAAAATCTCCACTTGGTTTGGTCTGACACGAGACAACAGGGATGTGGAACGGCTGTTTTCACTTGAACGTGTGGCTTAACATGGAGTGTTTAACATGAGCTAAAGATTAACTCGTATTCCGGGACTTTTGATAAACATGATCAGCACTGTTTGTTTGGAACGCTGTCGACATGCTGTTCGATTCCTGTAACATCCAAGTCTTTTTTAACGTCTCATGGCAGCTAAACAAAACAGGAATAGCGTATAGGAAGGAAAAAAGGAAAGTGAGGTGATGGCAATATGGCCACAAGGGACCATACTGAAGTTGTGCTCTGCTTTTAACCCGTCTGTGAAGTGAGCACACACAAACCCGGAGCAGTGGGCAGTCTAAGTGGGGTTCAGTGTCTTGCCCAAGGACACTTAGTTGCAGAACCAGTGGTGGAGGGGATTCGAAGTATGTGCTCAGCATAAGAGCACTGAGTAGTTTAACAACTACACTTTACTAAATAATAAGTAGACTTCATAAGAATTAAAACATGACTATGGCTGTGACCACGTGAATAGGCTGGGAACGGCCAGGGAATCGAAGAACGTGATAAAAACAGAAGCTTTGTTTCAGCAAAAGGATCTTCTTGCCATTTTCCTCATTATATTCATTAACATGACGACATGATTCAACGTTGCATCATCGTTCTTGCTCTGAACGTAATCGCCAGTCCGCCAAACCTTCAATTAAAGATTTACATGTCTGGCTTTGGCACAAGCTTTCAAATGATGGTCAATTATACGGACATAAATACTGAGTTTAAATAACATTGAATGCAAAAGTGAAGTGATTGTAATGACATGTCATTGCTCACAAATTCACAATCTAAATGTGCCAAACTAGTGATATAGTTTGGTAAACAATGCACAGGTTAAATCATTTTATAAATGCCATCTTAAGACTCTCATGATCCCAACCAACTCCAGCACAACTCACCTCGCCAATCAATTAGAGAATCTGCACACTATTGTTCTGAAAACTCGTGCTTTTGCTTTACACTAAAGGATCTCTCCCTCTCATCATCGGAGTGGGATGTCAGGGCAAAAATGAAGCGAAACGCCACTAAAACAAATACTCTTCTTCATGTCGCATGCCTCGTGTGTAAACATGATGTCAGCAGGTTTGCCCAGGGCCCTGCACTTCAGCTACAGACGGGAAATCCACAGCACCTTCAAGAAACACCGCGAGGTCACGTGACGACGGAGCAGGTGGAACGCCGAGAATGAGAGGACGAGGATGAGGATGAGGAGGATGGCGTGTCGCCCTTGGCTATCACGCGAGGTAACCTTCGACGGTGACGTCACATCCCCCTTTCGCGTATTACGTGCGTCTCCGAAACGCCACGGAGGTGTGAGTGGACTTACTCGGCGTATCCCGTCCTCCAGGGCAGCCTGCTGTCCCTCTTGAGCGTGAGCACCGGTCTGGACGCGTGCTCGGTGGAGTACTGCAGCAGCTCCGGGGTCAAATCCAGAAAGTCGGGTCGGCTGTAGGGGAAGCGCGGCGGAAGCCCGTCCGTGGAGCCGTTCTGCGCCGCTCCGTGCTGCTGCGAGTGGAGGTGATGGTTGTGGTCGATGAACCCAGACACGAACGAGCTCATCGCGTTTCTGACTTTGCTCATCATCGTAGCGAGATTCCGGACATCGGCGGCGCGCGAGGAATCTAATCACGGCGTAAACGTGAGCGCAGGCGCGAGGCAGGAAGCGATTGACCCCATGTGACGATCTGACAGAAAGTGTTTTCCTCTCTCGCCGCAGAGCGCGTACTGTCTCCTCATCAGACGCTGATATCCGCCTATGGCGCGGATGATGATGCGCGCGACGCGTCCTGCACTGCCACAGCTTCAGCGCTCTCTCTCTCTCTCTCTCTCTCTCTCTCTCTCTCTCTCTCTCTCT
>MU204204.1:20554095-20578249 GCA_017309775.1 Paedocypris sp. Pulau Singkep
TCTCTCTCTCCGTTTTTTTTTGTACGCACGCACGCAGATACACACACACACATCAAAATATAACAAAATATCAATTTTTTAAAGCACATCATGTATAGTTGTGTGTACTGTACATACATTCAGTATTTACATTATGGGGTATTTAGATAACAGTTTATTTTCACTAGATGTATATTCAGATGTAAAAACATTTTAAATAAAATGATTGCACGCACACGCAGACACACACATCAAAATATAACAAAATATCAAATTTATAAAGCATTGCACTCATGTATAGTTTGTACTGTACATAAATGTACACCAAGACACATTCCAAGTTCCATAAAGTGCTCTTTATGGAACCTGGCAATAAAGTTCTTTCTGGCTTCTGACTTTTGAAAAATTCAGTATATGTATTTACATTACGGGATATTTATATAACAGTTTATATAATTTAATAATTAACAAAATAATTTCAGATTTAAAAACGTTTTAAATAAAATGAACGCACACACACGCAGACACACATATCAAAATGTAACAAAATATCAAATTTATAAAGCATTGCACTCATGTGTAGTTGTCTACTGTACATAAATTCAGTATACGTACATGATGGTGTATTTATATAACAGTTTATTTTCACTAGATGTATGTGCTTATAAATTGATTATAACATTGATACAAAATAATTTCAGATTTGAAAACCTTTTAAATAAAATGAACAGATAACAATTATTTTCACAAAGGTGAAAATGACTTACTCCTACTACTTGAAAGGCTTGAAATTGCCTTACACTTAAATTCGAGGCTGTCCATCCCATGGGAAGAACACCTATAACATTAACCTGCTTAAAAAAAGCAAACCACTTTTCGCTTGAATAATATGTCACAAACAGTATAATTATGATTAGTATACGTGTTAAAGTCATAGAGCATTATTTTCTCTGTCTCTGCGTCTTCAGTCTTGTGTGTGACTTATCTTCCTGCAGCACTCGACCTGTCATACAGGATGACGTCACATCTGCACATGCTCTAACAGCCTGTCCGCAGAATGAGATTTCAAAGAATGGAAGATTAAAATCCGTATAGCAATCGCAATGCTCAGATTATTTCACATGAAAAAAGCAAACTCTGTTTTACATCCACAGATCATTTCAGCCGTAAAGCTCAGATTATGATCCTTAATGTCAGAGATGTGCTTCATCCTCTCTTTGCTTCATGTGCTGAATGAAACTTGAGTATTAAAGTCATTGGTGCAGGCGTGATGAAGAATAATTTTTTTGTAATCATCTAGAGCAAGCTATACTCTTCATATACTTATCAACTCCACGTTAGCATGAATACATACAGTAATAAAGTCAATAAATACTGAAAATAATTGTTATTTTACCGCAAAATTACTAAATACTGTCATCTGCTGGATTAGAGATGAATTGCAGCACTCGCTTTAAAATCCGCCAAGGTACACGATGTGCTGAGAACTGAAATGCACAAAGACAAAAGTACATAATTTTTTGAAAGACGAAATATTTTTTTTTAAATACAAAACAGCATACCACTATTTATATATAATAATTCATCCATCTATCTATCTATCTATCTATCTATCTATCTATCTGATCTATACAAACCTATCTATATGAATAGTGTATGTGCAATGATAATAATAATAATAATAATAATATTAACAATAATATTTACACAAGTACGTTGTGTTTATATGTTTAAACATGTTGTACAGGAACACGTGTTCTTGGGATGTGGATTTGCATTTGCAAAATTGCACGTTTACTTATATTGTACGTAGTGTCTTGCAGCCACGCATGCGCACACGCACCATGTATATGTGTTTATCGGCAGTAAACAGGCGCTCAGTAATGCGCACACGCGTCTCCGTCCGGCTGCTGAGAGTATAAACCTGTTGCGTTGTGTCGGCAAAAACAGGAAACCTTGAACTATTGATGCGCTGCTGGAATCCACAGAAGCTCCACTTCCGTTTTCACTCTCTCTACAACATCATTCCTCTTACTCGAGCACGTGACAGACACACTCCAGGTCAAACACAGGTCAGGTTTAGGCTTTAAATATAGCGTTCGGCTTGAGAAGATTTATTTCAGATTCCAGCTCTGAAGCTCAGGAAAAAGCTGAACGTTTTCCGAAAGAAACAACTGAATTTCATATAAAGATTATAAAGTACGGTTTCATTTTTCTGTTGAGCCAATTACAAGCATTAAGAGAGAAAAATATCAGTGACACACAGGAGTGTGAGTATAAATATAGTACATGTAAATACACGTTACGCTTTATTTTATTAGGTGGTGTGACACCGTACATACAGTATACGGTAAATCATAGACCAGGGATGGGAAAACTTTTTGATTCGCTGGCCACATTGGGTTCTAACATTTGACAAAGAGGACCGGGCTTCCTGGTCAAGCAGCTGTCAATCACATTCTCAGCAGCCAATCAGAGTAAGAGCCATCCCTAAGTGAAGCCTGTGCCAGAAGTCCAAACGAAAAAATCTGGAGCGGAAAAAAAGCTTCAATTTTTGGCCTCTGATTCCATAGACTGATCGTATAAAATAATTAAATAATGTTAAAAATATACTAGTACAATTATTTTACGTAAATGTTAAAAAAAAAAAAAAAAACATGTTAAAATACATTTTTATTTTTTTACGTACATTTTGTGTTTATTGTTCCGCTTTTAAAAATGCGTTTCATACTAAATTAAATAACCCTTCATTACAGATTAACCTGATTTGCGTAAAAAAAAAATCTGCCTTTCATTTAATTTTCACAAGTTCGGGTTTGCCCTCCCCCGTCTTAGACGTTTCACCGCTTTATTCACTAAAACTCGTCTTTGCAGCAAAGGATGGTTTACTAAGGATGGTTAACTTCCTCGTCGTTCTATAGTGGCCATATTGAACTCAGTCATTCTTCTGCTGGAGTGCAGGGCCCTGAAGATAAAGTGGCTCCGGTTCACAGGTTTCCATCACAGATAATGGGGACACATCAGCCCAGAATCTATCTTCTGCTGAGGAACCTTCTATTACCCCACGTTCCTCACACGACATGTCAAGATTCTGAAGCACGTCTATTCAAAACCACAGCAGATCTGATCATGTTTGACTCCTGACAGGACACCAACAGGAAGAAGATCCAAATGTTTATCCAAACCAAAAGTAGATGCACTTTAGATCCCAATGTTTTATTAGTGAAGATATCAGACTGACAGACACTGTGAGATTTAATATTTGTGTTGGATTGAATATGTGTTTATTATAGGTGTATAGCTTGAGTAAGGATAAAATATATTGTGGTAATGAGAATTTATGTAGAATGGAATGTTCTGTGTAAATCTTGCCAGTGCCGCTGATATAAAAGAAGAAAATGTTTTTAAATAGATATATATATTTTTATATATTCAGTAGTACTGTATTACAATATGTAACATGGGAAATTATTGAATTGTAATTACCGCCACGTGCAGTACCGGTGGAGTGACGCCAAATATCTTCGCTGTCTTCATTGATTCTCTCATCAGCATCTTCTCCTGGAGGAGCCGAGTGATGTCATAGCTGCATTTTGTTGATTCCGTGTTTTTATGACGGAGAAACCTCTGCACTGCACTGTACTGTCACTTAGCTTAAATAACTTATAAAAATAAGCGTTTTAAATTGATTATGAAATACTGAGAAATAGATATGTTAATCTACCAAATCTTTATTCTGAAAACTTCTCAATATAAAATAGCGTATCTTAATAAAACAAAACACAACAAAAGGCACGCACACACTTTTGTTGAAGTAAAAGTGAATAACACAGTTAATTAGAGATTCTCTTTTCAATATTATCTCAAAACAACATAGTATAATATCATATTATACATCATTTATCACACACAAATTATATGAAATATACTATGCTTAAATCATACTGAGAACTAGATAAGTTAATTTACCAAATCTGAAAACTTCTCGATATAAAATAGTCAAACAAATCCAACAAAAGGCACGCACTTTTTTTTTTTAAGTAAAAGTGAAAAATACACTCGAGGTCTTTTCAATAAGATCTCAACACAAAATAGAATAATATTATATCATTAATCGCACAAAATCATATGCAATGTACTATGCTAAATAATTCAAAAATGTATTTTTTGACTTACTGATTCTACAGATTTTGAGAAATTGATTTGTTCAAAGATACAACATACAAAAAATAATCATATGCATATTTATATTATGTTGTTAAAAAATACTGTTTATGTTTACGGAGATATTTTGTTGGACGCTGCAATTACTGGTAATCTTTTTTACACGTTACACACGTGACTTCTATGTCACCAAAGTCAATTTAAAATCAATTGAATTCCCCGCAACTCGGTGTCCACCAGGGGTCGCCATTACACCACGCGCCGGAGTCGAGCTTTTCCCATGGGTTGCGAGCGGATGCTTGAAGTGCTGAACACTTGAGAGGCGAGTCGAGCACCTGCACCATCCCTTTCCACACAACACAGCGAGTAGCCACCCTCCACACACAACCGCAGCATCCAGAACCGCTCACTCACTCCACAGCCGCATCTTTGCCGGACAAACGGACTATTCTGCCGCGCGGCTATTGTGCGCAAAAGGTCGCGGCGTTCCTCCAAGCGCGCAAAGTTCAGACGCATCTGAAGGAACTTTGGACAGTTGGAGATCGCAAGACTCATCCCAGACTTGCGGCGTGGGAATCCTTGTCGTGTCATCTGCATCCTTGTTTGCATCTCTAGGTGATGCTTTTCTCCGGGTCCTTCTTGCGCACAGGGAAATTATCAGTCACTGGCAGCGCCGGGTTGTTTCTGACAATGATAAGCAAATGAGACCGTTATTCCTTCACTTTCACTGACAGCTGAACGACAGGTGAGTCCAAGAAAATTCCATTCTCGACCGTTACTCGTGATATAAAAATGGGTGGTTATTGATTCAACTCCGTCACTGACACTCTGGACAGGATTTGTAAGACTTTTCTCCGATGAAGAGTCAATTATCTTGAAAGATTTACTTGTTCCAGATCGAAGCACATGACAAGCTGTGGTCAAACGTGATATATACTGTATTTATATGTGCTAGGTAGCAGCAGAGGCCAAATATAACTTTGGAGTCATTTAATGTTCTCCGAAAAGCGAATATGTAAGTCATTCTGCCCCTGAAGCCGCATTTGAAATCGTCCTGGGTGTAAATGTATAACGCTGAGCAATTAAAGCATTGTTGTTGGGGGACAGATGATGAGAGTGGATGTTTCGGAGCCGTGGATGTTCGTGATGCCTTGAGATGTGACTGGTTTTGGCCAAAGTGACGTGGTTATGAAATGTGGCAGCACATCTGAGGAACACCCAGCGAGATGCCAAATCCTCCGCTGGTAATTGGAAGGGCTAAATCGGCTTATTCAGATCTGAATCGTTGCTTGTTGTTCAGGGTTGCGGATCAATGTCACATCACCCACAATTACCCACCTCGCATCAGCCTTGTCCAGCCTCTTCTGCGCTGAAGGCCACCGGACAATAGCACCTTAGCAAATCAGTTCTGGATTCACAGTGTCCAGATCTACTATTAATTCATCAACAAAACCGCCTCTATCATTTTTGGGTCACGGGGAACTGGAGATGATCTCAAACCCTGGATTTGAGGCTGACTAATTGCTGGGTGGGACACAGACACTCGCACTCGTTCACAAATATGAAGATTTTTTGAACTGTTGGAAAAAAATGGCAAAAAACGGGTCAAATCCACACAGAAAAGTCCTGACTGGGCTGCAATCTTGGCGTTGAATTTGGGTTTCAAACTTGGCCTGTCATCTTGGGTCTCGAACTTGGTCCACCAATTTAGGCTGAAGTTTCAAATTGAGCCTTTAATGTATTCATTGACTTTGGGATTTGAACTTTGGCTCTCAAACGTGGGCTTTAAACTTAAATCACAAACGGCCTCAAAATTTGACCTCAGACGTGGGCCTTGAATTTCTTGCAAACTTTGGTTTGATCACAGGTCTCGGGAAATTGAAATTGGGTTTGAAAAGTAGCCTGTGAGGCTTTTAAATTTGGTCTCAATCTTGGGTTTCGAACTCAACTGTTGAATTTGGGCTTTATTTTAGTCCGGAATTTGGGGTTTGGATTTGGGCCTCACGTGGCATTTTTTGATTCCAACACGAGTTGCATGTTGCATCCATTGTTCTGGACTTTGTTTCAACTCATTATCACAATCAAATGAGTTGTTAAATGGCCTCATCCACCATCCCGCTTCACTCCTCCACCTCACACCACGGAAGTGAAATGACTTGTTAACCTCGTCTTCTTCATCATGTCTTCATCCGGTAAGTGAAGCAGCACAGATCCATCCTTCACTGCCAGCGACCCAATGAATAATGTAGAATGACATTTCATTATATTTCCTGATAAAAAATACGTTCTTGTCCTTTCACAAATTACAGACTCCTATAATAGAGATTCAAGGATCTTTGGATTTTGCAGCAGAAATGTTTCAGCTCAAGGTTGGACGTCAAAACCAAGCGACGAACAACTGAGTTTGGGGAACATGGCTGTGGTTGTTTGAATATTTCACATCATTTATTTCCACAGTTCCGAGCGCCAGAAAGAGTTAATGTTTTATTTTCATCATTCACAGTCACAATATAGAATAATGAGAATAATGCATCATAATAAGGGGTAATAACAACGAATAATACATCATAATTTCATTTGCATCATGCTGGCTAAATTAGTTTTTTCTTGCATGACTTTCTTACACTAGAGTTATAATTCAACACTTCAACAATTCTCTGCCATTATTCTTAAATATAAAATTGATTAGTTTTATAACTACACTAAATACTGAGTAATATTACATACATATCTAGCATTTGTCTTCCTTCAGTCTGCCTGTTTGTCCATGTCCATTCATCCATCCATCCATCTTACTAACTTTTTCTCTGTGTCTCTGTCTGTTTGTTTGTCTAATCTTCAATTCCCTTTTTCATCCATCTGTTCATTTATCCATCCATTAACCCATCTATCTATCTATCTATCTATCTATCTATCTATCTATCTATCTATCTATCTATCTATCTATCTATCTATCTATCTATCTATCTATCTATCTATCTATCTATCTATCTATCTATCTATCTATCTATCTATCTATCTATCTATCTATCTATCTATCTACCTGTCCGTCCATCCATCCATCTATATATCTATCTCTTTCTCTATCTGTTCTTCTGTTTGTCTTCAATTCCCCTTTTCATCCATCCATCCATCCATCTATCCATCCATCTTTTTCCCATCCATTCATTCATGCATGCATCCATCTATTCATCTTTAACTATCTATTTATCAATTTCTCACTCAATTCTTCCATTCGTCTTTTAATTTGTTCATCCTTCTGTTTTTCATCCATCCATCCATCGTTACATCCATCCATCAATCCATTCATCTTTCCTTCCATCCACGTGTAAGTTTTTTCTGCCTATCTGTCTCTCCATCCATCCATCCATCAATCTCATCTCTCTAATTTGCACAATTTCTATAACAGACAGAATCAGAATCAGAAGCTTTATTGTCATTATACCGGGGTACAATGACATTTTAGCAGATTACATATCCAAGCTTCTCCCAGAACAGCAGCAGACGAAACCAGTGTAACAGCATCTGGTCCATCAGGCCCTGGTGGAGACGGGCAGGAACTGAACATGCCACCTTATCTGGCCATCAGGCTCTTCCCGCACCTTCTCCTCCCTTTACATCCCTCCTCGTGTCCCGCATCCATCTGCCCTTCATCTTCCCCTCAGCATCTTGTGTGAGGTCAGCTGTTTTTGGTAATTAGCGCTATCATCGCATTTCATCCGGTAGAACTGCGGCCATAATAACCTTACGGCTTTTGTTGCACGCTGATACTAGCCGGCCTTGATTAATTGCGCTCCCGGGAGAGAGATCGGAGAGCGGCCGTAGATCTTGCCTTTCACGCCCCGTGACAAGTGACCCATTACGGTGCTTTATAGATGGCCGTCAGCAGCCTTTGAAAACGCCTGTGGGCCTGTTGGCCGATGATTTTATTGTGGCGTGTTATTTGTGGGAATTGCTGACAGTCGGACTAAAGGGCAGATTTGTTGGGGTTTGTTTTTTTTCCGTGTTTGTTCCATTGAAGAGAGTCACAGGGTCACGGAATCAAAGGTCACGATCCGTCTCGTGTGTTTCACGCCATTTGTCAGTCTGATGACCAATCGTGGCGCATCGTGGAAACGGATGACGACTTTCACCTTTCTAATGGCGTTTTGTCCTTCGTGACTATCGATGGTTTTCAGGTTTGCATGCTTTTCAGGGTTATATGAGTTTGCAAAAATGTAATCTTTATGTACTTTATTATAATTAAACGTGTCTAGCATCACAGTGCTTCCATCCATCTTTTTTCCAACTGTTCATCTTTTGATAAATAAAGCGTTTAACCATCAAAACATTAGTTCATTTATTTAGCTGTTTTGTTTTTTATTCAGCTTTTCCATCTATCCCTCTGTCTATCTGTCCACCCATCCACCCATCTCTGTCTCTTTCTCCTTCAATTAAATATGTAAAATATGTAAATTCTCCTTCAGAAAAATCTATAATAGAGTGAGTATATAAATACAAAGCACATTGAACATTTTATTTTCTTTGAAACAGCAAAAATCCAGAGGTAAGAGAAAATTCTATCAATCGATTTTACACTTGAGCATTCTTAAGTCAAGTTTTTCATCCAAAAATAACAATTCCATCCAAAAATAACAATGAAAAAAACCCCTAAAACAAAATGATAATTAAAAAATTCATAGTCAGTCGACTCTTACAAAACTACTCTATTTTATCGTTACCGTATATTACAAATATATTTCAGCTATTTTATAAAGACATGTAAGCATAGTACCAAAATACCAATACAATAAACTTCACAACCCATAAAAAGCACAATGTGTTAATTACAAACGTAGCCAAACTAATTAGTCGATTCTTCCTCGACACTTGATAGCTGTGTGTAAGACGGAGGATTCTACACTTTACACACGCAATTAGCGAAACTTCACTTACACTGATTCTTGAGGCAGTTTCTGTGCAACCATTGAGCTTTATACAGCATCTGATGTTTCTGTTCAAAACTATTCATCTGACAAGAAACTGTGTGCTGGTACAGATGTGAACAGCTGTTTCTCATTTAGAGCTCAGGTGTGTGTGTGTGTGTGTGTGTGTGTGTGTGTGTGTGCTGGTGATCTGGGGGATGGAGATGGATGGTGGTCCAGCGTGAAGAGCTCTGAGACTTCCAATGCAGCCGTAATCAGATCAAAACCTTCTTTTCATTTTTTTTCTTAGTTGTTCTGCAGGACGTAACATTTGCTTTTAAGGTCAGAAGCATCAAAAGAAGAGTAATGGAAGGTTGGAGAATGTTTTTATAGGGAGTTCTTCATCACTTCTGTCACAGCTCAGAATCCCCATATGTCTGTCCATCCATCCGTCCATCCTTCATCCATCCATCTATCATCCATCCTTCCATACATACATACATCCATCTTCCATCTGAACCACTTTGTAAAAAACCTATATCTACATTTGTGCTTTTGTAAACTGTTGTATTGTAAGCAGGCTGGAAGTATCTAATAAAATAATAAATCTATAAAAGTTCTAAATGAAACAGCTACATCAATCTAATTATTTACACGTAATTTGACTTATTTACGCTCAATTCTTATGGTGACCATACCTGCTAATGCAAATAATGAATGGAAAATACTGCACTGACCGTTCCAAAAATGGAGATTCATTGAGCCTAATGCATAGATTATTCCATTTACTGAGGAGTTTTTAGGAGGAAAGTTTTTCATTAGGTACTTTACGGGTTTAAAAAGGCAGGTGATTTATGGCGGAAGCTGAAGGCAGAAGTGTGAGAAGCCTTGTTTGCCAAGAGGCAGAAGTACTGTATCATTGTCCTCAGCCTTCAGACTCTGGGATTCTAGAGGCTATAATTTGCAGATATTGCTTTGCATGCTTCTGAAAGAGAACCGAATCCAATCCGAGATGGATTTGCCATTGTCTTCCTGCCTCAGAAATGAGACTCTGCTCTGCACAATCACGCCACAATAACTGAAACCAGGCCTGGTCTGTTCTAAAGTGATCTAGTCTGAACTGGTCTCTTCTAGTCTGGCCTTGCCTATTCTAGTCTGGTCTGGTGTGGTCTGGTGTGGAATAGTCAGGCCTTGCATGTTCTAGTCTGGTCTGTCGGGGTCTAGTCTTGTCTGGTGTGGTCTGTTGCGGTCTATTCTGGCCTGGTCTTGTCTGGTGGGGACTAGTCTGGCCTTACCTGTTGTAGTCGAGCCTGGTGGGGTCTAGTCTGTCCTGGTGGGGTCTGGTGGGGACTAGTCTGGCCTTACCTGTTGTAGTCGAGCCTGGTGGGGTCTAGTTTGTCCTGGTGGGGTCTGGTGGGGACTAGTCTGGCCTTACCTGTTGTAGTCGAGCCTGGTGGGGTCTAGTCTGTCCTGGTGGGGTCTGGTGGGGACTAGTCTGGCCAAACCTGTTCTACTCTGGTCTGGAGGGGTCTAGTCTGGTCAGGTGTGGTCTGGTGGGGACTATTCTGGTCTTGCCTGGTGTAGTCCGGTCTGGTGGGGACTAATCTGATCTAGTAGTTGGGTCCAATCTGATTTATAGGTATCTAGTCTAATCTAGTCTTGTTAGTAGTCGGGTCTTGCCTTGTCTAGTTGAGTCTGGTCTAGAACACTGGTCAGGTGTGGTTCAGTCTGGCCCTTCCAGATCTAGTCTAGCCTGGTCTAGTGTGGTCTAGTCTGACCTTGTGGTGTCTAGCCTGGCCTTGCCTGGTCTAGAGTGGTCTGGTGGGGTTTAGTGTAGTCTAGTATTCTGGTCCAATCTAGTCTGATCTAGTATGGCCTTGCCTGGTCTAGTCTAGTTTGGACTGGTCTATGTTAGCAACTGAATGCTTCACGACTGGAAGTCTATGGTTCATGTCTACTGAAGATTAATGCATTTTAATAAGGCGGGCAGAATCATTTATTATGCACTTCATGTTTAGGCAGAACAAAAAATATTTTATATTTCCACAATTGGTTTCTGTTCACTGTGGAGCATAAACTGTTGGCCTAAGATATTGGAACCATCCATTCTTTTTACAACCACTTTTCCCATTCTGGAACCTGGACCTGATCTGCACCCTGAATTTTCCAGACTTCAATCTCCTGAATTAAATTTTTTTATTACTGGAGAACCAGAGGAAAGGCACGCAAGCCTGATATTGGAGTCATGAATGATTCCTTCTTGCTTTGAGCCCAATACTCTTCCCAATTGACACCATAGGACTATAACTCAGATTCTGACTTCAAAATGTGCAAACCCAAACCGCAGCACAACATACCTAAACTCACGCCATTTCTCCCATGTTCCACTTTGATCATCTTGTTTTTGCTTGTTTCCGCCGGTCCAGCAGATTATCTCATTCTCGCGGAGGCCGCTTAGATAATGAAGCTGTGCTGGGAATATTTCCCTAATCAGATCCTAATCTTTGGGTTTGTAATTAAAAGTACTAAAGCAGTCTCAAAACAGCACGCTTGAATTACCAATTCAGATTGTGCACATACAGCAGCTACAGCGCGCATTGAGATGGATGTCACACACCGTGTAATGTGTCCAAAGCTCAGCCGCGGAGCCAATCCAGGAAGCTGTGATGGCTCATCGGAGCTCCGGCTTATCTCACCGTGTGTGTGCAAAAACAATGACAAAGCCTCCACAAAATACAACACACAACAGAGACACAGAAAAGACTGTGGAAATAGAAATGTATGCAATACACACACACACACACTTTTTCCTGGTAAATGTCGATTCTGGGGACTCTTGAGATATTTAAGGGGGATGGTCAGACCAATGAGTTATACATGATACAATGGTTATTATTGTGGGGACTAGGATTTAGGTCCCCACGCTCACACAGGTCCCCATGTTATTGGTGTGTATAACGATGTCCCCACGTTAATAGTTTTACAAGAACACACACGCACGCACGCGCACACACACACATACCATACGTATTTGTACTGCATAATCTGTACTGTACAGTTTATTATGGCATACATATACATTTTTATTTATTATAAACGTTAATAATAGTTGGAAGATTGTCAATTGTCAATGTAATATGATCCATACATACCGATTATTTTCTTTCATTTTATCTTTTTAATCATTTGATATTGCACAGTTTTGCAGAAGATGAAAATCCGCAAGTTGACAGCATCCTCAAGTCCGTATGTAAGAGTAAAACAAATAAGAAGATTTAGCACCTAAACATGCCTAAACAGGCATACACGGTATGTGCAAACATAATTAACAAGACAGAGAAACACATTGTAACCAAGTGAGCAGACCATCCAGAACGGAGGGAAACACTAGGAATGATGGGAAATGAAGAAGGGGTTGATGCTGTTGCCTAACCAAGAAAATTGTTCAAACTTAAGTTCAAGTTCAGAGCGTTTGTAAGGTGCTTTTCACAATTCTAACTCTCAAAGCGCACAATATACATGGGGAGTAAAATAATTGTGAAAGGCCTCACTACGTAGCCAGAGTAGAATTTACATAAAAAATGTAAATAAAAGCAAAAAATAAACAAATATCCAACAATAAAAAATATACAGTATATATAATACAACTACTACTACTAATAATAATAATAATATATAATTTTATATTCTATTATTATAATATTATTGTAACAAAAGTGTATTTTTACATACAGTATAATATTATGTATTATGTTCATAAATGTACATTGTTGTATAATACACCTATATTGCACCATATTGTAAATTCTACATTTGTACATGAATATACACTGTCTTGCATATGGTATACACTTAATACAGTATGTATTATGTAACTTTACCTAACTTTGTAAGTCTGCACAGACAGGAGTTTGCTTCTAAAGCATTTGTATTAAACAACGCGTACAACTGAGATATTTAACTGTTAGCACTTTGAAATTCTGTAATGGAAAGTATGTTATAAATAAAAGTGATTATTATTATATTTTTATATATATTTTTTTTATTATTATGTTTTTCACTCTCCACAACTCACACGCTGCTGGTGATGTGACAACAAGTGATTTGATCTGAAATTATTCATATATGTTTATATATTTCATATTTTGTACATATCTTAACATTTCACATACATTATTTATCAATTATATTACCTATATAACAATATTATAATACAGTTTAATATTTCAGAAAGTATATCGAATGTGTCAGCCATAAAAACTTTTTTTTTTATTTCAATTATTAATCAAATCGGGAAAGTGAAATTCTGCTTTGGTCCGACTGGAGTCTCGGACTGTTTGAGCTTCTACTTTGATTTGCGGATTTTGTTCTGGCAGCAACGTCGACAAAAAGCATATTCTCACACGGTTGAGTCTGACTATGGGGAAAGCGTCCAAACAGGGTTTCTTTATTTAACTGTGAGGCGGCTAGTAAGCAAACCTGACACTAAACTCCCACAACAGGCACAGCAACACACAAACCTTGCAGATATTTTGCAAGTGATTATTCCCAGTGCTGTTGTGCTCTTTGTGGAGTGCAGCTCCATGAGTGATTGGATTTAACAGAGAGCAGGGCGGCTTTGTGAGCAGGGAGAATATGAGTGGGCATTCTGGAAGCTTCTGAACCAGCGCATAATACTAGACGGTGCCGAGCCAGAGACAAAAAGATGAAGGAGGGAAGAGGATCCAGAAGGAAACAGGCAGAAAGAGTGATAGAAAAAATACCAGCTGCTCATGATTCCCCCTCTCGTCTTTCAATTTTACAACTCTCGCCATTCTTTGTCTTCTTTTGTCTCTATTCAATCCTTCAAAATGGCTTTTCCTGTTTTGGCTTCTCATCCCTTCTTCAGTACTTCATTTTTTTTCATTCCTCTACTCTGTTTTCATGTCATTTTTCTCTTCTCTCGTTCCGTCATTTTGTTTTTCCATTCCTTCCAGTGGCTTTTTCCATCCTCACTGCTCTTCCTCTTTCTGTCTTTTTCGTCTTTTTGTTTTACGGACCAGTTTTCCAACCTTTTTCCATGAATTGATCCTCTTTTTTCTTTCAGTTTGCATCAACTCTACAGATTCTACCAGTTTTGTACGAGAGGCTTTCCATATTCTCTCTTCTCTTTCCTTCAGTTTTTGTCGATTTTTTTTGTCATTCAAAACCTCTACATGCCTCTAATGTTTCCCAATCTTCTTTCTTTGTACAGTCTTTTGTTTTTCTATCCTTTCCATTCTCACTCTCTTCTTTTTTTTCTCCAGGCTTCGATTGATTTTTTTGTTTCAAAGTTATTCATAATGATTTTTCTCATTTCCACTTCTCCTCCCTCGTTCACTTTAGTCATTTTTCAATATTTCGTCATGCCTTTTCTTATTCTATCTTCTCTTCTTTCCTTCAACCTTCATCAACTGCGTTCTCCCCCCCGCGATATTTCTCCCATTCTCACTTCTTGTCTTTTTTGTCGACTTTTCCCCTCTTAATGCCTTTAATCTTTCATGCTTCTCTTTTCTAGTTCTGTCTTTTTATTCTGACTTTTTCCATTCACAATTGACTTTGTCTTTTTTTTTTTAATCGATTCATTGACATTTTCTATTTTCACTCAAATATTGTTTTTCAAAAATGTTCACATTCTCGATCTTATTTTTTTCTTCTAGTCTTTTTCATCGTTGTTCTATTCCTCTTTACGCCTCAGTTCCACTCGTTCCTTTCTCTTTTTCTACCTCTGTTCATGACTTTTCATATTCTGGCTTCTGTTCTTTCATTTCACTCATTGCTTTTCAAAATTCCTCTAGAGCTTTTCCCCTTTTTGCTCTTCTCCCATCTGTTCATCTTTCTATAGCTCTCCATGGCGTTTCCCTCTTCTTTTTCTCTCCAGAAATAGATCTACTTTTTTTTTTCCTACTCTTCAACTTTTTTGTTTCTTTTATCCCTTTCTATTCCTCTACAAATTCTTTTTGTCATCAGTCTTTTTTGTCTTTCTTTTCCTCCATGTGGCTCTAATGTTTTGCGCTTACTCTTCTCATCTCAATGACTTTTTTCCTCCCGACTTTGCCATCTTTCAGTTTTTCTCCACGGCTTTTCCCATTCTCGCTCCACTTTCCTCCTTCAGTCCTTTTCAACTTTTTCATCTTTCCATCCCTTTTCATTCCTAGGCCCCACTCCTCATCCCTCCTTCCTTTTTAGTCAACTTTTTTCTAGTTTTTCCATCCCTCTTCCCGTTCCGGTTCCTCCTCCAGTGGTGAGGAGACAGGCGAGAACGACTGCATGTTTTATAGATGCCATTTAAAAGAGCGTGCTGGAGTGGAGGCCGACCGCAATGAACTGCAACCGTGACAAAACACCAAGACAATAAACAAACAAATTGCTTGCCCACCGGAGCAGAAGATCCCTACATAGCGCACACAGTGTTCCTGTGAGATTAACAGAGGAGACGCATCTCTCCCTTGTCCACAGACTCTTTGTTGATTTTTCTTTGCTCATTTTCAGATTTTAAAATAGTGTGTTCACTAGAGACTTAACTGATGCTTTCTTTTTTTTCCCCGATATTTAGCTACATTCTTCCCTCTGCGTTTCTTCTCAAAGGAAAGCGTTAGAAATGTTCCATGATCTGCCAATAGCACATGATGTGTTATTCCATGAATGATTGGAGGAAAGTGCTAACAGCGCTTTGTTTGCTACCCAGGAAAACGAGAACAGTTTGTGATGTGACTTCTTTTGTGAAATAATTGAGCGTTTGTCTTTTTTTTTTAAACCCTAACAATGTGAGCTTCAAAGCTTTTGTATGTGTCTTTTAGACTTTTTAAACACGGGATGCTTTTGTGAACTGTCTGAAAACAGTATCATGGCCCCGCCCACTCCTTATTTATGCGTCATTTATGCGTACATCTATCTATCTATCTATCTATCTATCTATCTATCTATCTATCTATCTATCTATCTATCTATCTATCTATCTATCTATCTATCTAGCCATCCATCCATCCATCTATCTATCTTTCTGTCTGTCTGTCTGTCTGTCTGTCTATCTATGTCTGTCTTACCATCCCACCATCCATCCATCCATCCTTTGTTCATTGTTCATGAAAGGTTTGGATAAATGTATACACTTGCCTCTTTGGAGACCGCACTTTGACAATCTGACATTGTATTTTTTATTATTTTCATATTTTCATGTCAATCAACACGGATTATAATACAGGTACAGTATATCTGTCCATCAAGTGAGAATGTATTGTGACGGTTGTCAATCACTGCAGACAGATAATCTGTGCTGGACCAGATTCACACTTACTTTGTTTCGCACATCACATTATGAGCATCTTCTAAAAATTAAAACGGCGACATTGATGTGATTGTATCCAAACAACTACAAAGTGATGAACCTGAAATTAAGATCTACACAATTAAGACCTTGTGCATTTTTTTTTTTTTAGCTAGAAACGGTTTTGCTGAGAAACACGGTATTTAAACATGTTAAACGTTTCGGGGGATGGGTGAAGCTCTTCCTGGCGGGCTTGTGTGCCCACCCTGTGCCCGCGGCTCCATCAGACGGCGTTTTCGTGGTGGTCTAGTTGTGAGACGCTGTGTAAACATGGAGATATTGCTCAGGGTGGGATTCCGCTCTCCACTTTCTCTTTTCCATCCCACCAGACTTATTTTCAATATGTCTCTCTCAAGCAAACCATATTACCATAAGCTCTCTCAATATAGAAGAAAAAAATATTGTCCCAGACTGAAACCTCCACCATCCGCTTAGCAAGTCTTTTTTTCAATTTTGACTTCTGCTGAATTCAGTTTTTTTTTTTCCAATCACACATTTACACGGTTGTGATGAACAAAATGAGGAGCTGTTGGATTTTTCAATACTCCAACACTGTAGCAATATTTAACCTATATAGTGCAGAACTGGAATTGTCACCGAGCTTAAGAAAGATTAGGTTGAAATAAAACAGATTAAAATCAAATGATAAAACTATCAAATGAAATCTAAAAAAAAAAATCAATTCCATGTAGCACGCACACGAACACAAGCGCACAAGTGTGTAGCTGCATAAAAAGGGGAAAAACATAATAATTATTATTTTTATTTAAATTTAATTTTTTATAATTTTTTTTTTAGTAGTGTACTTTTTTTAGTTTTTTTTGTTTTTTTTTTGTTAGCAATAAAATTGTACAAGATTGCACTAGGTTTAAGTATAAAAGTCTGTAGTGTTTTCGTTCTCCATTTCCAGTGAATGCACATAACATTTTCTAACACTCAGAACAAGCGTTTGCAACAAGCCTCGCAGTTTTCAGCAATATTTGGTGGAGCGAGGAACCTACACTGCACACTGTCGCTGAACATTCTCCTTATAACAAGTCACGGATGTCGTGCCCACGCTCTTTGGCAGCACTTATTCCTTCTGCTTTCTGTTTTCCTGAATCTCCATTATCTCCAGCGCCGCAGAAGGTCCTCGGGCCTTTACTGTCATCTCTCCGCACGACTCTAACGTTTGCTGGGCTTGCGCTTTAGGACTGAGCGGATGTTGGAAGACAGGACCTTGTAATTGGGCATTTCGTCAACAACGACAAAATGAACTTTCGTTAAAAAGAATCGGATCACTGGAGGAGATGGTGAAAAACGTCAAGTCCTTCTTGAAGCACAATTGATTTGCTTAATTAATCGAGGAGCGGCCCCGCCCCCACAGTAGTCGTGACCAATCACATAATGGGCACACACACACTCACACACACACACACACACCCACACACACACACACACACACACACACGTTTATACTCTCGCTCACACCTGAAATGAATGTAGAGTCTCTAATTCACGTGTAAGAAACCTGAGACAGGCCAAGCCTCAAACTTGGTCCCTCACAAATGTGAGACTAATGAAATAAGATGATCAAATTTTAAAAGTGTAAATATTAAAGCAATACTGTGTACATTTTTTCATACTTGCATACCATATTCGCACAATTTAAATGACATTTTTGTTGTTCATAAACTCCATTTCCCAGAATTCCACAAGTGCTCAACTAATTAATCTCATCCGTGTCATTATTTAATCTTTCCTTATTTATTCATCAGTTCATCCTTATTGTATTACAATTGTTATAATTAAAATATTACATTTCTAACATATATATATATATATATATATATATATATATATATATATATATATATATACTGCACATGTTCTGTTCAAACATGTAGTGACAAAATGGAAAAACTAAGGGAAGACGGTCTATTTTAATAGTATTATTCCTAAAATTAATATTTTTTATTAAAAAGTTGACATTTTTATTTATAATTCCTAAAATGTAAGAATAAACTGAACTTGTATTTTTAATAATTTCTTTAAAAAGTCATAGCATAAAGCAAGAACAAACATCCAATAAATGCGTCTGTGTATTAATAAAATGTAATGTAATGTAACTTTATTTTTGAGCCCTTTAACACAAACTTAGTTGATAAAAAGTGCTGTACAGTACAATTTATGATGATAAAACAAATGATAAAATAAGTAAAAACAATTAGGAATAGAACATATATAATAGAATAGAATAGAATTGATCAGAATGGAATAGAATAGTAAATGGTTGATTTTTGTTGTTGTTAAGCTTGTTCCTTTCCTGCTCCTCACGTTCTCCATCCCCCGTTCTCCACATTCTCCATCCTCTCCTTCTCCCCTCCAGCAACCTGCAGCAGGTCGGCCTCCAGCCTGTGATCATTAGGCCGCAATTTGAAGCTGAAAAATCACAATTATAGGGTCCGGCAATCGGGCCTAATTTCTCTCCGATGCTTGTTATTTCTTTGTCGGAGCTGAAAGCAGCGCTCTCTGATTGTAATTAGAGTAATACGAGACAATAAAGCGCACAATTACGTGCACGGCCTCCACTTCTGGCGCTTGTCATGCAGGGCTGTGGGCGGAAGGCCCCGGGTGGGAAGAGCTGACAGATTGAGATGGCCGCCGCTGGCAGTTTTTGACCCTCTCATGTGTAATAAATAAGCTGGCAGGGCAGAGATGGAAAGATCGACAGAGGAAAGCTTTTCCCTCTTTTTTTTCCCGCCTTTTTCTCCACCACCTGCTCGCTCGTTTTGGCCTGACCTAACATGGAAAGTCTTGGAGTTACTCATCGTCAGACGATTCTTTGAAAGAACAACGGGAGCTTCAAAGGAGGTCTCTCATCACAAATTCATTCCACAGAGCCTTGTCTCGGCCTTGATCTATAGCAAAGAATATGAAACAGATATCGGAATATTCGTTTGGGTTATCTCCCGCCCCCACTCCCGACCAAGCTCCGCCCATGTGTTGAAGCTGAAGGGCATCTTGGCTTTTTGATCGCGCCTCGCTGCGAGTTGCATATCGAGATAAGGGTGTGGAAATCTCGGAGATTCGTCTGTGCGAATGAATTCCGAAGAATATTCCGTATCGCTGAACTTTTCAGGCCGAATCCTTCACGGTCGGACTGAGCCTGTCAGTTTTAGCTGTCAAACACAATATATGCTTGTCGGGAATGGTCACGTGACCAGCGGCAGAGAGCTATGATCTGAATCTTTACGTTTAGTAGTTTTTGATTGCTTCCTATTTTACTGCTCGTTTGCAACAACGTGGCTGTCAAGGCATTAATACGTCGCATAATTCATCACTCTTGTGCTATTACTCTGGCTCGTGGGTTACAAATAACAAAAGACCCTCAATAAAATGGTTATACAAATAAGTTTACTTAAAGTATGGCTGCAAAAATATACTCATATAAGCGTGAGAGTAGAAATAAGAAAAAGATTTACCATAAAAATACATGCATAATAATGTAAGTGTAAAAGTATGTAAAAATGTTACCCTAACGTAAAATTGTGAAAGCAAAATAATTTTCTTAAAAATGTGAGCATGAAATTATGTAAAAATGTAGCCATAAAAATAAAAATGTATAATTGCGAGTGTGAAAATTTGCATGTGTTTGTGTTCATAAAATATGGAAACAAACGAACAAATGTGAACGCAAAAACATCTACATAAAAACGTGAATAAAAATCAATGTACGTAAAATTGTGAACAAACAAATGTGTACGTAAAAGTATAAATGTAAAAAATGTCTACATTTGTTAACAAATGTCTACAAATGTTAACGTTAACATATCTACAGTATATAAAAATGTGCACGTACAATCGTAACTGATTGAAAAAAAAACTTTTTTGCATTTTTTCAATCGTTATCGAGAAAAAAAACAGTTGAGGGATTTTAAACACAGTCACCTTTACACTAAAGAAAATCACAAAGTCTTGTTTCTTATCTTATCGGATAAAAGTACCGTTTCCAAACACCCAAGCACAGTGAGCTGGACTTTAAAGCACATTTTAAGACAGTGTTTAGAGATAAGAAGAGAAGACAATGGCTTATCTGCAGCGCTTCGGCGTCCGTGAAGCTGACTAATATCTCAGAGCTACGGAAGCATCTCTCCGAGTTCAGCAGAGGAAGAAACGATAATGTGCCAGAGATAGAGGCAGCAGAAGATTGGATGAGCTCTGCTGGAGACTTCAGGAACGTGACGTGCCCTGCTGCCCACCTCTCCTTGGCCTCCTGCCTGTTTGACAGCCCGATCCGTGTTTACTTCTTCCCCAAAGCAACGGACAAATCATAGTCGGCCACGAACGCCTCCTCTTCCTCTCCCTCAATCTTTTTATCTGTGAGCTAGTGCATGTTCCAGACGCCAGCCCTGATGTTCTCGCTCTCCTGCCGCCATTTCCACATTCTCGGTGCGTGTCAGCCAAGTGGAAAAGACCCGTCAATCACTGGAACCCTACACACGGGCTACACAAGGGCGCACACAGTGATTCCCACAGGTTTGATGCTTTTTTTTTTTTTTTTTTTTTGCTTTTCACAAAACCATTTGTGGCTGTCACAATCGGTCTCGGTAATATGTTTAAATCAAGTCAAAAGGACATAACAAATTGATGTTCTTAAATATTCAAGAATAATTGATGTTCTTGAGAACAGTACTCAACAATTTAAGTTGTAGATTCTTATAGAAAGATGTGTCATGTTTATCGTATTTATTTCGTTTGGCAATTTAAATATACACATTTGCACAATTGCAACAACTGCATAATGATTATGCCACCCCCCCCCCTTTTTTTTTTTATAAATCACTACGAAAAAACTTTATGTCCCATTTATTTATAAATCATCGGACAGCAAATTGCAGCCGTAATTAAAAAAAATATATATATACATTTTTTGACAGTTTAATTTCAGACTGTGATCAACTTGGCGGTTATCAGTTGACAAATCAGTTATTAGAAAACTATATACTATATAAAAAAATTTTTTTTTTTTAAAAAGCAGAGGCTTAATAGAGCGAGGAAAGAAAAAAGAGAGTGAAAGAGTGAAAAAGATATTTAGAGAGAAGTGGAGAAGAGAGAGAGAGAGAGAGAGAGAGAGAGGATGAAAATCAAAAAGTTAGAATGAAAAGAGACCAAGAGAGAGAGAGAGAGAGAGAGAGAGAGAGAGAGAGAGAGAGAGAGAGATGAAGAGCCTAAAAAGTGAAAGCAATTAAGACAGAAGCAATAGGCGAAAGGGGAAAATGAAGGAAGAGAAATAGAGAGACGAAGAGTGAATGTAAAATAGACAGAGAGACAGAGAGAAAGTGAATTAGTGAGAAACAGAGAAACAGTGAAAGTGAGAGAGAAGCGAGAACAATCAAGATATATAGAGAGAAAGTGAGCAAAAGCAAGATAACAAAGGGAGAGAATGATAGAGAGTGAGAGTGCGAGAGAGAGAGAGTGAGAGTGCGAGAGAGAGAGAGAGAGAGAGAGAGTGCGAGAGAGTGAGAGTGCGAGAGAGAGAGAGAGTGCGAGAGAGAGGGGGGGGGGGGGCAATTTGGCATATTAGATTCCACAAAGCTTCTGCCTCTCAGTGCTCTACAGACAAGAGCTACTGTACAAAATAATCAACCGTAATGAACGACTCGTCTATTTCTAACAATAATTTGCAATTAATTGGCAATAACGGGCCTTCAAGTGCAAGCAGCTTTTTGTTCGCCGGCACGAGGGAGTCAGTCCGAGTGTCTGTCTGCAGATGAAGTGGATGAGGAGCGTATGAATCATCTGAAGCAGCGGTTCAGAGACATTTCCTCGAAAATAGGTCACAGATCAAATCAGATGTTTTGTCCTGGTGAACAGGTCGAATAGATGCACAATGTTCCTCCGGATCAAGAGTCGTCATCGTCTTCTTGCGCATCCACACACACACACACACACTGAAGCCCCTGTTCTCCATTATTTATGCCCCCGTGATTCAGGTTTTCAGTGCCTGAAATGAAAAAGTGGACGGGTGTGTGTTGATGAAGTGCAGGTAGACGGTATTAATGGAGCTGAGAGCTAATGTCTTCTCCCCGCGTCCTCTCTCCTGAAGACGGAGCTGAGGTGGGCTTGGGAGTCAGGTGGAAGGCGGTAAAAAAAGGGAGAAAATAAAGACTGTGTTATTTATGAAGTCTCTCAGGTTACAGATGTTTTTTTCTGAATTGTCAGAATTTTGTCATTTTATATCAGAATTCTTACTAGTTTTCTCGAGATTGCTCATTCGGAAGGTGGATTTGAGAATTAGAGAGTCAGACTTTTTTTTATCGTCATATTTTTTACTTGTTTTCTCACTATTTCTGGCGTGTTTCTGCACACTAGCAAGATTCAAGTCACAATTGCGATACCAAATTCTGAATTGTTTTCTTTCAATCGTATGATCTGAATCACAATTGTGATGTTTACTCTCAGAATTTTTAACCTTTGCCTTTTTTTTTCAAATTGTGAGATTATAAACTCTGACTTGTTGTCGTTGACTTTTTTTTAATAATTTTTGTATTTTGTGTTATTTTAAGACAGAGCTGAGGTGGGACTCAGGGTTTAGGAGTCAGACAGGAAGGCGGCAAAAGAGGGGGAAAAAACTGAAAAAAAAACAAAAAAAGCAGGAAAAAAGACTTTGTTATTTATGATGTCTTTCAGGTTACAGATGTTTTTTTCTTAATTGTCAGAATTGTGTCATTTTATATCAGAATTCTTACTAGTTTTTTCAAAATCGCTAGTTCGGAAGGTGGATTTGAGAGTTAGGGAGTCAGACGTGCTCATTTTTATTGTCATATTTTTTAGACAGTGTGTCTGTACACTAGCAAGTGTCAAATCACAATAGTGTAATTGTGTACACCAAATTCTGAATTGTTTTCTTTCAATAGTGTGATCTAAATCTGATCTAGATCTGATGTTTCCTCTCTGAATTTCCTCTCTTGAAGTCTTTCTGATTACAGATCTATGTAACTCAGATTACGGAATTTTTTTTTTTTTTTATTATCAGAATTGTGTCATTTAATATCAATATTCTTACTAGTTTTCTCAAAATCGCTAGTTCAGAAGGTCGGTTTGAGATATTTTGATATATTGCTGTGGTTTTATTCACTGTGGATATTTTACCTTTTTATTCCACATTTGTCTTCAGTTCACATTTCCAAAGGAAGTAGCTGGTGTTTGAAACACCGGATCATGGATTCGATTCCCAGGGAAAGCAAGATTTTGTTGAATTGCGTCTGCTAAATGACTGTAAAGTAAAGCAAATTGAATTGTGACCCAGTAATACAAAGACAATAAAGTCATTCTATTCTATTGTATTCTATTGTCATGGCCAGCAGAGGGCTCCCTCCTGGAAGTGCTGACTGGCTATTCTTCAGCCTCTACTTCCTGTCTGGCAACCATTAAAACCAAAAACGTATGTTTGCATGTGCAGAAGATTGTCAGTCCATCTGGTTCCATAGTTGTTGTGCTCTGTCTGACCTCTTCCTGTGGTTTTGACCTCGGCTTTGGATGTGGATTAGAACATGTTTGCCTTCTGGACCGCTGGACGGGGTTTGACCAAGCAATTTCGTGAACATCTGAAAAAGGATGTTTCGCCAACGATATCGCCATCTTGATCCAGAAACCAGGACAGCCAGAGGAAAGAAAAAAAAGCTGGAAATGAGACACACACAAAGGCACAAATGAAAAAGAACAGCGGACGCTTTATCCACGTTTGTTCTCTTCTTGCTTCATCCCTTCATCTCGCAGG
>MU204204.1:20578274-20612519 GCA_017309775.1 Paedocypris sp. Pulau Singkep
TCATTTGCCCAGCTAGTGCTTTAGTTGGAGTTATCATCATAAACTGAAAGTCTGGAAAAAATGAGACGACTGAGTCTTGGAGATGTATTTTGCACACTGGCTTTAAACCTCACGATCGTGAGAAAAACTATTTAAAAATATTGAATTTACAAGAAAAGGGTGTCCAGGGCCGGGGCCTATATTCGTCCGGCTTCAGTATAGGGTTGAGGTTTCTTTCAGACTCGTTGGCTTAATCAACATTCACCAGCCTGTTAAAGCGGAAAGATAGATGCAAATTCAAGGTGCAAATCCCGCTTTTGTTGAACTGTGGCTCCGTGTGGATTTTCCGTGCGTTTGTGTGTCGTGGAGAATTCAGGACTAGTGCGGTTAAAATACTGGATGCTATGAAAGGAAATATTCAGAATGTGATATGCACTAGGTTTTTGTTAACTTTTTACCTTTCTGGCTATATATTTTGCTTTACGTATTTGTGGTTGTCCAGTTTTGAAAATCCTTTTAATCATTTTTTAACAAAATTTTGTATCGTTTTTTTTTTTTTCAATCAGTTCATTGCGAATTATATAAGGACTTGAACATTTTCAACTAAAAACTTCAATTTTATTGAAAAGTGTTAAAGTTGTAAACATTTCGAAATACTGTATCTACGCAAATATAAGCACCCCAAATTTTTTCACATTTCAGTGCTCAAAAACGGTGAATATAAATATAAGCTCCCATTTTTCTGTATTTCCAGTCCAGCGGCACGCCTATACAATGTTAAACAATAGTCCGTAGGCAGACGTGCATTAAGCTTTAATTGACTCAATAACTGAAATAAAGAAACATTGACAAAATATATAAGATAAAATAACACTGGAAGAAGTAAGATTAAACTAAACACATGTCACTGCAGAAAGCGTCAAAACAGTCGAAAGAGTCAAAAATAAAGAACACAGGCAAGGAGTAAAAAAAATCCAAGGAACAGACACAATCAAAACGCTGGGTCGCTGCACAGCGGATAATAATCCTTCCTCTTCACACGGCGTCGGATAAACAGAGAGCTTGAAACAGGCTTGAGCTTGAAACTATTTCTCTGCGCATGTGTGGAGTCTGACATGAGAGCAAAGGATCTTGGGAAATGAAGTTCAGACCACTAGAATCGACTTTATGTTATCTATTATTCAAGTAAAACGATATTAAAATTATGCGATTCACAAGTTAGGTATGTTAAATTAAGAAAAAAAGTAGTAGTTTTAAGAGAATATTCATTGAACCAGAAACGTTAATTAAAACAAAATATATGTATATATTTTTTATTTTTTTATTTTGTGCCTAAAAAAACAGGGGGCTGCTTATATTCGCGTAAATACGGTAATTTGTATGAAATTTGTAAAAATTGTAGTGAAATGTAAGTTGCATAGGATAAATCTATGAACAGTAACATGAAGGATTTGAATGAACAAGAAATTAAATGAAATGAAATAAAGAAACGAGTTTATTCCAGACATAATTAAAGAACAATCCGAATCATCTGGCGCAAAAACACTCTTACTTAGTTTTAGTCGCGTTTAGTTTCACGATTCAGCTTTGATGCTAGTTAGCGCATCCAATCACATACATGACGCCATCTTGGCTTCATTTCTCAGCTCAAGTTTCTACATTTAGTGACGGAAAACAATCACATTTTTTCCACCGCTCGACGTTAATGTAATAATCATCTGTTCAGCAAACACAACGAGACGTAGAGTTACGCAAACCTTTTGTAAACTCCCACCAACGTGTAAAGGGGAAGAAAAGCGCGGGCACAATAGCTGTCAGCAGACGCGGCGGTGAGGACTGTATTAAACTTGCACGGGAAAATCAATTCGGAAAATATAGAGGCAATTATTTTGTCTCGCGCACAGCCTGGCGAAATAACTGCCAAATGAAGCTGGGAGGAGAAATAAATAATGAAAGCAAGTGAACACGCGGCGAAGAGAGTCGCTATATAAAGCTAAACGCTCTTTTGCACATTAGCAGATGTGTGGAAACATCGCAAAATAGTTTTTCTCCTGCTGGTAGACGTTACTAATTACAGCGTGTTACGTCACCTCCGCGTTAGTTACTCGCCCTCGCACGACTGTCCTGTGGCTTTTATTATATTTACCGTAGTTAATCTCGTCGTTTTCCTTGAAAATCCCTCGTTAGCGACTCTTCCATCACAAACTCAGTGATGCATGTTGCTTAAAATAAAACATATATTCGGTTTTAATCTTTAATTCCCAGTGTTGCGTTGGAAAACAAACAAAAATGTGGGTAATAGATTTCCAAGTCTGTTTTTAAAGCTTTTTGCATATATTATTAATGTCGGGCTTGTTGTTATGTTTATGGGGTTAAGAGGTTTATTTCTACGTTCATTTTTGCATGTTTGAGGAAAAAAATGTGTTTTGATTGTATTTGAATGTGTGTGTTGTTTTTTGATGCCTTGAAGAATGTTTATAATGTGAGGAATTTTCTAGCCATTTGTGGCAAGAACATTTTGGGCTTAATTACAATTTGCATTTAAGTAAATGACTTAAATAATTACTTAAATAAATTACTTAAATACAGTTAATTTTTAAGGCCCGGTTTCCCGCCGGTTCTCCGGTTTACTCCCAAAGTCCAAAAATGTGTTTGAGAGATTTAGAGTTGGAAATGTATCCCATCGGTGTGAGTGAGAGTGTGAACGAGTGTGTCTGTGTGTCCTGCTTTGTGATTGGTTGGCCAACAACTCCATGTGACCCTGGAATGAAAATGCGTTCGGAAGACGTCTCGGATGGATTTTGGCTTTGCCCTTGAACCTGCTTGTAAATTAAGCAACAATTATTTTACTACTTTTATTATGCAACAATGGCAGTTATTACAATTTTTTTTCTATATATACATTATATAGTTTGCTTATAGATTATACATCACATGCCGATTTAAGGTAAACATTGTTTGTGTTTTACTATAATAATTAAATAAGATAATATCAACGTTTCAAACTTGTCTCCTTGTATTTAGAACACACTGTTTTTGTGGAGCATCTTTGTCTCATTCGTTTTTTTTCCCTGTTTCTGGCCAATCTGGGTTGGCTGATGTAAGAGTGTGACAGAATCATGTGAAACGAGGAAAGAAATGGAGGATGGAGGGATGGACCTGCCATTGAAAGAGAGGAGACGAGGATAAAGAAGACTGATCTGATTAGACCGGAGATCCACAACCTTCTTCATCTCAGATAGGATCAGACAGGATCTGACACGAAGAAGGTTGTGGAACCCGGTCTAATCGGATCAGTCTTTACTTCTTCAGTTCGGTTCAACAGTCTTTCTTCTCTATCGGTTTTTCCACAAATGTTTTGTCTGTTTCTTCCACCTAGTTCTTCTGTTCAGTGTGGTATAATCCAGGCTTTAAGTAAGGTCTCTCTCTCTCTCTCTCTCTCTCTCTCTCTCTCTCATTTTCTCTTTTTCATTCTCTCTCTCTCATTCTCTCTATCGTTCTCTTTTCTTCCTATCTCTTTCTTTCTCTCATTCTCAGTCTTCCTGTCTCTCTCACTTCCTCTCTCTCTCTCTCTCTCTCTCTCTCTCTCTCTCTCTCTCTCTCTTTCTCTCTCTCTCATTTTCCTTCATTCTCTCTCTTTCATTCTCTAACTTTCTCTCATTCTCTGTCTCTATCACTCTCTCCATTTATCTCTCACATTATCTGCCTTGCTCTCGCTCTCATTCTTTCTTGCTCTCTCTCTTTCGCTCACTCTTATTCTCTCTCTCTATCTCTCTCCCTTGTTCTCTCTCTCTATCATTTCCTTCCTCTATCTTTATTTTTCTCATTCTCTGTCTCTCTCTCTTTGTTTGTTTTTTTCTTTCGTTCTCTCGCTTTTTGTCTTGTTCTCTCTCAGTCTCTGACTCTCTTGCTCTCATTGCCTCTTCTTATTCTCTCTCTCTAATTCTCTCTATCATTTTCTGCCTCTCTCTCTCACTTTCTCTCTCCCTTATTGTCTCAATGTATCATTTTCTTTCTATCTCTTTTTCTCATTCTCTGTCATTTTCTCAGTCTCTTTCTCTCTCTTTGTTTTCTCTCTCTCTCTCTCTCTCTCTCTCTCTCTCTCTCTCTCTCTCTCTCTCTCTCTCTCTCTCTCTCTCTCTCTCTCTCTCTCTCTCGTTCTCTTTCAGCCTCTGATTCTCTCTTGATGTCTCTTCAAATCTCACGCTAGTTCAGAAAAACGTTCTGTTTGAATTTACACTGAAGATTCATATTTTGTCCGTGTCGCTGGAGCAGTAATTACACAGGCGATGGAAAGGAAGGACGAGGTGACGGAGGATCACGGAACCTAGCAGTTTTATTTTCCCCTCATTTATTCCTGCTGTACAATTGTGGTTTTTGTGATTTTGAGTGCTGATTGCATTATTATGACACGGTTTGTGCTTCTTTTTCGGCTCCGTTTTCAACAGCGGTTGATTCCGGCTTGAAGAATCTCATTATTGGTGTTTTGGCAGAAGCACCTCAGATGCACAACACCAGAAGTGTGAAATAATCTCCTGCAAAATTCAATTTAACAGTGCAAAGACCATATTTAGCTGGAGTTTAATTAACACGTGAGCATTAACTCGTCTTTCCTTGAAGCGTGTGTGCGATTCGCTGTCACTCTCGCCATCGATTGTGTGTCGAAATATAAGACTGTTTACTGAGAAGTGAACCGGATAGTGCTGCGTCTCTTTAGGTTCCATGTCTTGATCCAGAGACTCGATTTGATCTTAATGATGTGGCATCAGTTCGAATAATGATGCCTTCATTTTTCAGAATTCTTTCTCTCTCGCACTCTCCCTCTCTCCCTCATTCTCGCTCTCTCTCTCTCTTTTTCTGGAGAGGCCGCACGGTAAACAAGACTGGAAATAATGACTTCTTAGTAAGGTTTGATTTGACCGAGTCTTTATCCGTTTCCTGGAGGAATCGACATCAAAATGCTGAAAACAACAGCTCGGTCTTCAAATCCTATTGTTAGAAATGGCCAATTGAAACACATTCTTTGTCAGTATTCTCTAGCCATTTATAGAAATAGGTTCAGTTGAGTTTTTCACCGTCTCGGACCGTCTCAAAGCAGCTGTAAGGGAAAAAAATATGAATTTTCAACAATATTGAGTATAGAATGGAGCAGTGAGCAGCACAAAGGCGACAATGGCTAGAAAAACTAAAATCTATTTTTATGTTGATTAAAAAGAGAGATTAAAGAGATTAAAAATCTTAAGGTTGAAGAATAAAAATACATCCTATTAGAACTCAATGGGTTGAGATTTTCTGATGATCAGGACGTTCTGCTAAGACTTGGCCAATCAAGATACAATAAACTCAAAAGGATCATTAGCCGTTCGCATAACTACCACAAAAATCAATAATCTAGGTAGTGTAACTAGCAAAGTAAAGTAATACTTCTACTACTTTTGAACAGTCGGGTTTGTGTGTTTGTTCTTGGGTAAAGCTGAATCAAAACCAACCCGCAATTTTGAACCTCTCGGCATCTTCGAGGAACTAAGTCTAATGTAAACACAACCTTATCTGTTTAAAGGTTACCAAGCGTCTTCTCTATTCTTGCTGTCGACGTCTCATGGATTTTGAAGGAACTGTGCTGTGCTCTGAATCCCTTGAAAGATTGTATTCTGGCTCCGTTACAGGGACGTTTGACATTTGGAGCCGTGATTCATAAGCGTGTGACTCTACTCGGAGGACTGTGGCTTCTTCTGAGTGGAGTTTTCCCGGGGTCTCGCAGTAGAGAGGCGGAAGAGTGTCTTGTGATGTAAAAGTGGAGCTGCTGGATGACAGTGTTTGTCTTTGTTGGGATGGCAGTCGCCTTCCTTTCGGTCTGATCCGCTGGAGAACCTGTCTTGTTGGCGTAGAATTGAAAACGCTTGGTGACAATTTGAGTCTTGTGTCTCCACACCAGACTCTTGCTCTTTTACAGAAACGTCAAGGCTGGAACGTTGCACTTGGGAAATGTATTGAGTCAATTCGCAAACATTTTGAGAATAAAGTTTTGAAGTCATCGTCAATGTTGATTCTATTAAGCAGAGCTATTACATAAAAATGGACAATTTTCATTGAAAACGGCATTATTTGGCATACATTTTTTAATATTTGTATCTATTTTCTATTCATCTATTTTTATTCCTATTTATTATTATTAATTTTTTTTAGCATTTTTTCTGATGTTTTTTTTTTTTAATCTGTAAAAACAGTCTGGAAAATTGTCCATATGTGTGAGTGAGAGTGTGAATGTGTGTGCGTTCCTCTCTGTGATTGGTTGGCCAATCAAATCTTGAGTGTCTCCCGCCTTCATATCCAAAGTTGTCGGGATTGGTTACAGCTCCTCGCGACCCAGAAATGGAAAAGTGGTTCAGAAAATGAACAGATGGAACGCAAACATAATAGATTTATCCAATATTGTAAAAGTTCTGGCATCATCGAATGAATTGTCATAGTTCTACTCGCCATTTGTCACATTATTAATTTTGTCTTTCGGCGAATGATTTGCCCTTTTGCAAACACAAAAGTCTGTTTTTCCCCCTCGCTGATGAATAACCTGAAAAAACAGCTAATAAATAAAGACAGAGACAGAAAAAAGAAAGGTCTTCTGGATTTACGACAGATGCTCTGGATGCGCAAGTCATACGTTTTTCCCGTGGCTGGCGAAAGACTGAGAGCGACGCTGCCAACCGATTAACAGCTTGGTTTGGCAGGTTTGCTGTTTTTCACACGCGCTAAAAGTATGACATCATAAAATCCCTGACAAAAGCATGCTGGAATGCTGGAAGTTGGCCCCGTGAGTTTCACTAACATCTCCCCAAACTTCTGTGGGGAGTTAGTTGATCTCATTTCTGCTATCAAATGCAGCTTGCCCTTTGAAGAAAGAGTCTGATCATTGAAGTTCACGATTCTTCTTGCACGAGGAAAGAGAAGGTCCCAGCTCCGCGTTCACCTCCCAGCCTCCTGCAGCATCGTCTGGTCTTCCTCAGCCTCAGCACCACTGGTTAGCATTCATCTCACAGACCACTCCAGCCTGACAGGTCACAGTCTAACTGAGAATTAAAGATTTGTTTCCCTGCAAGGATGGAATATCTCCTTTCAAGCTAATGAGAGTGGCTCAGGGCATTCCTGTCCCCCTGAAACCCTCTCTGCATACTCATCCGGGGGGCTTGTAGACGTCTGCAATGGAAGGAATGATGAGCCGATTTCTCGCTGCCATCTGAACTTCAAGGTGTCATGAATAGGCATGACTTTGGCTTTCGGCCTCTTTCCATTGACAGTAGAGGAACCCGTAGTTCTGCTCAGTCTTGTGATTGGATCTGTTCGTGAAGACCTTTTACGTTCTTTGTCCCAATTAAGTGAACAATATTTAGATGATGTTGTAAAACTGGATTCAGGACTTTAGATTTTGTCCCAATCACATGGCTATTCATCCATCCGTCCATCCATCTATCTATTTATCCATTCACAGTCTATCCAATTTACCCTTCCATCCATCCATGCACCTATCCATTCATCCATACATCCATGCATCTTTTCTTCCATCCATCCATCCACCAATCCTACTATTCATGCACCTCTCCATCTATCTATCTGAATCCATCCGTCCATCTATCCATCCATCTATCCGTCTTTACACCTATCCATCCATCCATCCTTTTATCCATCCATCCATTCACATCTCCATCTATACATCCATCAATCTATCCTTCCTTCAATCCATCTATCATCCATCCAAGCACTCATCAATATATTCGTCCACGCTTCTATCCATCCATTCATCCTTCCATCTATCCGTCCATGCACTCATCTTTCCATTACTTTCATCCATCCATGCACCTCTCCATCTATCCATCCATTCTTTCATCTATCCATGCAACTCTCCAATTCTTTAATCCATCCATATTTCCTTCCATCCAATCATCCATCTATTGATCCATCCTTACATCCTATCTAAAATTGAGGATTTCAGATGTAATATTTTGTTATCTCAGGAGGATTTGGAATGAAACTACCATGATCTACTAAATGTATTGTACATGTGGCTATAGCACAGCATTTCTTTTTGTAAGAAAATGTATCCCTAAGCTGTTTTTGTTCTAAGAAACTGTCTTTCAAAGAGTTGAACATTTTTAGTGCATAATGTAATATGACGGTAATTGCTTTTTTTCAGTGCGCACCCTGTAAACCCAACAGCACTAAACTTTCACAACATTGTGAAAGCGGCGCCTGTCATTTTCATAACCTGCCACATCCATCCGCGCTATAAATAAAAATCAGACAAACTCTGCCGAACATTTTCCTGTTTTCCAGAAAGCGCGTTCCTAATCGACTTATGTTGCTTTTCATGGCGGATCATACATCATTTCATTTCTGCAAACTCATTAGCTCGTCCCCGCTTGTTTGCGGCGCGTTTCAGTCACTTATTTCACAAATCAAGCCCAATTTAAGATTCCTCCACTGAAATATCCCAGTCACTAATGATTTTGTGGTGCGTAATTTCAAACCGCAGCCCAACAGCAGCCCTGCAGAATGCAAGAGCGACGCTAATTAGGCCGAAAACGAAGCGTGACACGCTAACTGTTAGCGGCGGGAGCGCTACACGTGCTGCAGTCTTTTGTTTATCGGATCCGTCGGTTCCCGAGCTGTTTGCAGATGGAAGTCTGGAGGAGAAAAAAAGCACCTTCCAATAAGTTGGGAGATTTGCCGCACAGCTACCTCAGTGCCAAAGGAGTAGATGCTACGTCTGATACATTGTAATGCCGCTATGCTAATGCGCTTGGGGTTCGCCGCTGTCAGAGAAAGAAAAACAGTCGGTCACACATTGAACTGTTTCCCTCACCTTATCTCTCCGCCCGGCCACAATACAGTAATGAAAACCGCAGGCTGTTCCCCTCAGAGCTGCACTTTCTTACGTGATAAGCTGGATGTGGATAGGATGTGAAAGGCTAATGGATGAATGTGTCCGACAGGTTCATGGCGCCACACGGCTGGTGCCATGAATCAACACGTGCTGCCATGAAGCATAAAGCATGTCATCGGTGCGGCGAAAGGTCGTCTCGCCATTTGGCGTTTCACATACACATCGATCTGATTGGCTCACCAAAGCTTTCGCAGGTTTTCGACAAAGCGGACGCATTGTGATTCTCCGTGTGGATTGGGAGTTTTAAGGAGTTTTAATATTCAATATCCAAATATCCTTGGATAAATATCCAAATATCCTCAAAAATATCCAAAAATATCCTCGTTCAATTTTAAATCGACGGTGGAAATTGTCGTTTACCCTCATGCAAAAAATTCGGTCTGAACAAAATACTTCCTTTCTATAAATGTTCTCATCTGTTAAGGAAAAGGACTGGCTGAGTTTTTTTTTTTTGATATACAGTACTGTATTAATGTATTAATAGTTAATTAATTACTATTAGTAATTATTTATTCATTTTTAAAAACCATTTCAATACACAATGTCAAAACTAATGTCACAAAAAATGTATCCCGTTAATGTAAATTATTACATATTTTTTGAATAAATAGTCCAACTGAGGGAAATATATTATTAATGTTATTAATATATTAACAAATAATTAATAAATAAATTAATATATTCAATAGTCAAAATATTTTATTTCATTACGTTGATGTCAAAATTTTTCCAATATTATGATTCGTTTACCCTACATGACCCAGTCTTACTAAGCGAAACATTATTTTTATTAAAGTATTTATTTGTTGTTTTTTTTTTTATTAATAAAAGTAAGTTATTAATACTAAATCTCATTAAGACTTGAGACAGAACATTCTGCTGTCAATGGCTTTATGTTTTTATGTTTAGAATAAGTCTAATTAATTACTCCAGCTGTTCAAATTTTTATTATTATTATTATTATTATTGTAATTTTTTACCTCAGTCTCATTCTCGCATTAGCAATTGGAGAAGTGACAAACTGGTAAGATGCAGGAACGTATGATTTTCTACCGTCGAGTTGTTTGCGGAAATAATCTCTCAGGGATTGTGGATCCCGACTGGAGTTTACGCTTCGTCAATAAGATTGATATTGCGCTATTCTGAGCTCTTTTTTTGACAAACGATGGCGAGTATTCAATGAAATTCATTTGCTTTATCTTCTGGATGGAAGGAGCTTATCATCTTCACGTTAAATGTAAAATCACACAAGGCCTGTGAATATAAATATGTAGAGATCACACGTTATTTATGGATTTTTACTTTACTTTCTGCCAGCAATGTTAGTATTTGGCCTGTTAATATTTTCTGCCTTATATTAAATGATCTGAGGAAAATGTATTTATTTGATTGTAGTGTAAAACACACGGCTCTTGACTGAAAAAAAAAAACAACAGATTTTTCCTCATTATTTTGAATTAAGAAATTTCTAATTGATCTTTATTCACAAGTCAAGTTTGTAAATGTCTTTGCATATAATATTTAACTGTTGGTAATAACGCTTCTTAGTCATCGCAAATTATAAGTCGCTTAAAATTCAAATAAAAGTCATTATTTATTCGCATTTCAAAGTTACATTTGCTTCATCTTTAACTTTACTCTATGATATAAACTCAAAATACAAATGTAAACAAATTTACATTACTTAATATGTTACACTTACTTAAAAAAATGGTGTACTAATTACACTTTTATTTAGCTTTTCTCACGCTCTTCAGAATCTAAATTCCAAGCGCAGTGGCCTCTGGGTAATGTAGTTCATAGTTGTCCTGCGAGGAGACGCTCAAACATAATAACTAATTCTGGAAGTTTTCTTTTTTTTTTTAATCTCTGCAGAATGTGAATTAAGAACTAAGGCACATTAGAAACACTAACTAATAAAAATAAAAACAAACATTAAAAATGCCAAGCTTATCAAAGTATAAAGAGCTTTATTGTCATTCAAAGTATTTACAGCAGTTATGTATGTTGTGTGAACGCAAATATAAGGTATAATGTTGTACCACACCAGCAGAGGGAGCACTTGCACAAACTCTTTCTGCCTCCTCTCTCCTTCGCTGGTGACTTCCTGTACGGCGGCCATATTAACCAGGAAGTCCTAGCCATAGATACTTTCTGTCTTAAGGTTGATCCACAAGTAGTAACTGATCACTCAAACTAGTTGCTCCTGCTGTAGAGATTACCTGGTTAAAAGTAACCTGAATATATAAACCGTGAATTATTCACCTGAACGTTTTCTCCGACAGACGACACAAAAAAATAATCGGCGGAATATAAATATGTGTGTCGTAAGGATCATGGCTGCACACATTGTACATTATTGTAGTAAGTATAATTACCAAGCTTTTTTACTCATTTTCTCGTTGTGAAATGAAACAATAAAATATTGTACAAATCTTTCCAGTGGCTGAATCATTGGAGCTTTGTTTGCAACCAAACATTGTTTCATCTTCCAAAATAAGTTTTTTGAGTGTACAATTGTAACAATTGAAAGTAATAAAAGCGTAAAAACTAGAGTTGGGCCATTAATGCTAATACAATTTGCATTTATTAATTTGAATAATATAATACGTTTACATTTTGAGATGCATTTAGATTGATTTCAATATTACAGTGATTATAATCTAGATTAATTATGACAATAAAAATAATCTACCCCCCCCCCCCGTCCGTCCGTCTTTTAAAAACACAGGCAGATTCAGATAATTAGCATTTTGTCACGTTACTTTTATAAATATTAATGGTCCGTGCGTTCTTGGCACTTTGACGGCGTGTTCACTCTCCTCTGATGGACAGGAGAAGAAAGTAAGTCCCGGTTTGGATCAACAGTGTGTAAAGGAAAATGTTCATTTCGGGTTATTTGTCTTTTCCACGTCGTTCGCGTGGTGAAAGCCGCTGACATTTATTGCGCGGCGGCAGAAGCCCGTCATTAACTCCGCGCGAGCATTTGCATTTTTTGTTTGCTTGCATGGAATATATTCCCCTTATGTTCCCAACAGATGCTCTTTTACTAAATCCGCTTTACCATATAAGCCATTTGAAGACACATTCCCTGTTTAACTTCCGCACTAAAGGCGTTTCAAGACATCTAAGCCCTAAACCGTAGTGGACCGACACATTTTAAATCCCGGAGAGTCACTTTGCGCCCAGGCGAAATTTCAATGTCACCATGTTTAAGCCGGTGTGATATTGAAAATGATGTCAAATCTGCCTTGGAGGTGAATGGAAAAGGGGACATGATGGAAGTTGCTCACAAACGGACAGGCCTGATTTCTGGCGGTTTGAGGTGTGGTGGAGGTGGAGACGCTGGTTTGGCGTGAAGCTTTTGCGGTCTGATGGCGAATCTGGTGTTTAGCGGCGTAATGAGGCTCTGTTGACAAGGCCTTGTAGTCCAGCTAATAGAGCGTGGGATGGATTTGACCAGCTCGTCTCATTAATTGTGGATACGGTACGGGCACACACACACACACACAGATGCGCATTTGCGTGCACACACACACACACGCTGGCAATCTCATGTTTTTTATAGTCACACACACTCTCACGGCGTTATTATGTCGACCTAGATAGCATGAACTACATTTTGACTTCCTGGGGTCAGAGGTTCCAGTTTTCAATTTTGCTGGCCAATGTGAAGTTTGTAAAAACTGGTTTGCGCTGTTTTTTTTGGGGTTTTTTTGTCCTTCTTTCTTCAAATTGTTAAAAAGACTTGGAGTTTTCTAACGAAGCTCTGATAAAACAAAAGTTATGTTTTAAATCGTCTTCCATTAATCCATCCGTCCATGCACGCACCTATCCATCTATCCATCCATCCTTTCATCTATTCATCCATGAACCTATCCATCCATCCAACCTTTCATCAATCCATCCATCTATCTATCTACCCATCCATCCTTCCATCATTCATTCCATCCATCCATCCATCCTTGAGAATCGAACCCTCGTCTTTTTTTGTTAACACCACGACCAACAGAACTGTAAATGCATAGAGATTGACTAAAAGTATTATTAGTTTTTTTTATATATCTATTTTCTATATTTTCTTCCCATTTTCATATTTCAAAATTCCTATTTAGTTTTTAATATTTGTTTTGTATTTATTGGTTTATTATTTATGGCATCATGATCTTTCGTGAATGGAAAAAAATCTTTATAATATAAATAACAAATTCACTTGTACTAAACACAATTCAACCAACTGTTAAAGTTTAAATTGTAAACAGATCTAATGTTAATTTTTTTTTGTGCTTGTTTTAGCACGTTTAATGTAATATTCCTGTTCTATGTTGAGAACAAGCCAATCCTGTTCTCATCAGTGTTGAGTTTGACTTTCTTTATACAAAGCAAGATGTCGGCTAAGTCAGTAGGGAAAAGCGCTGGGTTTATGTTTAATTTAATTCTAAATTGACATTTAAAGTTGTTGGCTCAATGTCAAACAGTCTTTAAAAATGCCTCGTGTGTTTTACTGTCTCACGCTATTTCAGTAGAGAATAAATATAACCATAGAGACAAAGTAAAGACTTTTTTTTGGAATATTGTAATTGTTATTTAGATGTTTTTGCATTGCATAGTGTACAACTAGAAATGCTTTTGTTTCTTTAACTCTAATATTTGCCCAAAACTAATATATAGTTATATTTTTATGGAAAATGACATTTTGTAAAAAAGTCATTAACATCTCCTTTTTTCATTTTTTTTTTTTTTTTAGTCTTGGTATGTCTTTGACTTTTCACATCACATAGTGATAACAGATAATTACATTTATGTTTTGTGAAAGTGTCACAAAATATAGCACTGCTGTAGCACCTCCTATAGACATAGATCTACTTTCTTATTTCGGATCATCTTCATCTCAAATCAACCTTTTACAAAATTTTGATATGTGGAGTCGTGATCATTTTTTAAACAAATGCAATACAGTACAAAAAGGCTGGTAGAATTCTAATGTGTGAGCTTTCAATCCAAAGTAATTTAAATCTGAATTTGCTCATTTATGTTTCTGATTGTAACATAAATGCAGCAAACGGACAATGAGAAACAACGGCAAGATAAGAGTAGCGATACATGTGACGTTTAGACAAAAGATTTGAGCAAGAGTGCAAAAAATGCGGGAAACAAAACTCGGCATGAACAGAAATAAACGGATATTAGTCCCCGCACCCGGTCGGGCCCTGGGCGAAGCCCCTGAACCTTGCACTTTGGAAGTGGAATTACGGAGGCAGCTCGTGCCGCAGGCTCCCTGCGAGGGGTTAACCGGCAATTATGTCTGTTTAATGCAATGTCAAGAGCGTCTATTCCAAAGTGCTGCGAACGTTGTTCCCTCCAAGCCTTTTCCTCTCTTCATTTTACACATAAGCAAGCATACAGATGGTTTGCCGACAAGAGAATCTGTGCTGAAGACACTGTGCTGTTGCTCTAATATTTTACAGAGATATTTGGCAAAGGCGTCCGTGTTTCGATAAAAAAAACGAATGGTTTTGGGAAGCATATGGTGACTCCCCGAAGCATTGTGGGGTAGTTGTGCGCTGTCATCTCACACAACAGCAAGATTTGAGGCCGGGTTGGATGTTCTCACAGTTTGCTCGTGTCTGCGTGGGTTTCATCTGGGTCTCCAGATTCCACACATAGTTTAAAAACATATGTTAATATGACTTGGATCACCCGTAGGTTTCCAGAGTTTCCGGCATTGGTCCAGCGGCCCATGACCCAGAAATAGAAAAGCAGTTGCGGAAAAATGTATGGATGGATGGCAATTCTTTATGCAAGAAACATATTGTACATATTGTTCTTTATACAAGAAACACTAACCCTAATCCTAAACCGTCATGCTTTCTTTTGCTGAAAATCAACCGTTAACTGGCTAATGGCTTATGTAACATTGTCAATTAATTAATGGTGCCAAACGTAATGACCATCATATTTTACATGACACACCCCCATGTACATATTATGTACTAAAGCACTTTTTAATCTCTAGTCATTTGCATTATGTTGATGTCCATGTTTAATGCCGCTGAAAAACAAGCCGCTGCTTTTCGCACTTAGACGATGAATAATTAATAGTCCCATTTGGTAAATTAACTCCAATATCTCTGAATTGTATCTATAGGTGATAAATATCGTCTGGCAAAAACAACTGCTGGTTTAATGGTGCTACACTTTATTGTGCTTTGGTGTGGTGAGATGTGTTTCAGTAATGCTGTGGGGGTGTTTGAGTGTATTTAATTCTGCGGTCCGATTAAACATTTTTCAGAAGTTTGGGTATCTGCGCATTGGCAGAAATGGCGGCATTTGGATTGTGTTGCTGTGGTGTGAAGCTGCTGTGTTTAGAACTGACTTCTATTGTGTGTTAATCGGCCTCGGAAACTTGTTGGGAGCTGATCTGCATGCAGAGAGAGTGACTATTGCGTAAAGAAATTAGAATTGTGGAGCGTTAAGAACTGGAATAAAGGAATAAACGCTCAAAATTGATCTAAGAATTAGCTTGTCTAAACATGCCAGAGAACTCAATTACATATCTAATGAATGTCAGCGGCCTCTTTCAAGGGTAAGAGCTGGAGAAGTTCTTATTAGCTGCCCACAAAAGCAATTGCACATTTCACGAACAAGCGCGTCTGCCTTGGCGATTCATTCCGGCTGAATGTCTTTCTCAAGGCTTTGAATGTTAGCAATGCTGCTTTCTTGATGCTTGCGATTTACTGTGGCTCTTAAGAAGACAAACAAACTAATAAGATGACCTTAACAGTACGATCCAGCTCGGTTGCGGATGTGGCATATATCTTATGTTTCCCTTGGTGGTGATGAGTGAGTTATCTTTTTACTCTTCTAAGCCATTGTACTTGAGTTCCTGCTGGCACACAATGAAGTAGACGGAAAATCCTCGGCGTGTCAGTTTAATCGTCTCTTTAGTTCAGTTTGTGCCGTAATTGAGATCCTGCAGCTCCGAGAGCGCAGCCCAAAATGAAATGAATTCATCAAGGGCAGGAGGTCGAACGCAAATGAGACATGAAAATACAGTTCTCAGAATAATATATATATAATTTACAGTCCTGAAGAGTTTAGCAGAAGCTGTGTGAGGATTCACACAAGGAGAGTCTGATGGTTCTCTTGCTTGGGTTTCAACCAAATGTCATGTATCAAAATTAAAAAGTCTTTGAGCAACACAATGAGCCCCAACTGGACTGATGTGTGGTTTCGACAATTTCTTAACCAATCGATAGTCGACTAGTCAACTTAATTAGGAGATTTTAGATCAGGGTTCGGGAACCTATGACTTGCGGGTCATATATGGCTCTTCTGGTGGCTGAAGAGCAGACAAAGCTTTAAAAATATTTAATAAAGTTATGTATTTCAATCCATTCATTTCCTGGTTGCGGCCGGCTGGAGCCAATCACAACTGTCCTCGGGACAATACCATTTTTTTATTGGATAATGCTTTGTCATTATCCAATAAAATAATGTCATTATCCAATCACAATGACAACATTGTCGTGATGTCAGGACACTTCTTTTAAAATTCAGTGATCCGCTAGCAAAAAGCTGAAACCCTTTAATTGAAGACGAAGGCTAGACAATGAGTGTCGTACTTTTCAACACGGATGACGTAATTTGCCTTTGTGGAGAGAGAGCAGCTTCTGTATGGAATCAGATTTTAAAAATATCAAACGTAAATTAATAATAAGCGACGAAATTCTAAGCATTTTCGTTTTGTTTTAAAAAGTTGAACGAGCCACATGAGCGTGAAGATGTTTTATATACGCGTGAAACATTAATGACAGTGTTATCAAAACGATTTGAGATACTTGTCCTGCATTTCATATTGGTTTTACAAAAATGCATACATTTACTTTATATTTAGTTTTAAGCAATAGGTATGGTTCTTTTCTCCTTCCCCAATAAGAAAGTCCAAGCACACTTGAGACAGAATGGCCAAACTTGTCCTCATTTTTACAACTTATGTTTTACAACTTGTGATATATATTTATACAACTTCTAATATTTTTTATAATGAGGCTGGTGGACCAAACTAGGCAACACCATGGGCTTCACTATGGTCCTCTGCAATTAATGTGAGCATTGGAAAAACAGCTCTTCAAACTTGGCTAGTTGCTTATTGTGCCGTCTAAAATATCTCATTAATCAAGTTCAAGTTCTGAGCATTTGTAAGGCGCTTTTCACAGCTTTTAACTGTCTCAAAGCGCACGTGTGAAAATGTAAGAAGATTGTTTTTTATTCAATGGTAGTTGGTGTTAAAAATATGGCTATGAATATCACTGACTATGACAAAGTCTCTCCTTTCAAATCAGACGACACTATGGGCTTCACTATGGTCCTCTGGTTGTAGCACGAGCATCCGCGTCTGCGATTACCTCGTGGTCAAGTATCGAGTCAACAAACATGGGGATTAAACCAAATCCCTTCTTCATTCAAATGGCTGGTGTGTAATGACTAGCTGATCCCAGCCATCGAGCGCTGGAGGCCATTTTCTTTTGGCTTGATGGCGTCTTTGCAATACGTCTTGTGCTTGGTCATCACATGACGCATTTCCCCTGGTGGAAGGCTGCAAGAAAGTGCTGCTTTAAACTCCGATTATCCTGGTCACCCTTCCGAGGGCTCTTTCGCTTCCCCTCCCGCCCTTTCCTTTTTTTGCAAGCTGCATTGGTCAATAATGAAAGACTGCATGCTCGCTGCTCCTTGACAGCAGGGCAGCAAATGGAGCAGCGAAACCTGTCTGCCGGTGCGGTGAATAATGCAAGGAGCCGGGCAGAGATGTACCAGGGGCGCACCGTTGTCTTCTGTCCTTGCTGACTAAGACTAATGCCGAGATAGAAAGTGTCCTGATCCCAGATCAGCATGTCGGCTCGGCAGACTTTCTCAGCCGGTTCCTTAAAGCCTCAAGCTGAAGTCTTCCTCGGTGGTGTGTGTCTCCTGTTTTAACTCTGCTGCTTTCATCCTGGTAGTGTAGACGACTTGTTTACACGCACAGATTTGCGATCTCGTGTCACCCGATGCTTTTAAACGAAGACTCTTGACGTCTTGGCTTGATGATGATGATGCTTTACGCAGGACTTTTTTTTCCCATCCGACTCGGGGTTTGTGTATAAACGGTGTAGAATCACCAAATCTTTCCTCTTCATTTAGGAGCCGTGTTAGTAGAGATGACACGCTCAATTATTGGCAAAACTCTTACTCGTGGAAAAATCCGAGACCTTGGCTTCATGGTGGCCCGGTAGAGGGAGGAACATGTGATGTGATGATAATTGACAATACAAAGCGTCTCCGATTGAAGCGGGAGCGAGAACCATCAGGTGATTGACACTTGCAGGAGAAGAAGGGCGTGTGGGAAGACGGTGGAGGTTTCAGTCGATAATTCTCGCACACATTTGCATTGAGTTTTGACTTCCTGTGGATGTCAGATTGACGGACGCCTGTTTATCTGGAAGACGTCCATGCATATTTGATCAACTGCAATGCACCACTCAAAATGATGTCGCGTACGATGACAATCAGCAGATGGTTTGTGCGCTTTTTGTGGTTTTAGCTCCTTTTGCGTTGAAAAATACAAGACATATAACATAAGATAACACATAAATTAAGTTTTGGATGCTATTAATTACGCACTTGTTTAAATAAAAAAGAAAAAGTCAGACAGTAGAGCATCTCTTAATGTGCAGCTGAATGTTTTTTTAAGGTTTTATAAGAGATTGTCTTTTTTTTTTTTGGTCTCTGAAACGATTCTAATTTTGTGGCGGATTATAAGGTCACTGATGTTGGGAGAACAGGCCTGTTGCACAATCTCCATGTCGGGTTCATCTACAGGTCTAGGACGGATTGGACGGATGCGAGACTTTACGTTACAGCACATTTGAGCGTTTTCAACTTTCATTCAAAGCAACTGGCACGACAGTGAAATGTATTATTTTCCTTTTTCAATAAGCCGAGCTGAGGAAAGCTGTAGCTTGATGGTTAGAGTGACTAGTAAAGGAAGCCCTGGAGGTTCGAGTCTTTTGCCATTTAAGCTTATTTGACTATTTAATTCAGTGGAAAGACGCTAACGGGTTGAATTGCAGTTTTACACATGTAGACATAGAAAAGGAGGTTTTTCCAAAGCATTTTATGTAAAATGATGTACTTCAAAGCTTCACTGCAAATCAAGCTGTTCTGTAAGAGCCTAACCCTGTATTTATTTCAGCTCTCAACTCTATAGACCACAGCAATTTCTGCTTTTTGACTTCAGGACTCTGTCAGAAATTGTAGAGTTTTGTTTAATGCACAAGAACAGACGTATTATTTTTTGCTTGGACTGACAAGCTTCAACTAAAAAGCAAAAGAAGATGCTTTTCTCTACACCACGTCAATTGCATTATGGTCCTGGCCTTCAGTGTTTTGTGTTGGGCTTTCCCCACTCGTGCTTTAGCATTAGCATTTAGCAACCATCAGCTTGAGTGAAACCTCAGTGGAGAGTTGTTCTGCATGGGGAAAGAAACTGTTAGGATACATTGAAACTGGTTTCATGTACAAAAAAAAAAAAAAAACTCTAGCTCTCAAAGCCAAAAGTCTAGATCAAAGACACTGTTAAAAGCCATCAGGGTTGTGCATTCTTCAGAATTTACTCCGTATAGGTTTGTCTTTGCTTTATTCCTAGAGATGCTCCCAGCTGATGTTCAGCTTTAAGATGCCAAATATAAATTGCATTAGCTTTAACGCTTGTTCACATGAAACCACATTTACTGCTGGTAATTCACACCCGTGAGTATTGTATTTCCGTATATCTGACAGACACTTTTATGCAAGTGGAATGATGGATAGAACAATGAGGAGATCAGGTTCAGTGTTTCGCTCGAACTTTAGTTGTGGTACCAACCAGTCTGGGATTGAACTCTCTACCACTACAATACAACAATGCTGCCAACAACAATATTGTTTTTGTAGAAGTTTTTTTTTGTATTATTTGCTTCAAGTGAGTATCAAATCAATGAATGATCGAGTAATCATCACAAGTCTCGCCCCCTTGTGTCAGGAAGTATATTTGCACGTCACTCGGCTCATCACCAACACTTAAAAAAAGAATATTGCCTTAAATATTGGGGAAAATGCTTTGTGTGAATGGAAATTAGAACATGTATTGCTAAAACATAAAACATATTACATCTTACATTTCAATTATTTTACACTCTTTGGGGGTATCACATCATTGATTGGGATCTTTTGAGGAAATTAATGAGATTTGCTCTAGTTGCTTTTCTAATAGCTCCTATTTGCATATTTAGTGGAATGCGGAGCTAAAAACATGAAATGGTTGTGTTCGCTGTCGAGGGGGAAAAGGTTTCATGTTGTATAATTTGACTCTTTGGTTTGATAAGTGACTTCAAAATGTAGAAATGTAATTTAAATGTCCTTTGTTTCAAGTGTATTTTCATCCGAACCATAATAGGCACTTGACACACTACTTTGCCAAACAATAACTGTGAATCTTTTTAGTTTCTACAAATACTTTTCAACCAGTTTACTAGGAAATGGGCAGAGCATGTGTACTTTGATTACCGTATTTACGCAAATATAAGCACCCTGTGAATACAAGCATCACCTAATTTTTCAGGCACAAAATATAAATTCCAAAATAACAAGATAAATGTAAAAAATGTGTATGTACTCGTAAAATTTTGAAATCGTTTTACTTGAACGATAGATAACAAAAAGTCAATTCTAGTGGTCAGAACTTCATTTCCCAAGAGTCTTTGCACCAGTCCGCGCATGCGCAAAGCAACTGTTGTCGAGCTCGGTTTATCTGACGCTGTGAAGAGAATCAAAGTGAAGGATTATTATCCACTGTTTAGCAGACGAAGAGTTTGATTGTGTCTGTTCCTTGGGTTTTTTACTTCTGGCCCGTGTTCTTCAATTTTTACTCTGTTTTGACGCATTGGACCCGTTTGTTAGCGCTAAGCTAGCCGGTCGTGGTTTGTAGTTTCTGTTTGTAGTAATATTAATGATTGTATTTAGTTTAATCTTTCTTATTTCGGTGTTATTTTGTCCCTGTTAAGCGTCGCGGCGTGTATAATGTTTCATTACTTCTGTTATTGAGCCAATAAAAGCTTATACTGTAGCACATCTGCCTACGCATTATTTAAAGACAGAAAGACAACGTATTTCCGTTTATTTGTGATTGCTTATGAGAAAAAAAAATGAGAAAAAATGAGCGCCTATATTTACACAAATATTTGAAACCAGCGATTATAAGCACCCAACACATTTTTGAGCCTCGAAAATTCGAAAAAAAAAGGGTGCTTATATTTGCGTAAATGTGGTAGTTTCTTGAAGGATCATCTAAATGATTGATGAAGCAATAATTCGGCTCTTCATCATCCGATAAAAGTGGCTTTCAAACGTCGTAATGTAATCGCGCACCACACATCCACAATTTGTGGAAAATGTATCCAAAATGTATTTTCCTCCAAAGCATCACAATCGCTAGTCACTTTTTACTTATTTGTATTATACAGAGATTTTTATGCAGATGTACATTTCTATTTTTTGCTTCTTTTATTATTATTATATTTCTCTTTTGTGTAATTTTTTGTTCGGTTGAGCAACCGTAACCGAAAAAGCAATTTCCCCCTGGGGATGAATAAAGTTTTGAATCTTGAATCTTGAAGCAGTTGACATGTTCCTCTCATATCTGCTCCGGAGCAGCATGACGATGCTTTCCAGCCCCTTTGACCTCCGTCTCTCACTGGGACCTGAGAAGAGAATCCTGGAAACGGCTGATTCAGACACACTGCGCTTTCCAAGGCGCCTGTGGGAGGTCACATGATTAATACTCTGTAATCTGGTGGTCTTAAACCTCCAGCCCTCGGGTCAAATGTGAATCCACTGGTAATTGTTGCTCCTTTAAATTTGGCCCTGCGTACCAGGTTTCGCGAGGCCGGTAATGTTCTCCACTGCTTCTAAGAACTTCCATTCCGGCGAAATTGTCTAGCTGTAAAGCATTTATATTCGCTTTTACTGTGTTTGGCTTCCAGTGGTAATCTCTTTTTTTACAACTCCGGCTGCTGTCAGACGTAATGTTCTTGGACAGCAAAGTCATTTCGGCTCATGGAGATAATGCAGCGTTGGACTAGATGCTGAGGCGACTTCAGCTTCACCTCTGCATGTCAACAGCAGGGAAATCACATCGACACATCCAACTCACTCGTCCAGTCTTGCGTCCCATTCCAGACGACATTTACATAGACTAAGCAAAGATCTTCAGCGGCTCAGTCGTGGCTGTTCCTGAACCATTCGTCTGGAAATGAATGGCAGATGTGTTTGGGAGTTAAGAAGCTCAGCGGAGTGCAAAGAGCACAGCGCGGAAGTAGCGAAGTAGCATGTACGACAACAAAAAATGAAGTGATTTTGGAAATAAAATGCAGGTTTGGTGTTTGGGAACCTGAATGTTTTTCGATCATTTTGAACCACTAGAGCTGGATTTTCTTCAAGGATACATCGATATAGACGTACGCATTGGGCTTTCAAATGCTTCAGGAGTTTGATAGTCTTGGTAGCATTAGCCAATTGCAATGAATTGGAAGTGTTTGTATGATGCTGGAAAGATAAGGATCAGATTAGTGGAATCAAATTATCAAACTTAAATTTCAAAGCAATGAAAGAAAATTCTTCTCGTTTTTGTAAGACACCGTTCACATTTTAGATCACATTCTCGCAGTCAATCATTTCTCACCAGCCAATCAGAGTGAGTGCCGCCCCCGTGTGAAACTAGTGCCAAAAGTCTAAGCACAAAAACAATGAAACGAACGAAAAAAATCTGAGACTTGGATGAAAATGTGAAGCATTTTTGTGTGTTTCTTTGAAATTTACACTACCATTCAAAAACGTGTGGTCAAATCTTTAGTTTCTTGGCAACTTCCCGCATGGAATAGCCTTTATTTCCAAGATCAAGGATAGACTGTCAAGTTTCATGAAGGTTCTCTATTCCTGGCCATTTTGAGCGTTTCACTGTTTGTTCATGATTGACTCACAAATGTGATGCTCCAGATTCTCAACCTGCTGAAAGGAAGGCCAGTTTTATAGCTTCTTTAACCAGCTAAACAGTTTCCAGCAGTGCTAACATGATCAAACAAGGCTTTTAGAATCATCCATTATCCTTCAGACACAATTGACAAACACATACAATTAACACACTGGAGTGACAGTTTCTGGAAACAGGCCTCTATACACCAATGTAGATATTGCACCAAAACCAAGTGCTTTTCTTTCAAAAATAAGGACATTTCAAAGTGACTTTTGAACATAAGTGTACGTTTGATAGTTTTTTAGCATTTCACTTCATACAAAAATTGATCCGTTGCTAAATGACCAACTAAGGACGTTGTCTGTAATATTTCCCTACACAAATCTCATAGAGGTTTTCTTGGAACGTAAATTCCAAAAATCCAAATCCAAATCCGAGCTAGTCAAATTTCGAGTCTCATCTGCAGGGAAAAGCCTCGCATGTCCATCGTCTCCGTGCTGTGGTTTGTCGCGGCCCATCACCGGTGCTCCAGGCCCGTAACTACACCTGAGGCGCCAACACGTCTCCGTTCCCTCGCTCTTTATCTTTCCCTCTCTTCTCCTCCTCTCAAAGCTCCTCTAGCTTTGATTCCTTACTTCACCCAGCAGATGTCTAGATCTTAAGTTGCACTCGTGCGGTGGGCACGCTGGCAGCCGCGAGCTCTACCTCATAGGCTCTGGAATTGAGTTTTCTCTTTCATTCTCGCATCCACGGAAGGTCAAGCGAGTCTGGAGAACTTGATTCTACAGCGGCGAGATGGAATCCGTTTACCGCCTCCGTGCGTAAGAGAAGCAGACGAGAGAATCGAGGACCAAAATAAATATGTCAGACATCTTGCCATCTGCACGAGGGCATTCCAACGGGACTAATTAGCTCAGCCGTGGTGGGCTGGATCGCGTATTTCAGCTCCGATCGGGGGGAAACAGGTGGAGTTGTTATTTTTCCCCACTCGCTTTATTGCACTTGAGTTATTTGGCAATTACACTTTTGCCCTTAATACCTGCTTGTCTGCGAATCTTTCATAAAACGCCTTTATTGGTGTCTTTAGTGCTGCCTGTCAGTCGCCGCTGTTGTCGTCCGCTCGCCGTTTGGTTTAAAGCATCGTGGAGGATTGATGAGTCCTGGGAGAAGATGGGAAACGACGCGTCCCTCCATCTGGACCAAAAAGGGGCTTCTTTATGAGCTGGAAATGACTCAAACTGTTTTTCTTTGGCTGGAAAAGTAAAACAATATTAAAGTTCAGAATAGCAATTAAGTTCTTAATTCAGGGTCTCAAACTCGGAGCCTGGGGGCCGTTAGAGTAATGACGACCCACCAGAGGCTGTTTTTATGCTTAAGCGATGTCTGGAAATGTTTTTTAATGATGTTTCGTTCAGCAATGTTGACACGTTTTGTCATATTTAACAAAAGGGGGGAAAAATAAATCAACTTCAAGTCACAAATATCCATTAATCACCAGCATGTTAATTGGTTTTATTAAAGTGCTATTAAACAGTATATATGTACAGTACGAACATTTATTATTTTATGTTGGCTTGTAATTTTTTTCTATATACTTTTTCTCCTTTTTTGTATTTAAATGTTGTGATGTTTTATAGGAATGTCTCCATCATATTTTTGTTATACATTTTTCTTCTGATACTGATTGCTATTCTAATTTCTTCACCAGTTAGTGACCCCTGTCTTAAAAGCGTTATGAACATGGTCAAGCATTGTGTTTTGCAATGAATATTTGCAATGATTCTTAATCTATATCCTTGTATAATAAGGCTTGGCAGTATATTGCCTTTTAGTAAATTCATTTTAAGTGAAAATGGCTAAACGTGTAGATATGTATTAACGACATATGTATGTATGCATTAAAAAATATAAATGTAATACATTTATATATTAAAAATATAGACTAATAAAGCAGCAAGTGTCACTCAGACATTATTTTCTAATCTGCATTAACTGATTTTATCACAATGGACTGTTTTAACTTTTGTTTGAATTGTATCTGGTAAATTCTCATCTATATGCAAATGCAAAGCATGGATTTGTGTTATGGATGTATATCGAGTCACAAAAATCTGAAATAATTGATAGAAATATCCGCTTTTATTTTTTAGAAAGGAAACAAAAGGCACTAAATAGATTGTATTAATTCCCAAAGCCAATAACTTCTCCGAAAGAGGGACACACACCCTGGTTTTGGTGGTCAACCAATCACATACAATCACACACACTTTGTTTTATTTCTACAAAATAGAAATATATAAATATTTTTTTTTCTTATAACCCCACATCACAGTACATTACTAAATGGGAAAAGGTTAAGTTTAAAGTCTGTCCTGCCTTTACACACACGTCCGGCGCCATTGCCAGGAAAACAAACAAATGTTTCAACATTCTGAACTCTTTGGCTGAAGAATGAAGATTTAATATCTAATAGGATGAAAAAGATATTTACAAATGACCCATCCATCCACCCATTCATCCATCCATCATTCCATCCATACCATTTTCCAAAATAATGTAACAAATGTTACTGTAGTTGTATTTACACTTGGTTTCAGTTAGATGTGTTAGTGTGTGTGTGTGTGTGTGTGTGCGTGTGTGTAATGGTTTCTTGACGGTTTCACAAATAAACAGTACCCATGTTCATTTGTGATTACTTTTTAGGTGAAGTTTTAGTATAGACTAGAATATTCTAGTGAACTTTCAAACATTATTTAGTTAAACTTGTACCAAAGATGTTGAGCTTAAAAAAGGTTTTGCCCTAAGATACGTTTTTACGCCTTACATTGTGTGCAAATCGGATAAAATGTCAATTTATAAGCCTAAAAATATTCCTTTGTGCATCTGAAGCAAAACTGCAGGACAACTTCATGTAACACAATGTGACGTGTTCTAAAAAATAAGAATAGAAATTGATTTTACGGGGCACAACAAAATTGAAGTAATGTGTCAATGAATGTTGGGGTGATTTTCAGAATTCATGTTTCCTCGTCCTTTAAAAAAAATACAAATAAATCCATATAATAAAAATGTCCTTGCAAGCCACCTGAGTAGACATTCCATTAACCATTGAGCTAATTGTTCTTAAGACTATTCCGTGTTTTTCTTCTCAGCTGATATTTCACCTGTTTTTACATTCTAGTGTCTTTCTATAAAATATGTCCATGCTCTTTTGGATTGTAAAGAGAAAGTTTGTACTTCCTCTAATCAGCAGCGATTCACAAAAGCCGACCTTAATCAGAACCTTCTCGTGCCTTTTCTGTTCCGCAGAACGAATGTTCTCTGCGTGTAGCGTGATGAAGGCCAGAGAAACCTCCAGAGTCTGTGTTACGGCTGAACTTATGGTGGAATAAAGCCTGCGGTCTCCACCAGGAACGCGAGTGTTTCACACCCACACGTTTCAAGTCTGTCTTTGCTGCAATTTGAGCAGAGATTCTGGCACCGAAGATGAAAAGATGCTCGTGATGCTGCTGTTGTTCCCACCACAAGAAGAACACAAGCTCTTTTGGCAGCCTGATGATTGCTTTTGTGTGTTCTGGTCTCTTCGGACCCTCAAAGGCATAGAGAGAATTACTAGCCAGCAGCTTCTGATATTGTATCAAGATTACTGCTTTTCAGACGAGAACCCGCATTCGGCCCAAATCTCGTCACTGGTTGACGCCTTTGAAGACTCTTGTGAAAATTAATGGCGGTTTGAAATGGTTTCAAGCATCTTTGTGTCGTTGGACTGTGTCATTGGAGATGTGAGAGGATATTACCCTGAGTGAGGATTTTTAATAGTATTAAAAATGCTTTGCGATTTTTTTTTTGTCTACATTCTTTATTTTTAATATTACAGGTCATAGTCATAGCCATTATCTTAACGCCAACAAATAAATGAACAAAATGCCACAATTTTTTCGTTTTTAACATTTTCACACATGTGCTTTGAAACAGTTGTAACTGTGAATTACAGCTTCTGAAGCAACTCAAACTTGGAAGTACAGCTTCTGATGTAAGACCAAACAATCCACCATGTTGCTGTGACTTGACATTGCCTTTGAACCAGAAAGACATTTATACTGTGAATTTACTTTATAACAATTATTAGGGTGTTTTTGACAACGTGGTCCAGTTAAAGCAGCTAAAAGCCCCAGATTTGTACACAGTTGTACCTTTTGACCATGAACGTCAAAGTAAGTCTTTTTTTTTTGTCGAGTTGAAAGAATTTCAGAATATTTTTAAGTCCTGATTGGTTTTGGTTGCTTATTCTACAAAGTTGGACACTGTTTCAAATGAAAAATGCAGCTGAGATGATCCTGAGATAAGATGTTCCTAAAAAACAATGTTTATTGTAAATAGAAAAGGTCGACGGTAAAGAGGTGATGTGAAAGCTGCTAATAATGACTGAAAAAGTGCATGTGTTGTACATAAACCCTGCCACACGGCTCCGATTTCGTTGCGTTGCAAGTCCTGTCCCTTGACTTTCACCTTAATTTCCAACAGTATTTGATGCTGCGTCTGTGCTGTCACGTGATTGGCTGATTCTTGAAGGCGTTTCTGATAGTGATTACCTTTGTGTTTATATTAGGGGTGCATAGCTACCACTTTTTTGGAAAACGAGTACGAATAATTGCATTTTAGTACTCGCCAATATCGATACCGAGTACTTATTTGAAACATGACTTAAATGTACTAGTTACAATTTTAAGGCTACAGTCATAAAATTAAAAAAAAGGGGGCTAATTTGGAATTAAGAACATTTCTTTAAAATGAAAAGCATGTTGTATACAATTGATAAACATTTATAAAATAATGAAACAGTGCAACGCAAGTTTTTTTTTCTTCACTTTGTTGTAAACTGCCGCTTTGGACAGCACAAGGGGCATTAATAAACATATTTGCCGTTTAGTGCACAATATTTGAATAAACTAACAACATGTTTCTCTCTCTTGCAAGAGTTTGCTGCAGCATGAGTTGTGTTGGTTTGCACAAACTCTTTGTACTCGTAGTTGGTTTGGGATTTTAGGTGCTTGGTTAAATTACTGGTGTTAAACGCGCTACATTTTTAGCCTCTGTACAATTTCGCTCAGCACAATTTGTGGTTCGCCGTTTTGTCGTCTTCGTTCACTTTGAAATACGTGTGTGTGTCGTTTGCGTACGTGCCGCTCTGAAAGCCGATGAACAATGTAGGTTTTTATGAACGTTTCAGATCATAAACAATTTGTTCAAATTGTTTGACAAAATAAACAATTTTGTCCTGTGTATACGTTGCGTCTTTTCCAGCTTTAGCAGGTCAGGGCGTTTAGTGTGTGTCTCGATATATCTAGATGTGTCATTGCATTTCATTTTTGTTTTTCCCTGTGTTGGGGTCGAAATTGGACTCCAGGCTCAGTTCTTAGGACCTTTCTTGATGATTAACCAAATAAACACAGGGCAATTTGTTTCTGTTCCAATCTTCTTGTATTGTGTTGCATTTCCAGTTGCTAAGCTAAGAAGCTAGAAAAGCTCCGTCTTGCTGCGTCTCCTACATCTTCTCAGTCCTCTTTTAGAGCCTCGTGCTCTCTGAGAACTAACTCTCTGTGTTTCTGTTAGAGAGAAATTTCACACTACATTCATGTATGGTCATTTACAGAACAAAGGAATGCAGTCCAGATAAGGACACGGCTTCGACTCGAGACCTCTTCACTGATCAATCAGATTTGTGACACACTGTCCTTCCAAATCAGCATGTGGTCTCAAGCCATGACATTAAAAGTGGCCGCAAAACCGTATCTGATCACAGTCTACAACAAAGACAACGAGAAGTAACAACAAAGACAACGAGAACATCCCTACACCAGGAGCAGAGAACATTCGACACTTGGAAAATGGATCCAAATGTCAATGTCATTCCAAAGCCATAACCCTAACACCCTGTAATGTTTATTTTATTCCGCCGTTAATAAATCGTAATCGTACAGCAATCCCTCGCTACTTCGCGGTTCGACTATCGCGGATTCACTGTATCGCGGATTTTTTTTTCTTTATTGCGTATATTCGCGGATTCATTTTTTCCCGACGGTATCGCAGCGGAGGATGCTCGCAGTGCCTCGAGATGCATCTCACCGCGGAGAAGCGAATCGCTATGAGCCGCGTGACTACCGCGCTCCCGCCGGATCCTCTCGTTCACACCCTTTGAAAATGAATATCTAAGCGGGGACGACGCGAGCGGCGGGGAGATTGTTAACGATTACGTACTTTAATAAAGAATACTACTTGCAAGTGGGAAAAAGTGTTCAACAAATATGTAAATGTTGTTTCTCCACTTTGCGGAAATTCACCTCGGAACGTATCTACCGCGATGAACGAGGGATGACTGTATGTGATTTGACTCTGAGGGGTTGCTGGCGATAAGTGAGGGTGTGTTGTGTGTTTGCAGGATGCGGGAGCTGCAGCGTGTGGGCAGGAGACTGCTGCTGTTGGGCATCTGTCTGCTGTCTCTCTGGGGTCAACTGAGCCTGGCCTCGACACACCGCAGCCACATCGGTGAGTGACGCGCAGGAGGCCGTGAGGGATTCTTCCGCGGTTCGGCTACAGCGTGGCACGTGTTTTTGTGGTGGAGCTATTTCTTTGGCTGCTTTTTGTGGTTTAATCGCGAAGGCGTAGAGCGTTCATGAAGAAAAACACCTGCTCGACCTTGTAAGAAACCGTGTTTCTGGTCTAGTACGCTTAAATGTACATGCAGATTAATAGCCGTAAATGTACTAACCAGAATCAGTGAAACGCTTGGAGCAAACATGCAGCCTAACAGTCAAGAGTTTCTTTTTTTTTTAAATCACTTTTCTTGTTTAGTTCTTTTTACGGCTCTTAAATAGAGATAATAGAGATAAAAACCTCTTTAATAGGTTATACATTTGTAGGTACCAAATGGTTTATTTCAGTTCGATTTATACCAACGGGCAAAGGATTATAGAAGATAAGAGAAACGGTTCATGTTGTGATGACACAGAAATAGTTCTGTCATTCTGACCATTGAAAAATCTTTAAAATAGAAGAGAATGCCTTTATTTTCATTGTATCGCATGGTTACAATAAAATTGGAAATACTGCTTCGTGTGGTGCAAGAAAAGAGAAAATCTATCATATTTACATTAAATAAAATGGAATGTAGATGATATAATATATCCAGTATAATATGAAGACAAAAGTACAACAAATGTTTCAACAAGTATACAAGAATATACAAAAACAACAACAATCATAATGTTTAATAAATTAAACATCCAACCACTAATATCTATCTGCGTTAACTGGACATTCAATCTTCACGCCAAAATAAGAGTATTTCACACACTGTCATCTGCACAGTCTCTATATTAGAGATTTCACCTTTTCGTTCATAAAACCCCGCTGTGATTTTTTTCGTTTGTGCCAGTCTCTTACAGATAGTCATAGGTTTTAGGCCAAAAGAAGCGCCAAAGGTTAAGCTGTGGCGTCTGTCAGTATGATTTCCCTGAATGAAATTTGCAGCTCGGGGTGGATTGTAGATGCCAATATGCATTGCAATAACGAGAGCCCTCCACGGCTCCCCCTGGTGGCAGTGCATGAGTTAAACCATCAAACTCAGCCACATATAGAGCTGTTCAGCTACATGTGTCCTCCTGGTGAGCCGGATTCTCCGCGTCTTTGTGCCAAATGCCACAAAGAGCCACCGGGGACACGGCAAAACAACAGCGACAATTAATCTCCTGTTATCCAGTCAAAGGGCGACTCTAAATAAAATCCAGCCGCTTTCCAGGTACGGCAGCGCAGATAGCAACAAGTGAAGCTTCATCCTTCTCCCTGCGGCTGCGTGGCGTGTCGGAGGCTGGAAGAAGAGATTGATTATGGTGGGCGAGGACCAATCATTCACCCCGGTCGTTGGGAGGAAAAAGGGAGAGAGAGTAACTTTCCAGCCGATTCTTGTTCCCGGGCTCCAGGCTAGAGCAGAACTAATCACAGAGTTACTCCCAGCGGCTCAGGGAGGTCAGGCCAAGGTGTTACCCAGTAAACAAACCTCTTTAGCCCCGCTGTTTAAGAGAAGCCGGTCGAGCTCTCCACACACCCTTAAGAGAGAACAGATCAACCCAATAACACCACGGGGACAACAGCCACGCCAGGACTCGTTAGTTAGGCAGGAGCCGGAGAACAACAGCCTCGTGGAGAAAACACTGCTTTTTGAATAATGATAATAACGTTATAAAAACACATTATAATTCAAATACAATTTCAATATCAAAAAAAAAAATTAATAATAAATATGTTATACTGTATATATGGTATTTAAATACAGTTAATACTGTATATTTATGACATAATACAATTTAGTCTTTAATTAATATTTGTAAAAATAATGTATTTATATATTATACTGTATAAAAAAATGCTGTGGAGAAAACGGCTTTTTTGTAATGATAATAATATTGCAAAATACATTTTAATGCAATCACAAAAAATGTAAATAAATAAATATGTAATAATATACGTAAATATATAAATTTTATTTGTAATTAATATTTTAAAAAAGGAATTAATAAAAAAAATATAAAATTGAAACATATTAATTATTGTCTGACAAAAATTGGCAAAAAAATCTAATTTTGTTGTGACATCAATTTAGTTGCACTTAAATATTCTGAAGCGTAACATTTAATGTATGAGCTATTGACAAAAAGCCAGAGAAAACTTTTTTGTAATGATAATAATGTAGAAAAATACATGGAAATGCATAAAAAAAAGTTAAAATAATGTAATAAATACAAACAAAATGTATACTGTATATTCTCATTTATTTCATAAAATGTTATTTCATTAATATTTATAAAAATATAATGTACATTATATACTGTACTTAAAAAACGTAAAATAAAAAATTGTTGAAAAGAAAAAAAAACATGTTGTGACATCAATTTAGTCACACTCGGATATTCTAAAGTAAAACATTTAATGTAACGACGAGCTCTTGACAGAAACTCAGAAAACTGTGAGAGAACATGGCTTTTTTGTAGTGATAATACTATAGAAAAATACATAGAAATACAATCACGATAAAAAAATGTAAAATTCAGATAAATAAATAAATGCATAAAAATGTATACATACTGTATATGCTCATTGATATAATAAAAAGTTATTTGATTAAAGTTTAAATATATATAATGTATATACACAACCTAATATTGAAACATATTAAAAAATGTCCGATAAACTTGGCAAGAAAACAAATCACATGTTGTGACATCAATTTAGTCGCACTCGAAGATTCTGAAGCGTAACATTTAATATAATGACGAGCTCTTGACAGAAACCCAGAAAGCCGTGAGATGGTCTTTCTGTTGATTACACGAATCCCTTCTCCTTCAGAAGATATTAATATGCCACAATCAGGCCTTTTCTGATTTGTTAGTCACTAGCTGCAGGGTGAGATTGAGGAATAATGGAGGCGTAAAAGCCACATAGCAGCAGCTGATTCTCAGACTTCATCTGACAGCTGCTCTTTTCCTCCGATATGGACGTGTTCTCCAGGTCACGAGGGATCGCGACAGGTCCCAGAAGAACTTCACCTTGAGTGCAAGTTCATCACTATATGGCTTTAGGAGGACCAAGCTGATCTTGGAAGAACATTGATGTTTCTTAAAATGGCAACATCCTGACCAGTTCCTCCTTTTCCCAAGGTGAGCTATGACCAATCCCATCAGGTGGGCACACCCTGGATTAGTGATCAGCCAATGGCAGAGCAGGATGCACTCACACCTATGGACTTTTTTTTATTTTCTAAACTCTCACTTTCTAAATTCTCTGAACGCATGTTTTTGGACGATGTGAGAAAACAGGAAACCCAAGCAAGAGAATATGCAATCTTGAGTCTGAGACGGGTTCTTCTTGTGGAATCCACAATGCCAATCCGCAAATAATCTCATACAATCAGTGGCTTTGCTTTTTGCTCGTGTAAAGGTTTTGACACCGGTCAAGTGGAACTTACCACTCTAATAAAACAACCATCTGAAGCCCAGCAAAGCCTCCACGAGAGCATCAATATGGTAGAAGCCGAGCAGAAACACTAGGCTTTCCTTGACTCAGGCTGGTGTTGGTGTCCTTGTTTGACGGTATATCCACTGTAATGAGGTTTGCTGCTGTCTGTGCTGAGCTAAATGTTGCTTTAACAGCTTATATGAGCTTTGGGGTTATTTCCAAATTCAGTTACACCTCGACTGAACGGTCAATGACTTCAGAAATTCAAGCCAGAGTGTGTTCATCAAAGGAAACCATGCCTCACTGCACTTGCTATAACAAACGAGAGAGAGAGAGAGAGAGAGAGAGAGAGAGAGAGAGAGAGAGAGAGAGAGAGAGAGAGAGAGAGAGAGAGATAGAGATAGAGAGAGAGAGAGAGAGAGCTTTCTTAACTACAAGAGAAAGCGATAGATAGAGGGGAGGCAAGCTTAACCACTAGAGAAACAGAAAAAGAACAAGTGAACTGAGAGAATAAGAGAGAGAAAGAGAGAGAGAGAGAGAGAAAGAAAGAGACAAAAAAAGAGAAAAAGAACAAGTGATAAATATTTAACAAAATTAACTATGAGGGGGTGAGTCAGGTTGACCATGAGCGAGGGAGAGGGAGAGACAGAGAGAGAGTGAGCGAAAGGAAAGAGAGAGAGAGACACAGAGAGAGAGAGAGAGAGAGGAATAGAGAGAGATGAGCACAAGCCTCACTTCAAGAGAGTAAAAGTGAGTGTGAGAAAGAAAGAAAGACAAAGAGAGTGAGAAATGAGAGAGAGTTAGAAGGGAAAGAAAGAGAGAAAGAGAGAGAGAGAGAGCTATCTTAACTACAGAGAAACAGAAAAAAAACAAGTGAACTGAGAGAATGAGGGAGAGAGAGAGAGAGATAGAGAGAGAGAGAGAGAGAGAGAGCTATCTTAACTACAAGAGAAAGCGATAGATAGAGGGGAGGCAAGCTTAACCACTAGAGAAACAGAAAAAGAACAAGTGAACTGAGAGAATAAGAGAGAGAAAGAGAGAGAGAGAGAAAGAAAGAGACAAAAAAAGAGAAAAAGAACAAGTGAGAAATATTTAACAAAATTAACTATGAGGGGGTGAGTCAGGTTGACCATGAGCGAGGGAGAGGGAGAGACAGAGAGAGAGTGAGCGAAAGGAAAGAGAGAGAGAGACACAGAGAGAGAGAGAGAGAGAGAGAGAGAGAGAGAGAGAGAGAGAGAGAGAGAGAGAGAGAGAGAGAGAGAGAGAGAGA